>JARHVA010005344.1:322500-697500 GCA_037957365.1 Torreya grandis
TTCAATTAATAAAAATGTTAAAAATGTACCCTTTGATGCATAATTTGGGGTTAAGAACATTAAACATAGAGGGGAAAAAATAGTATAGTAGTAAAGAATCTATTTAATGCATTTAAGGAAATAGGCAATAATAGTTAGAATAAAGATAGTAATGTGGAAAGATGAGTAATAATAGAATTTATAGTGAGTAAGTAAACATCTAAATCTCAAATTATTAGTGAAATAAGTAAATATTTGAATTTAAATAGAAAATCTCTAATAAATTTCATAAAAATAAGAACAAGGCTTGATGACCCTTCACTCACGGATTGTTGGGCATTTAGTGGTAGACTCCTAAAAAAAGATAAGGTATTGTTTGAAGGAACAAAATAATCTATCGAATATTTTGGCATGACAATACAAGGGTCTCATCTAATGTAAAAGATGTTTTTAAAATAAGAAAAGGATCAAAAAATTGTGAGTCACATGCAAAACATTTTTTAGACATGACACAAACATAATTTTATAAAAAGTTTATTGAAAAATTTAATTGCCAATTAATAATTAACCAAATGTCATTTGAAATGTGCAAGCTTTTTTATGTTAAAAATAACCAAGCACACACCATATGTTGTTTTAAGGCACATGTTGAATTTTCTATGTATTTTGATGTTTTTCATCATATACATTTTACTTTTCATACTAACAAGATTTTTCAAGAATGTATGGTGTGTGGAACATTTAATATTTATGGTGGTATGTCAAATTTGATGAGTTGCTTACATGAATATATTTCACATGAATTTGGAAAGCAACTAGTTGATTATAAGAAGTATATATCTATTAAATATGTGTTAAAATATGGAAAAGAGTCATCAAGATGTTAATTTTTTATGACCAAAATTTTTGTATGTGATTTCATGTTTGAATTCAAAAAGAATATTATCTACCAATATGCAAGACATACACACAAATCAAAATGGTTAGATAATCAATTTAAAACATACAAGGACAACTTCCCAGTTGGCACCATTATTTTAGTTGTGGATTTTGATAAAAATTACACACTACAACCACATAATTAGGTTCAATCCCAATATTATAATTTAATTCATGTTGGAATTTTTATTCATATTACATTTAGACATGCACCTGATAGCATAGATGATGATAGAAATATTTTGAGGGAGTTCCATTTTTATATGAGCGATGATAGATCACATTCTATAGAGTTTTTATAGGGTTTTTTTTATGTATTTTATATGTATATGAATGAAAAATAAATCATGTTTGATGCACACTACATTTGGTCAGATAATTATGTAGGGAAATTTAAGAATTCTTGAATATTTTACTGGTTAAGTAGAATGCATAATAAAAATGACATTCAGTATTTTTGGAGCTTCCTTAAGGTTGGGCATGGAAAAGAGGAAAATGATGGTGTTGGTTCATGTGTAAAAAGATCCCTTAAAAGAGAGAAGGCAAAGCACAAGGATGGTGCTAATTTGATTGATATAAAAAGTATTATGAGTTGGTGTAGTAAAAATATTTGTCATGGATTGGATAAACATTATCATGTATGAATATTATTTTGGTTAATATATGAAAAACATAAGGTAATGTATGAAGATTTCATTACAATACCTGAATTGAGTGTTTTTCCACTCTATTCAAATCTCAAATTTAAGTTCATAAACTATTTATATTAAGGATATGACATGTTTTTATTCTTCATGTATGGAATTTAATTAGAATTAATGTGATTCAAAATAATGGGTTGATGAATGGTATTATGGACCCATATTACCTTTAGAGAGTAGCCATTCACTCCAATAAGTGATAGATCATGAAATGGCATCATCAGTTAACTTTGACCACATCTCAGATCTTATGCAACCAAGTATAATTTATTCTTTAATTAATTATACAACCTTAGATATTAGTGATATTTTTATTTTCTTATAGATGTAATTATAATTTGATTATACTTTAAATGTAGGGCATGTTTTTGTAGTAATTGTACCTAAGAACAATGATGAGGGAGTAAACTAATACTTGTTTGGTTGTGTAGAGGTAAAATAATTAACCATAAATGTTATGGATGGAGAAGATGTAATTTATCCCATTAGATTTGTAGTGGTTATTAGAACCTAGCTTTGTAGGTACTATCATAAAAAAAATAAAACAATTATTATTTGATGAATTTGAAACACAATGGATGGTGTTTCATTATTTTAATCTTATTATTGCTACAAATATTCAATTGATCAAATATCATGGAAAGCCTCACAATAGAACTTTATGAAAAGTGCATGAATCTAACCACAAAGCAATTCTTGAAACACTTGTAAATAGATCTGATCCTGAAGGTATATTAGATTGAATTAGTAAGTTTATCTAACTTATTTCAAATTAATATAATATTTGATTTAATGTATTTTATTTTCAATTATTTTATGATTATGTGTTTATTTTTGTTTAAAATTTTTACTAACAATTTAAATGTATGTTAGTGGCACTATATGAGCTTCCACCTTCACGTGGTTGGTATCATGAGTGGATAAGATATCTTCTTAAAATTAAGAGAAACTAAAACAATTTATACTAATTTCATCTACTTTAAGCAAGTCCTTTTTCATATTCTCTTTGTTTATCCTTTGAAGAAAACACTGATTTAAGGACATCCTTTAGTGATGTCATCATGGTGTCATTTTTGGTTTGAAATAAGGTTGAAGGTATTCTAAAGTATTTTTTGGTCCTTAGGAGTATTTAATAGGTGTCTAGGATTCATAACATTCATAAAAACACTATTCAAAATTTTGAATTCTTGTAAGCCCTTTTGAGGGATAATAGCATCTATTTGATGATGTGAGATATAGTAGCATGTAATTAAGAGTCTTATGAAAAGGTGAAGGGTTTTTAATGCCTTGACCCTCATATGACATGGGTCTACATATTAAGTTAAGTTGTAACCAAGGTTGTGTCTAAGACTCCCACATGGAGAATGAATCAAGAATTAGTTATTGGTTAGTGAGGGAGATATAATGTTTATTTTGATAGTTTTAGATATATATTCTCTAAGTAGAAGAAAGAGGTGAGTAGTGAATAAAAGGAAATTGTTGAAAAAACTATCTTTGCTCATAGTATTCTATATATATCTTATATTTTTTGTTTTCTTGAATTTATATGCTATGGAAATTGATTGTGAATGATGATCAATAAAGGAAAAAAGTAATCCATATCATATTCTACTGACCTCTGTGTTAAAGGTTTTTATTAATAGACCCTTATTTTATGTTAATAGCTCTATTACAATATGGATAAGGGTATAGATTGTTATCATAGTCTCTAAATGAATCTTAGATCCTAAAAATGATCCATACATTTCAATTTAGTCATTTGGATACATTGATACCTATTCTTTGTGTAATGCATGAATATCAGTGTGTGAATTATGAGGAAGGTCTATAAACCTTTTGTACATCTATAAAGACCTTTTGAAACCCTAAGTTTTTTATATTGTAGGTTTACTAGGATTTTGATGAACCTAGTTCTCTAAGTTTTGAAGGTCTACAAACTCATTGTGCATGTGTAGGACCTGATGGTTCATCTCTAGCCCTCACGATTCTCATGCAACTCATAATATAAGTTTGCTCATTTTGTACATTTAGGGTCAAGTGAATTATCTTAAGTAATGCCTCTAATAAACTATAGATTTAGCTACTAGGGGTTGACCAACACTGAAAAAGGTTATTCTAGCCTAAAAATGCCTATCTTGATGTGTCAATGTAGATGGTTCATTGATTAAGATGATGAGTCATAATCTATAGCTCTCATTGACCAAATTTTGGCATATTTTAAGAGATTTAGCCATGAGATAAACCTTATTTATGCATCTCATCCATCAAAATTTAGACAAAATGATCTCAAGATTTTTTAGAGGACTCATCCATACATGTGTGGGACATGATAGTTCATCTCTAGCCCTCACAATTCTTATGTAACTCATGATAGAAGTTCACTCATTTTGGACATTTGTGAATGATTGAATTCTCTTAAGGAATGCCTCTGATCAAATAAAAATTTCTCTCTCAAGGGTCAATTGAGACCTAAAAAAGGTGATTCTAGCCTAAAAGTTCCTATCCCAATGTGTATACATAGATGATTCATCGATTGGAGTAACGAGTTAGAATCTATGGCCCTCACTAACCAAATTTTGACATGTTCTAAGATATCTAACCATGAGAGAAACCTCATTGCCTCAACTCATCCATCATGATTTAGATAAAATCCTCTTGATATTTCTTAGAGGACTCATCCATGCACATATAGGATCTGATGGTTCATCTCTATCCCTCTCAATTCTCATGCAATTCATGATGGAAGTTTTCTCATTTTGCACATTCAGGGATGAGTGAATTCTCTTAAGGAATGCCTCTAATGAACTAAAAATTTCACTCTTGGGGGTCAATCAAGATATAACAAAGGTGATTCTAGACTAATAGTGCCTATCCCAATGTGTTTGCACAGATGGTTCATCGATTGGGGTGACATGTCAGAATCTATGACCCTCACTAACCAAATTTTGGTATGTTCTAAGATATTTGTCCATGAGAAAAACCTCATTACTGCATCTCATCCATCATGAGTTAGACAAAATATTCTCAAGATTTCTTAGAGGACTCATCCATGTATATGTAAGAACTGATGGTTCATTTATAACCCTCTTGATTCTCTTGCAACTCATAATGAAAGTTTTCTCATTCTGCACATTTGGGTATGAGTGAATTATCTTAAGGAATGTATTTGATCAACTGTTAGTTTCACTCTTAGGGGTTGACTGAAACTGAACAAAGGCGATTCTATCCTAAAAATGCATATCTTAATGTATCCATGTAGATGGTTCATTGATAAGGTTGATGAGTCAAAATCTATGACCCTCACTAACCAATTTTTGGCATGTTATAAGAGATTTAGCCATGAGAGAAACCTCATTATCATATCTCATTTGTCATGAGTTAGACAAAATCCTCTTGAGATTTCTTAGAGGACTCATCCATACACATATAGGACCTGATAGTTCATATTTTTTCCTCCTGATTCTTATGAAACTCATGATGGAAGTTTGATCATTTTACACATTTGAGGTGATTCTAGCCTAAAAGTACCTATCATGATGTGTCCATACAGATGGTTCATCAGTCGGGCTGATGAGTTAGAATTTATGGCCCTCACTAACTAACTTTTGGCATGTTTTGAGAGATTTGGCCATGAAATAAACCTCATTACTACATCTCATCCATCACTTGTTAGATAAAATCCTCCTATAATTTCTTAAAAGACTCATCCATGCACATGTAAGACCTGATAGTTCATATTTAGCCCTCTTGGATCTCATATAACTCATGATGAAAGTTTGCTCATTCTACACATTTAGGGATGAGTGAATTCTCTTAAGGAATGCCTCTAATCAACTACAACGTTTTCTCTCATGGGTATACCAAGACCTAAAATTTTTATTTTAGCCTAAAATTGCCTATCTCGATGTGTCCACATAGATGGTTCATCGATTGGGTTGATGATTTAGAATCTACGACCCTCACTGACTAACTTTTAGCATGTTATGAGAGATTTATCCATAAGATAAGCCTCATTTCCACATCTCATCCATCATGATTTTGATAAAATCCTCTTGGACCTTTTTATAGGACTCATCCCTCCATGTGTAAGATATGATGGTTCATCTCTAGACCTCATGGTTCTTATGCAACTCATGATGGAATTTTTCTCATTTTGCACATTCAAAGATGAGTGAATTCTCTTAATGAATGCCTTTGATCAACTACAAATTTCACTTATGAGGCCTGATTGAGACCTAATAAATGTGTTTCTAGCCTAAAATTTCCCATCTAGATATGCCTACATAGATGATTCATCAATTGGGCTGATGAGTCAGAATCTACGACCCCCAATGACCAACTTTTGGCATGTTCTAAGAGATTTAGCCACAAGATAAACCTAATTTTCATGTCTATCACAAGTTAGATAAAATCCTCTTGGGTTTTCTTAGAGGACTCATCCTTCCACATGTATAAGTTAACAGTTCATCTCTATCCCTCATGGTTCTCATGCAACTCGCGATAGAAATTTGCTCATTTTGAACATTTGGGGACGAGTGAATTCTCTTAAGGAATACCTCAAATCAACTAAAAATTTCACTTCTAAGGCCTAACCAAGGCTTTATAAAGTTTTTTATAGCCTAAAAATTCCCATCTAGATGTGTCTACATAGATGGTTCATTGATTGGGTTGATGATTCAGAAACTACGACCCCTGTTGACCAACTTTTACCCCATTCTAAGAGATTTGGTTGTGAGAGAAACCTCATTACCACATCTCATCTACCATAATTTAGACGAAATACTCTTAATATTTCTTAGATAACTTATCCACACATGTGTAGGATGTGACAGTTCATCTCTAGGCCTCACGGTTCTCATGTAACTCATGATAAAAGTGCACTCATTTTGCACATTTGAGGATAAGTGAATTCTCTTAAGGAATTCCTATGATAAACTACAAATTTCACTTTTAAGGGTCTACTAAGACCTAAAAAATGTGATTATAGCCTAAAAATGTCCATTTGAACATGTTTGCATAGATAGTTCATCGGTTGGGCTGATGAGTCAAAATCTACGGCCCCCACTAACCAAATTTTACCCTATTCTGAGAGATTTAGCCACAAGATAAACCTCATTTCCATGTCTCATCCATCTTGAGTTAGATAAAATCCTCTTGAGACTTATTATAGGACTCATCTATGCACATTTAGGAGCTAATGGTTTATCTCTATCCCTCATGATTCTTATGTAACTCGACATAATTTTATTCATTTTGTACATTTGGGGATGAGTGAATTCTCTTAAGAAATGTTTTCGATCAATTGAAAATTTAACTTTTAGGGGTCAACCAAGAATTTAAAAAGTTATTTTATCTTAAAAACACCCATTTAGATGTGTCCATATAGATGGTTCCTTGATTGGGATGATGAATTAGAATCTACAACGCCCACTAACCAACTTTTACCCTATTCAGAGAGTTTTAACCATGAGAAAAACCTCATTTCTACATCTCATCCATCATGAGTTAAAAAAATATTCTTGGCATTTATTAGAGGACTTTTCCCTCCATGTGTGATACCTAATTGTTAGTCATTATCTCTCATGGTTCTCATGTAACGCATGATCGAAGTTTGCTCATTTTGCACATTTAGAGACGAGTGAATTATATTAAATAATGCCTCAAACCAACTATAAATTTTTCTTTTGAAGGTTAATAAAGGATGTAAAAAGGTTTTAATAAGTTTAAAATCACCCATTTGGATGTGTTAACATAGATGGTTCATCGATTGGACTACTGATTCAAATTTTATGGCCCCCACTAACCAACTTTTACCCCATTCTAAGAGATTTGGCCATGAGAGAAACCTAATTTCCATGTCTCATCCATCATTATTTATAAAAAAACCTATTATTATTTCTTATAGGACTCATCCTTCCACATGTAGGATGTTATATTTAATCTCTAGAGTTCACGGTTCTCATGCAATCCGTGATCAAAGTTTGGTCATTTTGCACATTCAGGGATGAGTGAATTCTCTTCAGGAATGCCTCCAACCAAATGTAAATTTTTATTTTATGAGCCAATTGAGATGATACAAAGGTTATTATAGCCTAAAAATTCTCATTTAGATGTGTCCACATTGACATTTCATTGATTGGGCTGATGGGTCAGAATCTATGGTTCCCACTAACCAACTTTTACCCTATTTTTAGAGATTTAGTTGTGAGAGAAACCTCATTATCACATATTATCCATAAATTTTTAGACAAAACCCTCTTATTATTTCTTATAGGACTCATCCATGCACATGTAGGAGCTTATAGTTCATCTCTAGCCCTCATGGTTCTCATGCAACTCATTATGGAAGTTTACTCATTTTGCACATTCGTGGATGAGTGAATTTTCTTAATGAATGCCTATGATAAACTAAACTTTCACTTATAAGGGTTGACTGAGACTTGATAAATGTTTTTCTATCCTGAAATTTCTCATTTTAACATTTTCACATAGATGGTTCCTCAATTGGGTTGATGAATCAGAATTTACGGCCCCCACTAACTAATTTTTACCCCATTCTAAGAGATTTAGCCATGATAAAAAACTCATTTATTCATCTTATCCATCATGGGTTATAAAAAATACTCTTTGTATTTCTTATATGACTTATCACTCCATGTGTATGACCTAATGGTTAGTCTCTATCCCTCATGGTTCTCATATAATGTATTATCAAAGTTCACATATTTTACACATTTAAGGATGAGTGAATTATCTTAAGGAATGCCTTCAGCCAACTACAAATTTCACTTTTGGGAGTCAATCGAGATTGGACAAAGATTTTAATAGCTTAAAATTTTGATTTTGGATGTGTTTTCATAGACAATTCATCGATTGGACTAATGAGTCACATTCTACAACCCCCATTGACTAACTTTTACCCCATTTTGAGAGATTTGGCCATAAAATAAACCTTATTTCCATGTCATTTCCATCATTATTAGATAAAATCCTCTCAAAATTTCTTAGATTACTCATCCCTCCATGTGTAGGAGCTGACAGTTAGTCTCTATCCCTCATGGTTCTCGTGGAATGCATGATCAAAGTTTAGTCATTTTGCACATTCAAGGACAAGTGAATTCTCTTCAAGAAGGCCTCTAAATAACTAAAAATTTCAATTTTGAGGCACAACCAAGACCAAAAAAGGTCATTCTAGCCTAAAAACTCCCATATGGATGTTTTTGTGCTGATGATTCATTAATTAGGTTGATGATTTAGAATCTAAGACCCCCACTAACTAAATTTTACCCAATTATTAGAGATTTAGTGATGAGATAAACCCCATTATTGCATATCATCCATCATAATTGAGACAAAATCCTTGTAATATTTCTTAGAGGACTCATCCCTCCATGGTTTTTGTGCAATGCATGATCAAAGTTTGGTATTTCATATATTCAGGGATGAGTAAATTATCTTCAAGAATGCCTCAAAACAACTACAAATTTTGCTTCTAAGGCTTGACTAAGACCAAAAAAATTCATTCTACCCTAAAAACACTAATTTAAACATGTTTGTGCTAACAGTTCATTGAATGGGCTGTTGAGTCAAAATCTACAGCCCCCATTGACTAACCTTTACCCCATTTTGAGAGATTTGGCCACAAAAGAAACCTCATTACCACATCTCATCCATCATGAGTTAGACAAAATCCTCCTAGGATTTCTTTGATTAATCATCCTTCCATGTGTAAGAGTTGATGGTTAGTATATATCCTTCATGGTTCTTGTGTAATGTATGATCAAAGTTTGGTCATTTTACACATTTAGGGATGAGTGAATTCATATCAGGAATGCCTCTAACCAACAGTAACTTTTACTTCTTAGACCTAACCAAGACCTAATAAAGGTTTTTCTATCCTAAAAATACCCATCTAGATGTTTCTACACTAAAGGTTCATCGATTGGGTTGAAGAGTCAGAATCTACAGCCTCCAATGACCAACTTTTACCTCATTCTTAGAGATTTAGCCATGAGAGAAACCTCATTTCCACATCTCATCCATAAAACTTTAGACAAAATTATCTCAGGATTTCTTATAGGACTCATCCCTCAATGTTTAGGAGCTAATGGTTAGTCTCTATCCCTCATGGTTCTCGTGCATCATGTGATCAAACTTTAGTCATTTTGCACATTAGGGATGAGTGAATTCTATTTAGGAATGCCTCTGACCAACTATAAATTTTGATTTTGATGCTTGAAAAAGATTGTAAAAAGGTTTTTCTAGCCTAAAAACACCCATTTAGATGTGTCTTCACTAATGGTTCATCTATTGGGCTCCTCTAACCAATCAAGTATGTGTAAGAGATACCCTATTTTCTATGTTTCTTTGATAATGAGGAGAGATATTGGCTTAAAAAATTCAAAATTGAGTCTATAAAACCCAAATTAAGGTTGAGATGCCTCTAATTCATTTATATAGACCCCATAAAAGGATTGTTTATTGTAAAAAAACTATATCTTAAGTTTTGACATACTAGAGGGTAATTAGGCATAATAGACAAAATATGATTTTAGGAATTTTTGGGTCAAATATTAAAAGTGTAAATTAAAACATTTTATCTAAGCATTTATAATTCATAAAACATCTAAATACATATGTCTAAGGTGTCTTGAAGTTTTAATTCAATACAGAATGAGTTTTGGCATGTTAGAGCAACATTAAGACTAGAAAGTCTATTAGAGGTTTTTGATAAAATTATTTGTAGCATAACTTTTGAGGTGTTACAAAACTTGAGTCACATAAAAAATATTGTGATAAATTATTTTATAGTGATCTATACCCCTATTTTCAAATATTTTATGTTTTGATCCTTTTGAGGTATTTAGGCTTAATTAGCTTGTAGAGAGCTTTGAGTCTTTTAAGTTCAAATAGACAAAACCAATAGATGGATTGGTTTTCAATATTGAGATAAATAGTGAATATTTATTTAAGGACCATAATAATATAACCTCAAGTTTTATATATTGGTCAAGGAATATCAAATTTGCTTAAGTCTCTTCATTTATGTCTATATTCTTGTCTTTCCAAGATTGTAATTTTGTGGATAGTCTAGAGAGGGATATCAATGTCGATATTAACCCATATATAAGTAGGCCATGATGACTATATGGACACATATAATTTTCTTTGTTTATTGTATGGACAAGTAAGAGGTGAAGACAAAGACATACACAAGTGCATCACTAGAGCTCCTAACATTTATGATCATCAATCTCCCAAACTTATTTATGATAGAAAGGGTTTTTTGTAAATGGACTAAATATATGTGGTGTTTTACTACATGGTTCATTTCAAAAAATTCAAAATCTAGGAATAATCCATTATTTGGCTTCAATAACTTGTCAAGTTTTTGTTATTGGCATATTGATTTCCTTGATCACACTATAAACTTTTACTTTCTTTCCTACACAGGTGTCTTAAGACAAACCATGAGTAACATAAAACTATGCACATGCATGATTAGTTTATGACATTTTTTATAAAATACCAACATGATTTTGGTTAATGGAGTTGACTATAAGAGGTTGAAGAAGTAATATTTTTGGTGTACATCCCAAATTTTTGGTTTCACTTGATCTATGTAGAATCTCAGTCATACAAGTACAACCTCCCTAATAATATGTTATAAACTTTAAAAGGCATAATGTTTCAAGTGATGGTGCCATCCATATTCTCAAATTTATAATATAATGTGCATTACCTCCAAACCTATATATTTGTATCAGGTTATTGAATCCACCCTAGGGATTATAGATTGTAATGTATAATAGTGGGAAGGCTAAGTTGTTGGGTTGTAGATAGTGTGATGATGTTATTTTGACTTAGATTTTCAATGATAAGATGAAGAGGTTGAACCTTAAGGTCCATAACATGGTATGGAAGAGGCATTCACACTCTTTAGATGTCTCTATAGAAGTGGTGTTGGTGATTAAAAAAGTGTTATTTGGTTCAGTATCATCTATATGTACATGATATGATGTAGGTTTCCAAAGAAAGGATTGTTATGCCCAACATTGAGAGTGTTTGTGGCTCTCTAGTAATTGTTGATGGCACTAATTTTCGCTATAATTATTATTGCCTTTGTTTGAGCTAGAAAGCATATGAAGATTCAAGTTTTATGTGGCCTTCTTAGGTTAATATCCTTTATGAAAATTATTTTGCTTCTATGCTAGAGGTCTAAATGTGGAATTATGTGTGGGTTGGCAAATAAAAAACAAATGTAAATGAAACAAGTAAATAGTAAATATCACATGTAAGTGTAAAATATACATAATGATTCAAAATACCTAACTTAGAGAATAATGTGAATGTTTTAACCCCATATAAAGTAATAATTCAATCATTATCCAATAATATGTGTAAACATTAAATAATAAAAATAGAAAATACACATAGTTAAAGGAATCATATTATCGAATAGTATATATGTGATACATGAAAAGTTCTATGTCATAATTTAACATAAATAATATAACATATATTAAAAAAAAATGTATACCATAACATGTACATAGACAAAATACCCCATATAGACATATAATGTGGTCCATATCAGCATACAAAATCGATTGTGCATACAACTATGTACATAGACAAAATGTGCCATATAGGCATACAATGTGAGCCATATCAACATATAAAATAAATTATGCCTAAAACTAGATGCCTAACACAACAACTAGCTCTCCTACTCATTGCCTCGAAATAAATTGCATGATATTGCCATAGATGTAGATCCAAGGGTTTTGGATGCCTCAGTATGAGGAGATACTCTCCTCTCAACATGTGATTCATCTATTACTTCATCAAAAACTAATAAAAATGTTTTTCTTTGCACAACATATAAAATATAAAAATTAATGCATAAAAATTATACCTTGAAAATTTAATAAATTTTTCAAGAATGTAAAATTTTGTAAAATGATTCTATACTCACCATATTCCATCTAAATGGTTGTCTAGGGATACGAGACCACCTATACACCTATGATGTGGATTCATATAGAGCATACATATATAGTTAGATCTATAGTTACATATAATTATGTAAATATAACATAAAATATCATTGCTTAAAGATAAAAATAATTAAACTATGTGTTATTACCAGTCTCTATCCTTGAATCATAACATGCTATGGAGATAGTGGATTCTTTGATGTAGAAGAAACATCACCTAAACCTATTTCTCATCCATCATGGGTGCCCATAGCATCCATCATCATCTATGAAACAAATAATTGAATAATATGTGAATTCAATGAATATGATAAAAAGTTATGACTATAATATATATTAAAATAGAGTTTTTTGTTCCAAGGATAATAAACATGCAAATGAATAAATATGTAATTAAAAAATTTAAAAACCTATGTATAAGGTACACTTTCGTTAATTACAACCTCTACAATAGAGTCAAGGCATGTTGAGGTACCCATAATATCACCAATCAACTAGATACAAACAACAAATAACAAGTTTAGTCAAATAAATTAGTTAATTAAGTACAAAAACATGTACTAAAAAATAAATTTAATATTATTTTACAAGCAAAAATAAACTAGATAATTTAAAGTAAACTTGTGCATCTAATACAGATGGTGAATAATCCTTTATAACAAGAGCCTAGCATATCCTAATAGGAGTCACTAAAGCTACTACATCTTGTATAGTGTCTGAAATGCTAGTGTCGTACACTACTAAAGCATCTATATATGGAATATGCTCTAGCAAGCTAATGCTTAGCACTATTAAAGAATTTATAGATGGTGTACACTTTGGTATACTAGTCTATATAAATGCACTCTATGTCTATCTCACTTGAAAAAGAGGTCTCATTTACTTCCTCTTGCATGATGTGTAACAATGCACAAGAACTGTAACATGAGTAGAAAGAGGGACACTAGCACCTATACCAACACCACCACTACCACTAGCACCACCTATAGGCTGAGTAGATGTCTTTAAATTATGCATACCATGATCAATCATAATTTGTGTCAAACTAGTAACTACCTCAAGGGTGTCCATCTATATGTTACAATGCAAAATTAGGAATAGTGGCATGTGATATTGTTATTATATTTCTTAGAGGTTGGCTATAATGGTTTTGGTCCTACCTATCACCAGATTTATCAAATAAAGACCCACCTCCCCTACCTTGGGATGCCTTCTTGTCAAAATAATTTGTAATTTCTTGCAATACAAACTCACAATACAATTTTATCAACAAATATAATAGAACCTCATTATTATTACATGGAGGCTCATCAAAAACCATCCACCACTTAGCCCAAAAGTTATTATTAATCTCTACATGAATACACTAATCAATACCAATATGTTTAAAATTTGTTGGTTGAGGTAAGTTGGTTATAGGTTTAATAAATAAAGCACACAAATCTTCTTTTGTTATTTTTTTCACTTCATATGAAAATTTATCAAAATAAAATTGTTTCAAACCTTGTCTTCGATGCAACATTGCATCCAATTATGAAGTCACATTTACCACTTCATTAAAAATAGATTCTAATGTATTGGAAAGTAAAATTTATGCACTACTAGCTGAATAATTATGTAAACCATTGATAATTATCTATAATTGTTGACATTTGGCATCATATTGCTCATACAATTTAACTTCTCATACAAAATCAAACTCTAGTGGGTTTTATCTAACATTTTATTTAGGAAATGGATCCATCAAACTTATGTATCTAAATTTTAAAAAATAAGTTCTTTTAGTTATTTAAAAAAATTGAATGTAAATTTAAATTCAAAACCCTAGTTCAATAAGTTACATAGAAATGAAAAAAATTCAAAAGTAACATACCTGATGTGAAGAAATCTGATATCAAATCTCATTGGTGGAATAATGCTCCAAACCACATGTGTCAATCTACAAATTCAAGGAAATTTTTTTGCCTTCCTCTCTTATCCATGGCTTCTTCTTTACAACCCATGAGAAGTGAAAAAAATGAAAGGGTGTACATCCTAATTTATTTATAAAAGGCGTATGCCCTTTGTAAAGGGATACAACAAAGGGCGTATCCCTTTATAAAGGATGTATGCCCTCACAGCTCAAGAAATATCTTGAGCCTTGAAGTTTTAAAATAAAGGGTGTATACCCTTTGTAAAAAAACTTGCAAAGTTGGGGGATTGTCATGTTTTTTGTCCCCTAACTTTGTGCATCTACCCGTATATAAATTAGGCATGTCATTTGATTGGATAATGGTTGAACAATAAACTTGATAATTCAAATGGATACCTATAGTATGAATAATATATACATCTCACTTCACTAAGCAAGTGATGGCTAAAGTTATTTCAAAAGGGACAAGACCCTTTCATAAAAAGCTAGAGGTCTTTCATCCATTTTATGGATATTGTTTCTTTCCCAAGTGTTATTGGGAACTTGTGGATAATTTTAAAAACTAACATGAAAATATTAGACTAAGAGACCCCATTTATCATGGATTATCCTACCAATATAAATTTTCTTTTGTACTCTAAAATCTATGCCACGTACAAGTTCTTGAGTGATATAGGGTGCTAACCACTCTACCTTCATTTGTTTTTATTTATTAGAGTAACACTTAATTCCTCTCAAGAATGGGTATATCGACAGAGGTTGGCGGATATGATTTAAACCTTGTGTCAATTATTAAGATAGGATCATGTAATTTCTTGAGTTTAAATTCACAAATAAATAGCTTTAAAAACCTCTCAAACTAAGTTTGAAGTTCACTTTCAAGTATTTTATCTAAGGATAACTAGTTTACACTTTAGTCTTGCCTATCACTTAGGCTTGAGTGGTTTACTCTTTTTGTTTAGGTTGTGTTACTTATATTCAATCTCAATTTGATTTAATAACTTTATCTAAGTGTAAGTTATTATAACCTTACTCATATACATTATCACCTATTTAGACATTTGAGGTGTTACATTATTCAAATTACCATTTGATACTTAACCATTTTCCATGACATTACACATATCACTTGAAACAATAATCTTTGTTTCACTTGGTATCATTACATTTACCATTTCATTATTGGTTTAAACTTAGGTTTTCTCATACCAAATTGATTATAAGTTTCAAAACCATTGGACTTCATTTATTCTAATTTTATGTCATTACAATGTTCATTTGATTCAAAATTTAAAATTATATTTTTCATGTATTAGCCTATATTATTTAACCATTCATACTTTATTATAATTTTTATGATCAAGACCAACCATGATCACAATTTCCTCTTATTTCGTACCAACATACTTCAAACTTAGGTTTTCTTGTGTTATCATACACCTTGAGTCCCAAGTTTGTTCGACCTTCTTCTAAATTATTGATTATGACCAACCAAGGTCAAGTGTTTCAACATTTCACATTCTATTTTTATCTTGTGCCCTTACACCATCCATTCCATTTTGATTTTGGAATTAGACTTTTATTGTGCCAATTTAATTCTAGAATACAAAACCTTTTAACATTTTTTTGAGCCGAACCAAGTTCATGTTTACAAATAAAATTCAACCACTCTTTGCAAACATTAAAAAACACTTTAAACATGCAAGGTACACTCATAGTGGGACCTCTTATGGACCTATTTATGAGGAATAAAAGTTTTATGATGGTGAATAACACCCTATTGTATTTGAATACGTCCTTATGATTACAAAATTTGATCAAGATTATTTTGAACACCAACCTATAGAAGACAAAGACAAATTTATCTTAAGGTTAATAGAGTTTATAACTAGGCTCCCACCTTATTTACTTATAGAATAATTATGCACACTTGTTCGATTAGAGGAAAAAGTGATAGAGAAACCTCTCACTCACATCAAAAAATTGAACATTACTTCTTCTATCAAGTGTAAGGACCCACTTATGGACCCCTCTCACAGTCATAATATTACATCTACAATATAGTAAATTAGTCTCATAAATTTAATGACTTATTTCACTATAATTTATTTCAATAACACCGCATTTGTGGATTAAAACCAACCATTAGGATAAACACATCAAGATCAATCCAATTCTATAGAAACATGTAATATAGACCCCTTGGCTCTTCTTGAGTAGAATAAACCAACATATGCTTTGCAACAAGTTCCACTTTATATGCAACATACATTTTTAAACCATCAATAGACCCTTACCAATACATGACAAGTGCCTAAAAACTCACTACAAATACTATACCATTCATAACAATAAGTTGATAATAATCCACCATCACAACAAGTCTTGGATACCTCGTAGAACACATTGCCAACTTCTTCCAATTCACAAAAATAATGAATTCCTCTTCCAAACCAAAAATGACAAGAACTTCACCTAAACCAACACCAAATACCACAAAACCAACAAAAAATTCCTTAAACGTGCACAACATCAAATTATATAGAATCAATGACAAATCCCTAAAAATTAACATGTTCCTTTAAATCATTAATATTTGACCTATTCTTATTCATGATTAAACCAAAACAATGTGACTAACCAAACACAAAATTATAGAAAAAGAGTGCATATTGATAGTACAACTACATAGGGAGGATTTATTCTTACCCACACTAAGCCCAATCAAAGCTATCAATTCATGAATAGCTAGCCATACTACCTTCTCCCACCAACCAATATGCCAAATCTACAATATTGGAATTTAATGAATGAGATATTATCAAGGCTTAAAATATGCAACTAGACAAAGAAAAATAAGTTCAAAAATATATGCCCCTATATATTTAACATAATTATTATTTAAGTACCATTCCCACCTCATATTGAGGTACCCAAATTTTATGAAAATAAAGGGAAGGGTGATCCTAGAGAGCATATGCAAGCCTTCTTCATTACATGCCAAGAGGTATCCTATAGTAGTGTGCATTTTTTTCACTTGTTTCCATATATCTTGGGTGGATAAGCCTTAGAGTGGTTTCTTAAATTGCCTAAAATATGGGTAATAAATTTTAATGATTTATTAGAAAAATTCATTAACCACTTTTCTTAAAGCATCAAACATGAGCTGACAATGCTTGACTTATGTAAATCAAAATAAAGAAAAGGGGAAAGATTTGTTGCATATCTATAATAATGGAGAGGAATATCTAGTCATTTCTAACATAATCTATTAGATAGACAACCAGCTGATATCTTCACACAAAACTCACACCCTGAACTTGCTCATAAGTTGAAACTCACTTATGCTAACATGTTTGAAGAAATAATTGACAAGGGTGTACAGATTTAGAAACCACTTATTATTAAGGGCTTAGTAAAATTTTATTACCAAAATCAAACATCCAATTAGACCCAAGCACCTATTTAGACCAATAACATTGATAATCCTAAAACCTTTAACAAAAAAAAAACATGGTGGGTAATAAGGTTACTAAATCATGACATGTCCAAATAGTACAAGCACCACCTACTCAAAATATTCCACTTAATATACCAATCATACTAAAAAGAGCTCCTCCACACAGAGGATATGCTAGATGTAGGTCATTCAATGACTTAAGGGAGCCTATTGAGTTGGTATTTCATAAATTAGTTGCTACCAACATGATTTTTTAGCATGTGTTGAAACCCTTTCCTTAGGATCAACCTAAACTTGACTAGTATCATGAAGATGAATTTTGCCACATTATCATGTTGTTGGTCATATCACTTATCAATGCATGAAACTAAAGCACATTATTGAAGAATTTATAGATAATGGAGAGATCGATTTGGATAAGATAACTCTTAACACCAATCAAGATATGGGTATCTATAAAGATCCCTCTCCCAAGCACAACCATAAAAAACAAAGGAGAAATTAGAACTAGGGCCAAGAATACAACTAGTAGTAGAATCAATATCATGATCAAAATCAAAATTAGAATAATAATGGCAATCAATATCATGACACTTACAATATTAAAATTAAGTACCATATCATGATATATGATTACAATAGTACTATGGGATGTATTACTGGTAATCACATCACTGCTATTAATATCAAACCTCTTTTGTCATATAATGTTTCTCAAAATGTTGGTCCCTCCATTTTAAATTCATCACCCTCTTCCCCAAGTAATATTGCACTAAGTTTAAGAAATTCAATCACACCTTAGTTTCCATGGATTATCATTCCTTAACCTCCTCCTCATTCCTCTAATTATGATAACTCCCTACTGACTTGAAGTTGTGTAGTTACAACTAGATGCTTGAGAGTTACCCTTCAAGGTCCTTTTCTTCCTTCCAACATTGAACCTATCTAAGACCTTCTACCTTCCAAAAATAATTCTAAACTAAACCCTATACTGTTTAATTCCAAACCTTTTGATCCCATTTTTTAGATACCATACAATATAAGTAAATAACTGATCAAAACATCTAAATATATTTCCTTTTTAGATCTCTTGTGTTCACATGACCATATTGAATGATTTTATTTCAATATTACACTATGCCTAATGACATTAATCTTAACCAATGACAATCATTTGTGCGATATTTCTCACTAGGAGAACATCTCCCATTTAACCAACACGATATGTCATCCATTGTTCCCCTACATAAAAATCTTTTGTACATTAAAGTCATTATCACTCAACATAAAATCAAATGGGTTCTTATAGATAATGGTTATGGATTGAACATAACATCATTGAAATTATTCCAAAAATTTAGGTATATAAAAAAAATATGTGGCTAGATATCATCACCATTATGGCCTATGATAATTTAGAGAGAATATGTGGGAACCATTTGCTTACCAATCATTATTAGTCTTGTCACCCAACATACCTTGTGTCATGTCATTGATATAGAGCTACTTTATAATATTTTTCTTGGTCATCCTTGGATCCATGAAGTATGAGTAGTCCCTTTCACCATACATCAATGAATTTAGCTCCCAAATTCTATTCTAGAGGTTACTATCTATGGCAAGTTATTGCCATACTAATATTGAAAACATTTAGAAGTTGAGTATGGAAACTACGCCTATTGTCATAACACTAAGTTGGCAAGAAATAAAGGTAAGAGGGTAGTTTTTAAACCTTACAAGTATAATTTTATTAACCTTAGTATCCTTACTTCCACTTTTACTAATCCATTTCCCATCACCATATCCACCTATTACACTATTGAAAGTGATGGTATTACCATGTATAACATTCATGATGCATTCCACAATGGCAAATTGCTTAAGTCTCCTAAATCCTATGGCCATCCTAAACCCTCTAACAATATGGGTAGGCCCATCATGATTTTTCAAAATAAATCTAAATTTACTTTATAGGATCCACTTCTATTTATACTTGATATATCACTTAATCAATATTAGGCCACCAATGTTGAGGGAAGTTGGCTGTGTGGTGACAATTTTGCTAATTGTCTTAGAGCACCAAGTGCCCCATTCAAAATTAGATCATGCATAGCCTATAATATATAGGAAAAGGATTGGAGCTAAACATATAAGGTATTCTTGAACCCATTATGGCTGCTAAACATATAAATAATTGAGGTCTTAGACTTACACCACCTAGGAGTGACCCCATAGATTTTAAAAGTGAAACCACTTTATCAAATAATAATTAAAATCTCAAAATTGATTTAGAATCCCATTATAGTTCCTAAAATGAGTTAAAAAAATAATTATTTATTCAATTTCAATGCCATCATGACCATTATATCCCATTATCCACTTACCCTTAATCATCCTGACCTAGTTGATTAGGACTTGTAAGCTTCTATCATACCAATGGATGAATTTCAGAATTAGGAATATTTTGTTAATTTCATGGTCCTTTGAGATAGATTGATAGTGGGTGATCATATAAAAGTTTTTTAACTTTATTTGGACCTTGCTTCCTATTTTAGAGAGTAGACTAACTTCCTTGGTCATGATAAAAGTAACACATTGAGATCTTCTAGTGAAAACCTCTTTGAGGTGCCCTTGGGTTAGGGAAAGAGTAAAGAGAAAGATAATTCAAGGAGTGAAACCTTATTATAAGAATTATTTTATGGGGAATTTCACCTCTCTCCTCAATATGCACAATGTCCACCTAGTCCAAGTGTTACCATTAGGTCGGGCATCAATTCTAAATAATATCAAAAAAATTTATGTCTTGCTCAAGATTTTCTATAAGTATTTACCAACTAGTCATTTCGTAGCATAGATGATTCAAATTCCTCATATATGGTTGAAGGTTATGATTAAGAGGTATTTGAAAAGGATTGGTTCTCTTCTTTTCCTATTACTATTAAAGATAGCTCAACATTACTAGTCAAAGATACTAAGGAGGTCAACATTGATACATATGATGATCCCAATATTGTTTACCTAGGTGTGTCCCTCATTTATTAGGAGTTTTAATTCATTATTACTATTTAAAAATATTTCATTAATATATTTTCATTTTCCTACTTAGAAATTCTTGGTGTTGACCCTTCATTGGTTCTACATCATCTTGTTGTCCATCTTGATGTCAAACTATTCAAATAAAAATTGTAGACAATGCATCTATGTATAGTTGTCCTAGTCAAAAAGGAGTTAAAAAAGTTACTAGGGGAAAGGTTCATTAGACCACTTGACTATTTTGAGTGGATCTCTAACATCACCCTAGTCAATATAAAACCAAAAGGCATTTGCTTATGTACTAATTTTAGAGACATTAAAAAGGCATCCCCTAAATATGACATCCATCTACCTAACATTGACATGATAATTGATTCAATAGTAGGATATAAAATTTTATCCCTCATGGATAGATTTTTGGGGTATAACTAGATTAATAATGCACTACAAGACTAGTAGAAGACCATGTTCACCACTCCATAGGGAACACTGTTATCAAGTCATGCCCTTTGGCTTGAAGAATGCTAGTACAATCTATTAGTGTGCCATATTTATCATCTTCCATGACATGATGCATACTATTTTTGAATACTATGTTGATGATATCCTATCTAAATCAAGAACATATGCAAGCCACCTAGATGTTCTTAAAATAATTTTTAAGAGGCTTCATGAGTACAAAGTGCATCTCAACCCTAAGAAGTGTGTCATTAGTATTACTTCAGGAAAATTTATAGGTTTCATCATGTCATAAAGAGGTATTGAGGTTGACTCTGCTAAGGTCAATGATATTGTTTAAATGTCTCCTCCATCTAATTTAAATAACTCCAAATATTGAAAGCAAAATTTAGTCTATTCATCATTTCATATCACAACTAGCTAATAAGTGTCATCCTTTTATACACCTTTTGAATAAAAGTGTCACATTTCATTGGTATACAAACTACAAGTAATCATTTACTGAATCAAAGAACTACTTGGCTAATCCACCAAATATAACTCTACCTATACCAAGAAAACCATTGTTCTTGTACATATAAATGATAAACCATGAACTAGGAGCACTTTTGGCCCAATAAGATGAATGGGGTAAAGAAGATGTAATATACTATCTCAGCCAAACGTTGGTAACTTATGAACATAACTATTTACCTATGGAAGAATCTTATCTTGTCATGGTGTTCACTTCCCAAAAGTTATGACACTACATGTTGAATTAGAAAACCATTATTATAGCCAAGATTGATCTACTTAAGTACCTATTATCCAAGACCACTCTTAAATTATGCATGGATAAATGGGTTATGTTTTTAATTTAATTTGATGTGGAGTACCAGAATCAAAATTCCATCAAAGGAAAAATCATGGAATATTATCTTGATGAAGATCCTTTATTCTAACCCAAACCTCTTTCATTAGATTCTCTAGATGAGTCCATCATGACCCTAGATGAGGTAACCTAATTTAAAATAGTGGACATTATACTTTGATGTCTCATTCTCATCCCATGGATCTGGAGAAAACATTTTACTAGTCACACCATAAGGGGATCTTATTCCCAAGTTATTTTATATTTCATTCCATTATACTAATAACATGGTTGAATATGAAGATCTTATTTTAGGAATTCATCTTGTAATATAGTGGGATACCATGAAATTGATTGTATATGAAGATTATCAATTGATCTTCAACCAGACCATAGACCGGTACCAAACCAAATATGAGAAGCTTGTACCATACAAATTTATAGTGGATAACCTTAAACAACACTTTTAGTTTTTCAATTCAAGTAGATACCATAGGCCAATAATCAAGTGACAAATGCCATGGATACTATTGGGTACATGAGATAAATTTATATAAATGTTAGAGAGTTTTCTCATCAAGAACCTTTTATAATCAGCTAATGTACTGCCAGATTTATAGAGATTATGTAATATTACTTGTCCTAATCTCCCTTGGTACCAAGATATGTATATTTATCTCTAAGATCAAACCCTTCCTTCGAACCTCTCAAAGAACCAAAAAAAACTATTCCTTCATTAAGCATCCCATTATACCATACTAGGAAACACACTCTATCGTAGAGGTTATGATGGAATGTTGCTTTGTTTTTTATCTTTAGGATAATCTACCTTGGTGCTTAAAGAGATTGATAAAGGAATTTATGGGGTCCACACCAATGGCATGGTCTTGGATAAGAAAATCCTCCAAATAGCATATTATTTTCTAAAAAATGGAGATAGATGCCTGCAACTATGTCAAAAAATGTGTTTCTTGTTAGAATCATGGCAATTTGATACGTGCACCTTCATCATCACTCTAGCAGATTACTATACCATGGCCATTTTCAACTTGGGGACTCAATCTTGTCAATAAAATAAACCCTACTTCTTATAATGGCCACAAGCACATCCTTACTAATATAAAGTATTTTACTAAGTGAATAGAGGCCATACCCTTCACTTATGTAGCTGGCAAATAGATAGATAATTTAATTTACTTCCATATTATATGTTGTTATGGCATCCCCTCCAAAATAATCTATGATAATGGTGGTTATTTTAATAAAATGGATGGAAAATCCCTCTATACCCATTTTAAGATCAACCATAAATGTTCCACACCATATAACTTTCAAGGCAATAATCAAGTTAAGGCATCTAACAAGACCATTGTTGTAATCCTTAAGATGATTGTTAATGACTTTGATTGTGATTTGAGCTTATAGATTTTCCATACCATCTGAGCCTACCACACTAGCCATTAAACCCCTATAGGAGCTACACAATACTCATTACTATTTAATTCAAAGGCCATTATACCTATTGAGGTCAAATTACCCTCATTGCATGACTCACTATGTAATAACCCCACATGGATTTACTACAATAATGCAGTATTTTTTTTAAATTACTTACTCAACACTTATTATTTCATTAGATTACACCATGATAATATAATTAGTGATCTTTAACAAATTAAATTAAGCATATTTAACATAATCAAACATGTTAAAACAACATTTAATGATCACTAGCAATTAATCATAATTACACAAGGAAAGTAATCATATTATATAATCTTGCCATGGCTAGTAGAATAGTATAGTCACCACTATAAATATATTATAAATATTTAATTACATTTCCAATAGGAATATAGCCTCATCATAAGTATAATTATAGATAATATGATTCATGGATCTCAAGTTAGTCTAACTCAATTATATCTCTAATAATCTCAAGTGTGGTCTCCAAATAAGTACAATAGTGGGGAGGGAGAGCATCATTTTAGTGCTTTTCCAAACCAACCATGGACCATCAATCCCTTGCATAATCCCCCAAATAGGGAATAGTCCTCCCTTCACAAATGGGTAGATAGTGATGGTTTGGGAATCCATCGAGACATGTTATTAGCTATGTTATAAGATTTATATTACATGATGTACATCATAAAGAAAATATGATCTAACATGATATCGTACAAAGACATAAATCATACATACAAAATGGCAATGTCTATCTAACATTACTTTGGCAAAAGTTTTTAAATAGTTATTGATCTCTAAGATCAGTTAATTTCATACACACCATTTAATCAGATTGCCTTCATCTAGCATTGGTGATGATAACTAAGCCAATGAAATCCATCTCACTTCTTAGTTAGAACCAATAATGCTAGATTTGGTAAAATTTTATTATAACCAATAAGTTAATGCAATTATTTATACTAGTAAGTACATCCATATATTAGTTACAAAAATAATTACTTTATATGCATTTAGTCTGTCAAACATATGAATGAACCTTATTTATAATATACATCTCATATAGAATATTACAATAAGCAAGTTTCTATACCATAAAGGTATAATAAAAGTCATTCCAAGAATCCTATTTCCTATATTCTATGTACAAAATTTATCAATTTCATAACCTAAAGTTCAACCACATAATATAACTAGCATTCATTAATTGTATAATGATTTGCTAAAATTATTTATATACATTTAATTATTCATACCAAAATTTAGGATACATGTATATAGTTATAGTTCTGAATCCATCAAGATTCATGACTTTTGTGCTTAGTCACATACTATAAGTATATTCATGCCACTTATTTTATAAATATAGGCGACACATGTGTAGGAGGACCTAGATTCTCCTATATGTATATCTTGTATTTTTTTTTGATATGTTCCAATTACCTATATCCCATAATATAGATAATTTCAACATACAATTGATTTGATATTCACAGTTTATATCATTTTACATAATTCATTACTAGGAATTTAAAAAATTAAAATATAATTTCATATACCTTTAACCTCTAGTTAAATATACATCTGTATAAGAATAAAATATAATGGCTATTGATATTCAAATCTAATAAATGTTATTTATTTGTTCTTTTACAAACATGTACAACTCTCCCAAACTACCTAAGTGAAATATACATAATTTCCTTTATAAATCAAACCACTCAATACATAAAAATATTATTTATATAACATAATACCACAATTGGACCCTATCAATTTTCTAAATACCATTATTATAATAATGGTTTTATAAATAAATAATTCAACCTAATTATTTAACCCCAAATTAACTAAAAATACATACTTAAATATATGGAAGCCCCCTAAATATACAATTGTATCAAATCTTACTCAATCAACTTAAAACATAGACCTAAGTCTCCAACTTATATTAATTCATCAAACTTTACAAGTATACATATATTATATCTATTTGAAATGCTAAGTGAATACCTAAATTAGTATACTAATAACACACAATGTATACATATATATAGTCTTGGTTTGGTGTGTGATTGTAATACCAATAGTCATAGTACATATATGCCTTTATAAAATATTTCATAAATAATACATAGTCCATAATTTATAAATACATATATACCCTATTTCACATACCCATTTATAAAAACATTCACTATTTTATAACACATATGAACTCAGTTCAGAATATATTTTCCCCCATAATTTGATTACTACACATACTTTCCATTGCTATATTTCCATAAGTTTTCAACCTATATACATAGTCCAAAAGTTTCACTATTTTATTTTATAAATAGTCTTATGCAAATATTTATATTATTATTGGTTTAAATGACCAATATTCACAATCACTAAATATAATAAAACCCCAAACCAAAAGTAAATAAAAATTAAAATCAAGCCTTCCCATTTAAAATTGACATAAACTTCATACAAATCTAAATGAGCACTAGACCTATTCATTACATCCATATGCTCAGAGTACCAACCTTTAATGTTTTGAGTATATAAACATAATAGGGATTCTAAAACATAACATAGTCCATAAATTTATCAACCATCTACCTAGGTTTTGTATGTTTTTCATATCAAATTAAATACTTTAAACCCTCAAGAATGAACACCATTGTTGTTTACATTCCTAAGAAATTTATAAAGTATAGGGTTAGCATTGTGTATGGTCAAGCCATCCATAGGGCTAAGCCTATACCTTTACATTTGAATTTCTATCATTTCAAACTTTAAGTGACAATTTTATTCACATATAAATTTACTGAGTTGATACAAATAAAATTACATCACCAACCTTTTCAATGCTACCAAATTGAAACTAAAAAACCTTTTCCTCTTTCTCAACTCGTTTCTTCTTATCCTCCTTCATGTTCCTTCTTTTATTTGGTTCGCCACTTATTCAAATTTCCATGTCATTCCAAATTGATCAAAATTCACATATATCTACTAGTTCTCAATTATTTGTTCATGCATAATCCACTATTTTCCACTTAACTCACTTAACTCCTAGTTAACAACCAAAAAAGGCCCTTATTACTATATCGTTCTTCCTCGAAATTTCCTAATTATTATTATTTTTTATCTAATTCCAGCTTTGCATGCCAACTATATTTTAAACTTGGGTATAACATTAAACAAGTCCACTTTTATCATGATAACTCACACTTAAAAATATCTACATAGTCCATGCATATAAATAAAAACTAGACTTTAGATTGTAGGGCAGGTTTTTTTAGTATATTCAAACTCCAATCAAATAAAATAAAGATAATTATCCCTTGATAATAAATCAAACAAGTTATTACTTTTAATTATGTCCAGTCAATTGTTTGCATTCCTTACTATTGTATATAGGCCATACATGTCTTCCTAATAGCTTATTAATTATTGATATTCTTGAATATCAATGTTTGTAAACTTAACGTTATAAAACATTATTAAGACATTAGTTAGTCTATATAAAATAGTAATAAGATGTTATCTATAAGATTTATATTTCCATATTCACAAACATGAATAGAATAATCTTAGATAAAATATTATAATTAAATCATTATGTTTACGTATAAATACAAAATACTATAAGATTTATCCCATATTAATCTATTAACATTTAAAACATGCAAGTTATAATATCTACTACAATTTACTTCCAAAATGTACTAATACTATCAAACCAAACATGAAATGCATATTATGTTTTAAAACCTAGTGTGGTGTGTACATGGATCTTAGAAATTTCCTCTATCATCCTTCACTATCTCCATCTATGCCACCCTCTTCAATGATGCTCTCCCTCCATCAGGTTTGAAGGGATGAACTTTCCTACATCAAACTCATGACAATAAGTTATTCAGTCAATTACATCATGATATAAATCATAAAATAGTGTTATAGAAACAAGTAACATAATCATTATGTATAAAATTCATTATTATCCACCTCATAATAATTAACTCATGAAATCTAAGTAACACACATCTATCCCATAACAACACATGAATTATGATTTAGTTAAAAAGTAAGAAAAAATTTTAACTATAATAATAATCCATAGATAAATATGTAAATTAGTTTAGGTAAGAGAATTGGGATGTAACATCCTTCCCCCTAAAATTGGTCATCATCTTGATGATACTTATTCAAATAATAGTTCTAAAAAATAAATAGAGTTTAATAGAGTAAAAATAGCATCTAGCATCAATCAAGAAAATAAATGTTGAAATAATATATAGAAATATACATAGACCTCCCAAATAAAACTATCCTTAGATTATTGGTCCCATGATACCTTACACTATGACACTTCTCTATTTCACAAATGAAGTTTGCAAGTGTCAATTACTCTAATTAGTTCTATCGTAACCACCATAGGATCTAAACCCTATAAAGCATTCCAATTCAACACATGTGAAGGATTAGCTATATACTTATTAATATAAGATGTATGGAAGACATTATGCAATAGATCTAGGGTTAGTGGTAATACAAGCCTATAGCTTATAATATTAACCACTTTTAAAACATCTAAGGATCATGTTATCATCAAATAGTGCGCCCTAAGACATTCTATGAAATTCCTTCAATTTGATACTACATTGAATCATCCCTCAAGTTGGTGGGAACTTGTAAGAGAGATGAGTCTCTAAGATTTAAAATCACTAGCTCCTTGAATTATTCTCTAAGTGTCTATCACCTAATCTACTGCTTATTCATGAAAAGAGTCAAGAATTTTCATAAAACATAAAAACTATGCTAAAGAGGTGATCCACCAGGAATTTATCCCACTGACTATCACACTTCTACTGAGTAACAATGTTTTCCAAGACTAATTCCATGTATTTAAAGATACTAACATAGTGTTTCAATGTGAATGTAACATTCTTGAGACAATCAAAAACATAATCGACCAATGGGGTAGATTGCACACCATAGATACAATTACATAGTTGAAAGAGGGTTTGATACATTCAACACACTTCACATGACCTGTTAACATCAGAACCTTTGTTCAAACATAAAGGATAAAGGGATTAAGGATAATGCTATCACTCATCTCTGTTATACATCACTCACATACTTAGATATAAATTCACAAATCAAAATTGGTCTTGTATTCAATATTATAAAGCAAAGTGCAATGCCATTTCATCAAGGCTTCACTATACCAAAAGGGTGGTTATTTACAATGGTCAAAATGGCCCAATTTATAGAACTTTGAGGAAGAGAAATAAAAGAGAAGCTGAAGAGGCACAAGGATATGTGCCATGGACATGAAAATTAGTTACAGATCTATGAGAAAGATGGGCGAGAAAGACATTCCATGTCAAGATTCTTACTTGTCTAAAACAAGTCATGATAATGGTGGCAAGTGGCATCAAACCTTTAGAAGTGGCACAAGAAACTACTTCAATCAAAGATCATCCATGAGATTTTGAAACTAAAAAAAGAAAAGTTGACACATCACACTATTGGAACTCATGATGGAAATTATAAAATAATCTTTATAAATGCTAGTTATTCTCTAGATACCTGTATTTGTTGATTTCATAGAAGCTCCTTGACTTGGTCATCTACCAACAATGAATCACTCCATCAACCTATCTATTTTACTCACTTAGTCCACTTCAGATGCTTAAGATTTGACCATTTTCCACCTCCATATATGTTATTATTTTCTTGTCAAGTCCCTTGAATAACAATAGCTATTCTCTATAGTTTAAAATTGACTTCCTTTGGACCATCACTCCTTTGGGTATTTTATTTGAACTTTTATTTTTGGACCTTTTCTTTAAACAAATTATTCATAGATATTTGTTTATGTTTACTTTCTCATACCTTTTATCGAGTTTTTTCCTTCAACCTCATTACTTGTTCATTTCCTTTGGACAAAATTTCAAAGGAATTCTTCTTGTTTATTTCCTTCAGACAAAAATTCCAAAGTTATTCTTTCACATTTCATTCTCTTCATTTCCTTTACTATAGTTTTTTTATTTGTCCCTTCAGAGAAGTTGAAATGCCCTTTGGAGAAGTTGTAATGGTCCTTCAGCTTTTAGAAATGGTCTTTCTAGCTTTTGTAAATTGTCCTTTGGGATTTTATAAATGGTCCTTCAAAAATGCAAGATATCCTTTGGAAAAATGAAAGGGCCCTTCCAAAAAATGAAATTACTCTTCAAAAAAAGTGAAATTTACCTTTCAAACTTTTCATTTGGTCCATTTTGATTGAAAATTTCCCTTTATAAAAATGAAAGTACCCTTCAAAAAAATTACAAGGATCCCTTTTGGCTTGAAAGAGTCTTTTAGAGAAATTGTAAAGTACCTTCAAAAAAATTGTGGACAACTTGTCTGAAAGAATTCATCACTTGGTCAAAATAAAACCTGAAGAAATAGTCTTAAGGAAAAGCCTTGAACAAAAAGTTTGAAATAATTTGGTAAAATGATTTAGAAAAAAACCTAGAAGAATTAGGCAAAGGCTTAGAATAAATACCAAAATGAACCTTCCGAAATAAATAACACGTGGTATTTTTGTGGGCTTTGTTAAAGACCATTTCTTTCAAAGGAAAAATAAGTATTAGACTTAGCCAAATTTGAAAGGTGCAAACCTGGGGATGGAATTTGACCAACATTCTTGGTGATTCACAAGGGTGGCATGATTTTTATGCTTAGGAATAGTTTCCTTATACTTCTATTAGTCATGAAGTCATGTAAATGAAAAGTTATATTGTCATTAATAAAGCTTAGATTGACCACAAGATAATGACAATACACAAGACATACATAGGCAAAGACACACTGGTGCTACTAAGCACTTAGGGAATACAAGCAAAATAAAGGAAACATGTATGTGTCAACTAGAACACTTACGCAACACAAATTAAAACAAAACTAGACTAAACACACACACCTATGCTACTATTTACAAGACAAAATTGTAAGTATCAATAGTAAAACTTTAGATGTATCCCATTCATAGGGATAGGAAATTATTCTCCAATCATCTTGGTTAGATAAAAGGAGTTTCTTTACTGTCACTTGATGATGATGTAAGGGTCACTCCACAAAGCATCAAACTTTGTATGCTTACCCAGTTTTGCTCTATCCTCATCCCATTTTAGAACCAAGTCACCTTCCTTAAAAACTCTTGTACTTGCTCTTTTGTCAAAGGATTTATTCATGAGTACTTGGTGGTGTTCCACGGTCTTATGTGCATTATCCCTTTCTTATTTTAGTTGCATTAGTTCTATCAATCTAAATTCCATTAGAGTATTTTTTAGTAGTTCCAGATGATGTGAAAGTCCTAGAGTAGGAATCTCTTGAGAGATGGACAACCTAGCTTCTCTCCCATAAACAAGCACAAAAGGAGAGTTATTAATTGATCTCTTAGGAGTAATCTTGTCAGCCCATAAGGTTGTCTTAAACTTGGTGTTCCATTCTCTTTGATTTTTCTCCAATGTCCTCTTGATGATCTTGATGAGTTTCTTGTTAGTAGACTTAGCCAATCCATTCCCTTGAGGGTAGTAGTTGGATGAGGTACTCAAGTAAACTCCATTCCTATTTTCCCACTCAAAATTTTTAGCACTCATGAAAGTAAGTGAATTATCATAAATGATAGTATAGGGGACCCCAAATCTTATTGTGATACTCTTATAAAACTCCAAGATTGCATTTTCATTTGCCTCTGTCAATGCAAAAAATTCTACCCACATTGTGAAGTAGCCAGTAGTAGTCAATATCCATTTGTGTCCATCACTTGATGGAGGGTTGATCATATCAATGAAATCAAGGCCCTATTACATGAAAGTCTAGTTGACTTGGACAGGATTCAATGAAAGGGCTACAAGTTTATATTTTCCTATAAAGAAGGCACATTGAGTATACCTCATAACCCAAGAGTAGAAATCCTTGAAAAGGCTAGGCCAATAATTCCCTATCCTCATTATCTTTGTAGCTATTTTTTTTGGTGAGAAATGACCTCCATCTACACTATTGTGAAACTTTTCTATCAAGATGCCAAACTGATCATTGTCAACACACCTTAGTAGTACACCATTCACATCCTTCTAAAAGAGAATACCTTATAAAATATAATAAGGAATGGTTTACAATATAAAATACCTTATTTGTGACTTGTTCAAACCATTAGGACAATCACCATTTTGGAGGAACCCAATGATGTCTTGTGTCTAACTTTGAATTGGTATGTGACTAGCTGGTTGGGAATAAACTTGATTAACTAAGACCTCTTCCTTTGACCCTTGAAGATCTGAATCTAGATGTTCACACAACCCCTTTCCTCTTACCAATTTGGTTGCCTTGATATCAACATCATACTCCATTACCTTTATGATCCACCCATATCTCTTCTCATTTAGGTCATTACTTAAGATGAACTCTTTGGTGCTAGGATGAGAGACCATGCCATGTATCCTATTGTTGAAACCATGTGCCTAAACTTTTTCAAACCTCTTATCATATCTAGAGCTTGCTTCCCAATAAATGTGTACTTGACCTAATAATATTCCAATCCTTGACTAAATAATGCAATGGGTTGTTCAATTTCATCATCATTCTTTTGCATAAGAATAGTTGAGATTGTGTCAAGGTCAGAAAAAGTGTAGAGTATGAAATCCTTAGAAAATTTTGGGTTCAAGAGAGTAGGAGATTGGGAAATTACTTGTTTGATTGCCTCAAAACTATTTTTACCTTCCTTTTTCTAAGAAAAAGTTTGGTTATTCTTGAGCATGGTTCTAATAGGCTTCACTAAAGTATAAAATCCTATAATAAACCTTCTTACAAAGTTGATCTTGCCTAAGAAGCTTTTCAAACCTTTCTTATGTAGAGGAAAAGATAGGCCTAGAATGGCTTCAATCCTTTCAAGATCAATAGACAAACCTTCCTTTGACACAACATGACCCAATAATTTTCCTGCATGAACAATAAAGACACATTTTTTTGGATTAAGAGAAACTCCAAACTCTCTACACTTCTCAAAGACTTGCCTTCTATGTTTCATGTGTTCATTAGCATCCTTGGAAAAAATAGTTATATCATCAAGATATACAAGTAAAAACTCTTTGATCAAACCTTTAAAGGCCATGTCTATTTCCCTTTAGAAGGTAGCACCAGCATTAGACAAACCAAAAGGAATATTTATATATAAAAATGTTCCCCATTTTATGGTGAATGATGTTTTGAACTGATCCTCCTCATTCAACCATATTTGGTTATAACCTAAATAGCCATCAAGTAGTGAAAAGCATTAAGAACCTAAAGCCACTTGTAAAATTTTCTCCATGGAAGGTAGTGAGTAATGATCTTTGAATGAAACTTTATTTAGATCCCTAAAGTCCACATAGATTCTAATATCTCCACTCTTTTTCCAAATAGGAACAAGGTTATCTACCCATGTTTAGTGTTTGATAGGAAAAATAATCTTAGACTTAATCAATTTGGTAAGCTCTCTCTTCATGAGTTCCTCTATCATAGGATTGATAGGCCTCTATTTTTGCCTAATTATTTTAGATCTAGGTCCTAACTTAATGGTGTGATGATATATAACTGGATCAAACCATTTCAAATACTTGTACTCTTAAGCAAATATATCATGAAATTATTTACACAATTCAATGATGACTTGTTTATCAAAAAGAGAACATATCTTACTAATTTTTAAAAGTTTGTCCTTAAATATCAAGAATATTTCATAGTTATCTTCATTTTTAGACATGATTACCCTTTCGTTCCTTATTTGATCATCTTCATTGAACACACTCTCTAAATTAACCAGCCCCTTTGGTATCTTGTTTGTTTTCAGCTGGATAACTTGTTCTTCATATTGATTGTCAAGCTTCATTTGATCCTTTGAGGAAAACTTTTCCTCATTTTGAATGAAGTTTATAATGTGTTTATCACTCTAAAACACTTGATAAGACACTTCATTATCTAGAATAAAAGGTCTCATAATGACCTTGATGTGAGGTTGGTCCTTCTCTTTACTTACATCAGCAACTATATGAAAATGTGCTCTTATCACAACCAACCTATTAGCATGTTTATTTGAGTCTCTTGGTATAGGTTGGATATTAAAAACATCAAAGTATTCAATTAGATCCCACACCCTATGCCTTTAATGCTTAAGCAAAGAGTTCTTAGCTATAGCTTGGTTACTCATTTGATGTATAATTAATTCACTATCTCCATATACCTTCAAATTCTTGATTCCCTTTCTCTTTGCCCATTATAGGCTATGAACCAAGCTTTCATATTTAGCTACATTATAGGTATAACTAAAATGGAATATATATGAAGAATAATACTAGTTATTTGAAGGAGAAACCAACATAACACTAGATCCTACCCTTACCTTGCTTTTAGAACCATCAAAAAACATTTCCCATATCCCTTCAAGTTCATGATCTTCATTAGTGAGTGATGGTATAGGAGTGTTCTTCCCATGCATATAATACAATCCTAATTTAGTTTCTTCTTTAAATGCATAGGGATCATGCTCAAAAGTTCTAGTACCATACTCATCAAGAAAAAGGTCAAAAATACATTCAAGGGGAAAGGATGTTTCACCACTAATGGCACCTTCTTCCTGCTCACTAATCATACAATTCTAATTTGAACTTGTCTCCATATATGGTTGAATGTGGAACCTTACCAAGGGATATGTTCTTATAGTTACTTTAGCTCCATATCTTGTTTTAAAAGCTATAAAATATCAATCAACTATAAGGTACCCTCCAATCTTATCCGTGAAGTCTCTTGACAAGAAAATAGTAAAATGAGTTGGAAGATCAACCACCACAATGTCCTGTAGGATGCGAAAACTTGGAAAATCATGCAAGAAAAATTTTAAACCTTTAACCAACCCCATAGTCTTGGCTAGAGTTCCATCAAGATACAACACACCTTTTCTATGAGGCTCATATTTGAGTCCCAATTTATTATCAACCACTTAGGCATAACTATGGTACTGGCCCCATTATCCACAATGCAGTTGTGAACCAATTTGTCTCCAATAATGAGTGTGAAATAGAAAGGTGGAGGATTTCAGATCTAGTGGAGGGATCTATAACATAATTAGGTGTGTTAGTAAGGTCTACACCATTGTACTTTGGATCTTGAGGAGTTACATTGATATTAGCAAGTTGTTCTTGTAAGATTTCCCTTTGACTAGGCATATGTAATACTTCCCAAAGAGAAATGCTAGTTTTGGTATTATTCAAAGATTAAATAATGTTTAGAGATAAATTATTCACCTTGTCCTTCATTCTTGAAGGAAACGAGGGAACTTGAACTTATTTTACTAAAGGTTTGGTAGCCTTGCTCACATTCTAACTTTGAGGAGTAGTGTGACTAGTAGGATCTACTACATTGGTAATTAAACTTTGTGACCTTGGAGGGGCACTACCTGGAATCACTTGTGCTACTAGAATATCTCAAAAATTCCTCTTTTTAACCATTATTTTGATTACAACTAATGTATTTGATTCAACACATAATCATCTTCTACTTGGAAATTCATAGAACTAGTACTTTCGCTGCTACCTTCTCCTTGAACATCTCTTTGCATGAGATTTGCTTCTTCTAATGTAACATAAGGAGTAGCTATTTCTTAAGTTACCAAATCTTGATTACCTTCTCCACCATTATTCATAAACTAACCTTGATATTTCCCCTAATGATCTAAATGCTCCTCTCCTTGAACTAGATTGGTGCAGACTAAAACAATAACCTTTGTTGATGGAATGGAATTAGGATTATAAGCATTGGGCTGATTATTGAAACTTTATTTTCCTTGTCCTATTTTGTGGTTAGTGTATTGGGGTGAAGGTTTATATCCTTACTAAGGAAGTATTGAGGATTGGGTAGAGCATTTGCATACATTTTTGCTTACTTGAGATGGGCTTGCAAAGATTGAATCATCTCATCCTTATTTATATCATCATCCACCTTCTTGGGATAATCTCTAGGTTTGGCATTAGTATTGGTAACTTTTGATATACTTGGGGCTTGAACTGAATTATGAGACACTAAAAGCATGGATAATCTTGGAGGTAATTTCTCAGCTTGTATCAGACTATTCTTAGCTTCAATGGATATCTCATATGCCTTAGGTAAAGTAAATCCTCCTATTAAATATATCATTAATTCTACATTAGTGTCAATAGCCTTAAGATAGCTAGGAATATAAATCTTGGAGGAGACCTCATAATAGGTGTTAGCCTATGCCATGTTCTTTAAAATTTCTCATTGAAATATCCCATGGATTCATTAGGACCTCTCTTTATAACATGCAATTGGTGAGTTAGTGAAGTATCGTCACTCTTATTTTCAAACCTATTTACCAAAAACTCTCCAAAACTATCCTAATTAGTAATACATCCACCTTCCAACATCCTATAACAATCAAGTGCCTTCCCCTTTAGATACATGGTAATTAGTCTAACATCTATGTTAGCTTGGGTGATATTATGGAAATTGCAAAAGTTTTAAATGTCCCTAATATGCTCAAATGGGGTAACAGGACCCTGTCCATTGAAATTAGGGAGACTTTTGGTAGCATTAGGAGTAATAGGATCATATATAAGAAGGTTAATTTCATTTTGGGTGTTGAAGGCTAAGAAAGGAGATCTTATATCCATTTCTTCTTCCTCTTCAAAACCTTCTTTTTTAGGATCTATAAAAGTTAAGAATGGTTCAAGGTGTTATTCTTCAAGAGGATTTTTAGGCTGAGGAACTTGATTGAAAATCCTACTAGAAGATGATCTAGTGAGGACCATGAAGTATACTATGGAAAAACTGATCTACAAACATAGATTCTCACCTTTTAGAGTTACCAAATGTTGTATTAGAATGCTTCTGCAACCTTGGACTTGATGAGGCCAATATTCACCTTGACATAGAAATAATCAGGATCAAATTTCCCACCAGGCATGCCAAAAATATTATTATCAAATTGTGTACCCTAGGATGTTCTATGAAATTCCTTTAATTTGATGCAACATTGAATCATCCCTAAAGTTTTTGGGAACTTGTAAGAGATATGAGTCTATATGATTGAAAAGGTCTATCTCCTTGAATTCTTCTCTAAGTGTCTATCACCTAATCTACTAGTTTTTCATGAAAAGAGTTAATAATTTGCATAAAATAGGAAAACTATGCTAAAGAGGTGATCCACCAAGAATTTATCCCACCAAATATCACACTTCTACTAAGTAACAATGTTTTCCAAGACTAATTCCATGTATTAAAAGATACTAACATAGTGTTTCAATGTGAAGGTAACATGTTTGAGACAATCAAAAAGATAATTGACCAATGGGTCAAATTGCACACCATAGATACAATTACATACTTGAAAGTGGGTTTGATACATTCAACACACTTCACATGACCAGTTAACATCATAACCTTTGTTTAAACATGAAGGACAAAGGGAATAAGGATAATGCTATCACTCATCTCCGCTATACATCACTCACATACTCAGATATAAATTCACAAATCAAAATTAGTCTTGTATTCATTATTATAAAGTAAACTGTAATGTCATTTTAGTAGGGCTTCACCATACCAAAAATGTGGTTATTTATAATGGTCAAAATGGCCCAATTTATAGAACTTTGAGGAAGAACAAGAAAGGAAAAGTTGAAGAGGCACAAGGACATGTGTCATAGCTATGAAAATCAATTAAAAATCCATGAGAGATATGGATGAATAAGCCATGCCATGTCAAGAGCCTTACTTGTCTAAAACAAGTCATGAGAATGGTGGAAAGTGGCATCAAACCTTCAAGAGTGGCACAAGAAACTACTTCTATCAAAGATCATCCATGAGAGTTCAAAACTAAAAATAGAAAATCTGACACATCACACCACTGGAACTCATGATGGTAGTTGTAAAATTCTCTTTGTAACTACTAGTTATTCTTTAGACACCTATATTTATTAATTTCATAGAATATCCTTGACTTGGTCAGTTGTTAGTAATGAATCACTCTATCAACTTATCCATTTTTCTCACTTAGTCTGCTCCAGATGTTGGGGATTCAATCTTTTACCACCTCCATGTCTTCTTATTTTCCCATCATGTCTTTTGAATAGAAATGACTATTATCCATAATTTAAAATTGACTTCCTATAGGTTGTCACTCCTTTGGGTATTTTCTTTAGACTTTTATTTTTAGACCTTTTCTTTTGACAAATTATCTATGGATATTTATTTCTATTTAATTTCTAAAACCTTTTGTCGAGTCTTTTCATTTTGGCTCATTTCTTGTTCATTTCCTTTAAACAAAAACTCTGAAGGAATTCTTCCTATTTATTTCTTTTGGATTAAAATTCTGAAGGAATTCTTTTGAAGTTCCTTCTCTTCATTTCCTTTCATGTGGCTTTTTGATTGGTCCCTTTGGAGAAGTTGAAATGCCCTTCGAATAAGTTGTAATGGTCCTTCATATTTTGGAAATGGTCCTTCAAGATTTTTTAAATGGTCATTTGAAAATGCAAGATACCCTTCAAAAAAATTAAAGTGCCCTTTGGAAAAAGTGAATTGTACCTTTTAGACTTTTTGTTTGGTCCATTTTGCTTGAAAAATGCCCTTTATAAAAATGAAAGTGCCCTGTGGAAAAATTACAAGGGTCCCTTTTAGTTTGAAAGAGTCCTTTGGATAAGTTGTAGAGTAATTTTGGAAAAATTGTGTGGATAAATTGTCTAAAATAATTGATCACTTGGTCAGAAGGAAACCCAAAGAAATAATCTTAAGGAAAAGCCTCAGATAAAAAGTCTAAAAGAATTCAGCAAAATGCTTTGGACAAAAAACCTGAAATAATTAGGCAAAGCCTTAGAACAAAGACCAAAATTAAACTTCTAAACAAAATAACACTTGGTATTTTTATGGGCTTTGTCAAATACCATTTCTTTTGAAGGAAAACTAAGTACTAGACTTGGCCAAATTTGAAAGGTACAAACCTAGGGGTGGATTTTGACCAACAAGTTCCACATATCTCAATGAAAGTTTTACTAACTTTCTAAATTTAATATAGCTATTTTGTAACTTAAATCATAAAAATAATTTATCACCTACTAAAAACTACCTAGTTATTCTTTTAATATCATCATATCTCTTTCACCTATCATTAGGCTTAGCTAATCTCTACTTGATTATTTTAAACTAATCTTCTATTTATAAAAGCATCTTGGGTCCAAAGACTACCCTATATTCCAACCTGTCCCAACTGATTGGAATCCTTCACCTTCTCCCATAAAGTGCTTCAAATAGTGCCATCTTCAAACCATATCAGTATGAGTTATTATATGCAAACTCAACCAATGGAATGTATTCTTCCCATTTATATTTTTGATCCATGCAATACATTCAAAGAAGATCCTTTAAATCACTATTAAATTTCTCATTTTGACCATTCTTTTATTGGTGATATGTAGTACTAAAGTTTAGTTGTGTACCCAAAGATAAGTTCACAGTTAGCCAAAATCTATAAGTCATTCTTGGATTACAATTTGATATGATCTTCTCTAGAAAACCATGTAATTGATACACTTCTTTTACAAACCTCCTCACAAGTTGGTGTAGTATCTATCAAATTGCCTGGGATAAAATGTGATACATTGATTAATTTATCAACTAAAACCAAGATAATGTCATGCCTATTCTATGATAATGGTAATCTTTAGACAAAGTCCATACTGATCACTTACCATTTTCACTTTAGTATATCATGTGGATATGACAATCTAGCTAGATGCACATGTTTATATTTCACTCGCTAACATTCCATAAAATGTGAAACAAATTCCATTACATCTTTCCTAATTTCCTTACAAAAATATAGTGTTTTAAGCTCTACCATAAGCTTTTTCACTCCTGAATGTCCTAAATATGGAGCATTATGTAATTCCTTTCAAAATTTGATCCTCAAATTCTCCTGATTTTTCACATACATCCTTCTATTAAATCAAAGAATACCATCAATCTCAAAGATATATATTTTATACCTAGGATTCTAAGCATTCTCTATCAAGGATTTCCTAAATTGGTCATAGAATTCATCCCCTAGAGAGAACTCAATCACATGATCCTTGAAAGTACTCTTGATAGTAGTCCTAGCTACTATGTACCTTCCATGACTCAAAGCATTAATAACTATATTATGTTTACCTTTTATGCAATTAATATCAAATTCATATTCAAACAAAAATTATAACTAGTGCCTCTTATGAGCACTAAAATTTGGTTCACTGAAAATGTATTTGAGCCCCAAGTTATTAGTCTTGAGCTCAAATAGTTTTACCAAGAAATAATGTCTCTAAACTTTCAAAGCATGGATAATTTCTACAAGTTTAAGATCATGTGGGGCATAATTCACCTTATAAGGCTTTAACTTCCTTGACTCTTAAGCTTCTAATGCACCATTTTGTATAAGGACTCCTCTTAGTTTGTCCCTAGATGCATATTTGATCACTGAAAATTGACCATTGGGATCAAAAACTCTTAACACTAGTGCTAAAGTAAGCCTTATTTTTAATTCTTAAAACACTACTTCACACTTATTTTACTACATAAAATTCTAATTATTATGCTTTAAATAAGTAATTAGATTATTTATCTTGGAAAAAAATGAAATAAATTTCTTATAATAGCCTGTTAATCCCATAAAACTCCTTACTTTATGCACATTCCTTGGTGTCAACCACTTCATAATAGATCTTATCTTTTCTGAATAAAAAAAATACCATCTTCTAAGATATTATGACCCAAATATTCTACTTTATTTTATAAAAATGTATACTTGGACAACTTGCCATATAACCTATGCTTTCCTAGACATTGCAAAACTAGGTTCAAATATTGAAGATGTTCTTCTTCATCCCTTGAGTATATAATAATGTCATATAAAAAGACCAAAACAAAATGATCTAATTAATCTCTGAACACACTATTCATGAGATTCATGAATGTTGTTGGTGCATTCATCGCTCCAAATAGTAACATAGTGAACTCGTAATGCCCATAGCGAGTTATAAATGCAATCTTTGGAATATCTTCATCTTTTATCCTTAACTAATGATATCCAGATCTAAGACCAATCTTATAAAATATTGTTGATCCTCACATCTGATCAAAAATATCATCTATTGAAGGTAGAGGATACCTTTTCTTAATTGTTGCTTTATTCAACATTATATAATCAATGCAAAGTCAAAGAGTGGCATCCTTTTTCTTAATGAAAACAACTAGTGCACTGAATGGTGACACACTTGGTCTAATCAATACTTTGGAAAAAAAATCCCTAAAGTTGTGCCTTTAATTCTACTATTTCAATGGTTTTCATTCTATATGGATCCTTAAACTGAGGTTCCAACCTAGTTTGATGTCAATTGAGAAATCAAATTTCCATTTAGAAGGCAATCTTAGAAATTATTCTATACATACATCATGAAAATTCCTAAGGAAATGATAATCTTCAATTTATAGTTCATTATTTTCCTCCATTTCATTTATCTTAATGATAAATTCTTGACATCCTTTACCTTAGTCCTTGAGTTGCATTGCATAAATCTACCCAAGCCTTAACTCCCTTTTCTTAACTTGAGTTAGTATCTAATTTATAGAGTCATCAAGACACTCAACCATTTTTAGATAATAATCAACCTTGGTTTTATGCTTCAAAATCCAATTGACACCTACTATTACATCATATGATCCTAGATGTGCTACATAAATATCCATAACCATGGTGAATTCTAACACCCTAATTTCTAGTTCAACAAAATACTTGTATACCTAGACTCTAGAGTAATTTCCATACTATACCAACCATGAATTTTCTATTACACTAACTTTTTAAGATAGTTTATTTACAATTATAAGAGCTATAAAACATTTTGTATCACTCATATCTATCAAAATGGAAGCTCAATGCTCAAATAAAATACCTAATAGTTATATGGGTGAAGCTTGGAATATGGCTTTCTAATTATCAACGTGAATACATTATTGAAAATTTCCTTGTTGAGGGGTATCACCTTTATTTCTTAACTTATCTTAGGTACATTCATGTGTAAAATGTTCACCTCCATAGATGAAGCAATGTTCTAGTAGTCCTTTCCTATTAGATTGTTGATTTCCCCTGAAACCACCCTTGGAACCATTACCTAGTTTATTACTACTTGTACCTTTGTTGAATCCATTATTATAATTCTTGAATCGATTCTTGGAGTCTCCACCACTTTTCTTCTAGTTATTCTTCTTGAAAGTTGGCTTTGAACTTCCAATTTTTTTAAAAACTTATCTCTTACCTGATCAAGGGACTTTAACTTTTACTCTTACTTGATTGCTTTCTAAAAAACTTGGTCCATGGCAGATTTTCCATGAATGTCCACCTCTCCACATATATGGGGTTTTAATCCCATGATAAACTTCCTAATCCTAAAACTCTCATCAGTGTGATATTGATGTATATATTTTAGAAGTTTGGTGAACTATTCTGAGTACTCATTCACTAACAAGTCTCCTTACTTCAGATTTTAAAAATACATAAGCTTTTGATCAAAATAAATTTATGTAAACCACCATGATATAAATATTGTCACAAACTACTCCCAAATAGTGGTGGTAAAATTCATATTCATTTCCAACTTCTTGTTGGTGCACCATGTAGTTGCTTTTCCAGCCAATTGATAAGCTCCCCAAACAAACTTGGTGATCTTAGAGTAGTTTATAATCTCCAAATACTTCTCCATTTTAGTCAACCATGTTTCATCTCCATCTCCCATAATGGTTCCATCAAAATTAGGTGGATTTAACTTTTTCATGTCCCTATCCAACTCCACAAATACACATGCTCTTGCATCTTGAGGCACTTCCTCATGTCTCTTCTCTTGAGGGATTTCATACTCATTAGGATGCTCTTCAATCTCATCCTATGGGCATATTCCTCATGTCCATGAATTTCCTATTTTAGGGTTACAAATTTATCCCTAGTCTCATTCATGGTCATAATAATCTAATCTAAATTTGTTGTTTGTTCAATGAAAAATTTGGTTAGGATCAAAAGAAGGGTTATTGTCATTGATATTTGAAGGACCCTCACCTAATGTTCTTTCTCACACCACTCTTATTGTTCTTAACATAAGAATACAATTTTTTTAATGAACTCATTAAGTCCTAGAGTTCAAGATACAACTCGGATACCATAATGTAACATCCACATAGGGAGCTACTAGAATAATACAATAATTTTTTTTAATTACTTACTCAACACTTATTCTTTCATTATATTACACCATGAGAATGTAATTAGTGATCATTAACATACTCATAATATTTAGCATAATCAAACATGTAATAACAACATTTATTGATCATTATCAATTAATCATAATTACATAAGAAAATTAATCATAATATATAATCCAACCATGACTAGTAAAATAGTATAGTCACTACTATAAATTTATTAAAGATAATTAAATTTACAATAGGCATATAGCCTCATCATAATTACAATGATAGATACTATGTTCCATAGATCTTGAGTTACTCTAACTCAACTATATTTCTAATAATCTCAATTGTAGTCTCTAAGTAAGTATAATAGTAGGAAGGGAGAGCATCATCTAAGAATTTTTCCACCCCAACTATGAACCATCAATCCCATACACAATCCTCAAATAAGGAATGACACTTCCTTCATGGATGGTTAAATAGTGATTGTGCATAATTTAGAGAGACATGCTAATACCCATGTGCTGTAAGATTTCTACTACATGATGTGTATCATAAAGAAAATAAGATATAACATGATATCTCACAAACACGTAATTCATACATATGAAATGATAATGTCTATCTAACATTACTTTGGCCAAAATTTTCACATATCTATTGATCTCTAAGGTCATTCAATTTTATACACACCAGTTGATCGGATTACCTTCATCTAGCCTTGGTGATGATAACTAAGCTAGTGAAGTTTGTCTCACTTCTTAGTTAGAACCATCAATTCTAGATTTGGTTAACATTTTATTAAATAACCAATAATTTCATGCAATTATTTCTACTATCAAGTGCATCCATATACTAGTTATGAAAATAATTAATTTGCATATGTTTAATGTATCAAACATATGAATGAACCTTATTTATAATATACATCTCATACACAATATTATAACAAGTAAGTTTATATACCATACGGGTATAAAATAAGTCATTCGACAAACCTTATTTCCTATAGTTTATGTACAAAATTTATCAATTTCATAACCTAATTCAACCACATAATATAAATAGCATTCATAAATTGCATAATGATTTGTTAAATTTATTTATAAACACTTAATTATTCATCCAAAAATTTAGGCTACGTGTATATAGTTATAGTTTCCAATCCATGGATTTCATGACTTTTGTGCTCAATCACATACTATAAGTATATTCACACCACCTATTTTATAAATATAAGCTATACACATGTAGGAGGACCTAGATTATCCTATTTGTATATTTTGTATATATTTTTTGATGCATTTCAATTATCTATATCCTTTAATAGATAATTTAAACATACAACTGATTTGATATTCATAGTTTATATCATTTCACATAATTCATTCCTAGCTAACTAAAAAACTAAAATATAATTTCATATACCTTTAACCTCTAGTAAAATATACATCCATATAAGAATTAAATATAATGGTTATTGATAGTCACAACTTATAAATTCTATTGATCTATTCTCTTACAAACATGTATAGTTTGCCCAAACTACCTAAGTGAAATATACATAATTTATTTTGTAAATTTAACCACTAAATATATAACAATATTAATTATATAACATAATGCCACAATTTGACCCTATTAATTTTTTAAATACCATTATTATAATAATGGTTTTCTAAATAAATAATTCAACCTAATTATTTAATTATAGTCACATACTTGAATATATGGAAGTTACCTGAATATATAATTGTATCAAATCTTACTCAGTCAACTTAAAACATAGACTTAAGTCTCTAAATTATATTAATTAATCAAAATTTAAGCTTATACATATATTATCTCTATTTTAAATTATAAGTGAATACCCAGTTTACTATAACAATAACACACAATGTATACATATATGTAGTCTCAATTTGGTGTGTGATTATAATCCACATAATTATATTACATATATGTTTTTATAAACTATTTTGTAAGGAATACACAATCCATAATTTATAAATACATATATAACCTATTTCACATACCTATTTATAAAAAACATTCACTATCTTATAGCACACATGAACTTAGTTCTAAATATATATTTCCCCATGATTTGACTACTACACATACTTTCCATTCCTATATTTCCATGGGTTCTCAACATATATACACAGTTCAAAATTTTCACTATCTTTTTTTATAAATAGTCTAATGCAGACATTTATGTTATTACTAGTTTAAATGACCAATATTCGTAATCACTTGATATACTAAATCCCTAAACCAAAAGCAAAAAAAACTTAAAATTGAGCCATCTCATTTTAAATTGACATAGACTTCATACAAATCTAAATGGGCACTAGACCTATTCATTACATCCATATTATTAGAGTATTGACCTTCAATTTTTTGAGTATATAAACATAATAGGGACTCTAAAACATAACATAGTCTAGAAATATATCAACCACTATCTGGATCTTTTATGATTTTCATATAAAGTTAAATAATTTAAACCCTAGTGAATGAACACCATTGTTCTTTACATTCCTGAGGAAATTATAAAGTAAAGGGTTAGTGTTGTGGATGATAAAGCCATCCATAGAGCTAACCCTGAACCTTTATATTTAAATTGCTATCATTCCAAACCCTAAGTGACAATTTTATTCACACAAAATTTTCTTGAGTTGTTATAAATAAAATTACATCACCAACTTTTTCAATGCTACCAAATTAAAACCAAAATTCATTTTCCTCTTACTCAACTTGTTTCCTATTCTCCTCCACCATTTCCCTTCTTTTATTTGGTTATTAAAATTTCCATGTCAATCCCAAATCGATCAAAATTCACATGTATCTACTAGTTCTTAGTTGTTTATGCATAATCCACTATTTTCCACTTAACTCCTAGTTAATAACCAGAAAAAACCCTAATTACTATATCGTGATTCCTCAAAATTTCCTAATTATTATTATTTTTTAATCCAATTCCAACTTTTTATGCCAACTACATTTCAAACCTGAGTATAACATTAAACAAGTCATTTTTGTCCTGATAATTCAAACTTAAAAATATCTATATAGTCCATGCATATAAATCAAAACTAGAATTTAGATTACAGGATAAATTTTTCTAGAATATTCAAATGCCCATAAAATAAAATAAAGATAGTTATCCCTTGATAATAAACCAAACAAGTTATTAGTTTAAATTATGTCCAATTAATTATTTGCATTCCTTACTATTATATATAGGCCATATATGTCTTGATAATTGATTGTCAAATATTGATATTCTTGAATATCAATTTTTGCAAAGTTAACATTATAAAATGTTATTAAGACATTATATAGTCTATATAAAATAGTAATAAGATGTTATCTATATGATTTATATTTCCATATTCACAAACATGAATAGAATAATCTTATATAAACATACTATAATTAAAGCATTATGTCTATGTATAAATACAAAATACTAAATACAAACTCATAAAATATTTATCCCATATTAATGTGTTAACCTTTAAAACATGAAAGTCATAATATCTATTGTAATTTAATTCTAAAATGTACTAATACTATCAAACCAAACATAAAATTCATATTATGTTGTAAAACCTAATGTGGTGTGTGCATGGGTCTTAGCAATTTCCTATGTCATCCTTGACTATCTCCATCTTTGCCACCCTCTCTAATGATACTCTCCCTCCATCACATTCTGATGGATGAATTCTCTTACATCACACTCATGACAATAAATTAGTTAGTTAATTACATCATTATATAAATCATAAAATAATACTATAAAAACAAGTAACATATTCATTATGTATAAAATTCATAATTAACCACCTCATAATAATGAACTCATGAAATCTAAGTAACACACATTTATACCATAATATCATATGACTTATGATTTAGTTAAAAAGTAATAATCAAATTAACTATAATAATACATAGATAAATATGTAAATTAATTTAGGTGAGAGAATCAAAATGTAACATGTTATAGGACATTATTGATGATGAAGAATATAGTCACCATATTGAAAGAGTAGGAGATTATAGATGAAAAGTGGTCACCCATCTTAGACTATTTATGAGATTATCAGAATTGACTACATTATAGCTATAAAAAAACATTCTCCTTAGGTAGTTTGAAGTTGGTGACTTGGTCTTGAAAGAAAATTGAAAACATGCCAATGCCAAACATAAAAAGAAATGCAAATTTTAAGACAATTAGTTGGTTCCATTTGTGGTCAATATAGATTATGGTTATAGGTCATACAAGTTGTCTACTCCATATGGACAAGATCTCGAGGAACCCATGAACATATTACACCTTAATCATTTCCATGCTTGACTTTTTTTTCCGTTGTCTATGAGAGCCCTCGAATGGGAGTACCCATTTGTATTACCTATACCATTCATAGTCTTGCTATTTTACCATGTGGACCATTTGTACTCAAATATTTAGACCATTTTCCCTAGACCATTCTAATTCCATTAGAATAAGAATTCTTAATTCTTCTACTATACTATTCCCTTGATCATTCCTACTTTCCATCACCATTCTCCTCAGATGTTTTAATCTTATTATTATAAATGATCTTTATTATTATCCAAAGAGTATATAAATATATTCTATGAATATTTTAGAGGTATTTTAGATGGATCAGCATTGACATCAACAGTACCAACTTCTTTTCTAGGCTAGTATTTCAAGGTATGTCAACATATGATTTACCTGTTTGATAGTTCTTTGATAATTCTAATTATTAATTCTCTTATTATTTCACCATTATGTGTCTTTCTATTCCTATATGTTATTACATGGTATTACCCTTTTCATTAGGTTATATTGTTGGTTTGTAGAGGAAGATTGTTAAAGTTATTTTATCTATATTTTGAATCCCTACCAAAGGAAATTTATCCTTGGTTAGGTGGCTACCTATACCTTTGTCCATATTATCTTGCTTTTACTATTCCAAAAAACCCAAAAACATTAAAAAAACATTAGACAAAATATTCAAAACATTCATATTTAGGGAAAATGGGCTTGAAATCTCCATGAGAGTTATAAATCTATGTCATCTTATAGGTAGGATTCCCCTTTATTCTATTCATCATTATCGTTCTTTAATCACACTCCTCTTTCTATGAGAACTACATCAGCCTGAAGTCTACATGGATTATGTAGGTAGTGATTGGATGCATGGGGAATCTTTGGTCAATTACTACTCTTATTTCCATTTTGTTTCTCTCTTTATCTTGATGTTTTCACCATTTTGTGTGAAATTCTATACCTTTATGCTCTTTCTATTTTATGAGCAATTATGGACCTTTATGCTCTCACTATTTTATGATCCCATTCCTTTTTTTCCTCTATTAATCATTTCATCTATCTCTATTCTTGGGAGAACTACATTTGGTTTGAATTTCATGTTTGATTCGGTCTCCATTGGACTATATAGGTAGCATCCACTTTCTTAATGCATTTGGAATCAACTCAACCACCCTTCCTTATTCTTCCATTCCCCATCTTCTTGAGCCCATTCATGATCTAAGTGTAATTCCTTATTCACTACACATGCATAGATATTCATTACTTATATTGAGTTCTTTAAATTAATTGCATTATGTTTTGTTTATTTTATCTATTGGTTTATTTGTTTGATTGTTTTGAGTGCCATGACTAAATACATTTTGAAAACCACTTGAGTCTTTCCTTAACTTGGGATTGAGTTTTTTATGTTTATATTTAGATTGTTTTATTACTTGTTTATGTCTTGTGCATCTTGTCCCTACTATAGTCTTAATTCATATCTTAATTCTAAGTTGTCTACAATACATCCCTAATTTATTTTTATTTGTTTTATTCATTTTTTCCTTAAGTCTTGATAAATCATATCTTGTCCTTAAGTTGGTTATGTTTTGCATTTAGATTTATTTCTTTGTTTTTTTTTTTTTTTTTTTGTTCAAATGTGTATGTTTTTAGCTTAGTTTTTGGTATATCATCATTTTGAGTTGTAAATATTCACATTTGAATCAATTAATTCACCATTGAAATCCAATGTTATTATAGGTTGTTCATACTTATGATGCATAATTTCATTTACAAGATTATACACTAAATGCTCCAATCTTAAAAATAATGTTGTGCCAAACATTTCTAAAAGAACCATCCTACATATCCACTACCTAACTAGGATATCATAATCAAATCATAAGCCAAACATTAGAAAAAAATATGTCTCCTTTTGCTACTATAGGACATGCATCTCTTGGCTTATGCATCTAGTCATGTTATCCATTCATTTACCTAACATATGTGGTTATTTATATATTAATTTAGGGCATGAATCTCTTAAAATAATCTCTACAATATAGTCATACATAAATAAAATACATGAATAGATTAACATCTATATGCCAAGTAAGGATGTGCATCTCCTAAAATTAGCATACATTATCATATATAATAAAAACAACTTTAAATGATAAACATGTAAGGTAACATAATCATGGTAGATAATTACACATCCATATCCCTATTCTGATCCAACATATACATCTAACATCATAGTAATACAGAAATAAAATAACATCATACAAAGAATATTAAGAGTATGTGTACAAATATCCATGAGCCAAAATAAATGTCATACATATATATATATATATATATATATATATATATATATATATATATATATATAATATACTCTTGATATAATACATATACATATCATAGTATAATGTCAAAATATCAAAGCTAAGAGTTAGATCTTGTCCTCATTATCCCTAGGGGACTCTGATCAAAGCTTTGTCATGTGTCAAAAAGTAGTGGTGGTCATGGTGGTGGTGGACCCATCCTTACCCACTATGGAGTTGGTTGTGCCATTGATCACTCTGACCCTATCATATGTCTAGACCTGTAAGTCCTATTAGTCTTCTACATCCTAGAATACTCTTGAAAGATAAGTGTTTTACCCTTTGTTAGGATTTTGGCATTATATAATTGGTAATAATAAGTAATTTCATCCTTATCACATATGAAATCATCTTTCACATGTAATACATCATCCTTGGCCATGATCACATCAGCTAGTGATATAGACATACCCTAGTTTGATACCACCTATCAAGACTCATCTAACTCATTATGGAGCCTCTATACCTGATTAATAATCTTGTCTTAGTCTAATTTAACTCTATCTCACTCACGTGTGGCTATGGATAGCTCTAGATATTAAATAGTCAACTAAGTTTATACCCCTATCAACTAAGCCACCTACCCTCTTAAATCATGAATCTCAAAATCTTGGGTTATGATAAGCCCCTATAATCTTGTGGTCTCATCCTCAATTATGGCTAGATATTTATATGACCCAATCACATCTTGATGTAGGCATATAATATCTAATCAATAGGTTTATATCTCACCCTATAGATTATCAATGAGAGCCCAGTCCTCTTTAGACCTCTATGTGTCAAAGGGCCCAACCTCCCCTATAATTTTATCTATAACTATGCTAGAGGTCTTGTTGATGCTTAAAATTGTGCTTGATTCTAATAAAAAACAATGGCAAGTTTTAAGCTGTGGGGTATTACAGTTTGAAACAACCTCTAGATTTTAGAGAAGCTAGTCTCTTCTTCTGTATCAAGTGTGGGGGAAAAAGGATAGGAAATTAAACAAAAATGCAAATGCAGGAAATGAAACCTAACTATGGCGATGTGCCTGAGTGTAATTTTGATCCTAATCTTGAGCATAATGAGACTATATGTAGGATTCATTTACATTTAAGAGAAAACAAGTGCATGATCAATATAAAATATTGAAATAATAAAAACAAAGGCTCACAACAAAGACTTCTTTTGCTGAGATATAGAAAATGTCAACAAAGGCATAGGGTTCAATCTTCTTATAAGAATCTTCCAATCACACAAGAGGTGCAGAAACATGTACAATTATGTAGAACTTTCGACTCAAGAAAGTGAAACAAAAGTAAATGACATTCCTAATCACAACTCTAGAAAATCTATAGTATAGACTACTTTTGCAAATGACACATATAATATCAACAAAGGCATAGAGCTCAATCTTTTTAATTCTTTCAGCCACATAAAAGGCACATAAACATGCACAGTTACATCAACTTTACAACTCAAGAAAATGAGGCAAAAACAAATGATATTTCTTAGTCACAAACTCTAGAAAGTCTAAACTATAGAATCCTCCCCTTTTTCTCTTATGTCCCCTTCTTCCATTATAGCCTCAGGTTTTACCAATAAAAGTAGTGTGGCATTCAATGCATTCAGTGCCTTGGATGTATCTTGGTCTTATTAAAAGGGGCCATGCTAGAGCAGGGTGGCTGCCTTGACTGCAGCATGTCGATTCATGACTAGTACATCCTTTCATGCTTGAATTTCCTCATTCCATCACCTGCTTAGCCGCTCAACTATCTATTCTACCTCCGCTTATAGGGGACAAATAGATGGCCCTTTTAATGTTTGTAGGCCCCAAAAATATACCCAGTGCACTACTCCATCTACCAGAAATAACTCCCATCGAGTTTACCTCCATCTTGCTTTATGGCAACAGATACACGAAACACTCTGTTTTATTGAAATGGAAGAGGACACTTAGTTAATTTCTTGAAATTATCCTTATTACTTAGAAGGCACTAGAAAATGACACTTGGTGCTTTCTACCTAATTTATCAAAGACACGTGGCTCTTTCCACTTTCCCTTTAGCTATGTTGTAGAATTATTTGGGGCACATTTTAGGCTTCTATGGATGGTGACACTTGGCAACTTCTGCAAACCTTTGGAATAACACTTGGGACTCACCACAATTTTTATTCAATAATGAAGCTTGAAGATGATCTCTCAGAAGTTGACACATGGTGGCCTCTGCTATTCCTAGGAAGATATGTATCATCTTTCACTTCTCCTACTAGGGGTATGTGGCATCTTCTACTGCTTCTGGGGATGGAGTAGGAAGGGGCTCGAAGAGTGACACTTGGTAGCCTCCACTATTTTTTAGCACTTAAACAAAATGAAATGATGTTTTTCTACCCTCTAAAAAGGTGCTTGACCCCTTTGGTCTTTAGGGCACTCCCTTAAACTGCCCGATGAACCAAAGTGGTTTAATGGTTCAACTGTTCAACACTAAGTGCCATTTACATATTAACCAAGGTATTGAACAAAAATGTTGAACCAAGGCATTGAACCTAGGCATTGAACCAAGGCATTGAACCCAGGTGTTGAATCAACTATCTCTCAGATGCTAACACATGGTGACTTTCACTTTCCTCTAAAAAAATATTCTAAGGCCTTCCATGACTGCCACCTGGTGCTTTCCTCTTCTTCTTGATACTTAGCTCATTGAAAACCTTTCTCAAAAAATAAAATGAAATGCGAGTGCCGATATGAGACACAGATGCCGACACATGATGCTTTATGCTGAGTTGCTATTGGATATGTGGCACGTTCTGTGGCTCCCTTGAAAGTTATGAAAAGTGTCTCAGATGATGCTAGTTGGTTGGCTCTGTGTTTCAGAAAGTGACACTTGGTGGCTTTCACTTAAATTCAACACTTAGGCAAAAATGAAATGAAGGAATCAAAAAGGGGAAAAGAGAACCCATGCTCAGACTATGCCACTTAATAGCTTCCACTACCCTTTGACACTGCAACAAAAAATGAATCAAAAGAAATAAACCCATGCTCTGTCCCAAAACTCTACCACCACGGCTAAAGTATGTAGGGACCAAACCTACAGTATGTGACTAAAAATTTGAAATGCAATGTAGAGTAAAATTTTACTCTACAGTTACTGGTGACCCCCAAGACTTTAGAGCCTGCTCAAAAAGAAAACTCCACTATCTACTAGATCAAAAATTGTGAAACTTATGGCTTCAAAAGAGCCGTTGACATGTGTTTAAAACACTTATTTAAAAGAAAAGTAGGAAGACAATGAAAAAACAATGTGAGAAAGGAAATTTTTTTAACTATAATACATTAGAGACCCAAGTTAATTGAAATTCTTCAAATAGATTCCATTTATAGGAATCTCTTTAGGTTCTCCTTCCATCGACTCTAGCTCAAATGAATTCTTCTACTTACATGCACGAATTTTATACGGGCTAGTCTATAACACTTTAAATTTGGTATGCTGACTCAACTTGGTGGCTCTTACATCCCATTTCAACACAATTAAGCTTACTTAAAAATTAAGATTTGAAGTCCTTTTATCAAAATAGTTCTTAACCATTCCCTGATGCTTGATCAATGAATCATGGGCTATATCCCTCTTTTCCTAAACTTCCAAAAGTTTTGTGAGTCTAACCTACATGGGGCCATTTTCTTCAATTTCAATTTGTTTGATCAGTTGGAGAGCAAGGATTTCCAAGCTTAGGGGAATCACAACAAACTTTCCATATACCAATTCATATGGAGACATTTTGATCACCTACTTAGGCATGATTCTATCAGCCCATAGTGCTAGATTAAGCACTTTATGCCACTCTTTGTGATGATTAGCCCCTACTCTTTTGATTAGTCTAATCAGGTTCTTGTTGGTTGATTCTACCAGACCATTACCTTAAGGGTAATAGTTAGATGAAGTTTTTAGATATATTCCCTATTTCAAGGCAAAGTCAAATACTTTAGACCCCAAAAATGCTTTGGCATTATCCAAAATTATGGTGCGAGGAGTCCCAAAGCGAGTAGTGATACTCCCTAGAAAATCTAGGATCACATTCTCTATTGCTTCCTTAAGTGGGACTACCTTGGTCCATCTGGTGAAATAGTCTATGGTAGTTAATATCCATTTGTGACCCATACTGGACACTAGATTTATCATTCCAATGAAGTCAAGACCCCATTGATCAAAAGGTTCATCCATAATTATAGGACTAAGGGGCATGGCTGCATTCCTCCTCATCCCCATATAATATTGGCAAGATTGACATTTTCTAACTAGTTGATAACAATCTACAAATAAAGTAGGCCAAAAATATCTTGCCTCACTTATCTTTATGGCTATGGTCTTTGCAAAAAAATGCCCCAGTGATATTCCATGATGCAATTCATGTAGTATTCTCTTGGCTTCAGCCTGTTCTACACATCTTAACAATTTTCCATCAGAATTTCTTCTTAAAAAGATTTGCTCAATTAAAACAAAATGAACTCCCTATATCCTATAATATCTCCTCTTATTTTGAGGGAGTTCTCTCAGATAAATCCCATTTTTCATAAAAAGAATCTTGCTTGTGACCCAAGATTCTTGATCAACCTCTTGTATTTTTAGCACCGTCTCTATCTCTCCTACTGAATCTGCTTCCTCAGGTAACATCTTTTCAAGCTCTTAGGTTATATATTGGCACAGACCCCTCCCTCTAACTAGCTTGGTGGGTCTAACCTCTACATCATATTCAAGGATCTTAGTGACCCAATTGGCTCTTTTCTCAATAATTTTTCCCTCCATGATGTATTCCTTGACACTTGGGTGAGCTACAAATATGAAAAATTTGTTCCCTGATATCATATGGATAAATTTCTTGAGGGATTTTACCATGGCATAGGCTTGTCTTTCCAAAAAATTATACCTGGTCTCATAATCCCTAAGAGTTCTTGAGAAAAAGGCTATTGGGTGTTCCCCCTCTAGCCTATCATTCTTTTGAGTCAAGATAACAACAATACTTGACTCTCCTCCATAGACATACATTACGAAGGGCTTGAAAAAATCTAGTTTTTTAAGCACTGGGGCTGATAAGATAGCCCTTTTGACCTCTTCAAAGGCTTGCCTTCCTTCTGTAGTCCATTTGAACACCAGGTCTTTTTTTAGCAAGAGTGTCATTGGTCTTACCAAGCCTACAAAATTATATATGAATTTATTGACAAAATTGATCTTCCCTAAAAAGGACTGAACTGCCTTTTTATTTAAAGGAAGAGGTAGGTTCATTATAGCTGTGATTCTCTCAAGATCTATAGAAACTCCTTCTTTAGATACTATATGTCCCAACAATTTGCCCTGAGGTACATCAAAGATGCATTTCTTGGGATTCAATGATATCCCAAAATCTTGACATTTCTTGAAGATAGATTCTAAATGATCCAAATGATCATCAACATTTTTTGAAAAAATAGTGAGGTCATCTAGATAGACCAGGATGATCCTCTTTATAAGCTCACCAAAGGCTATATACATAGCTCTTTAAAAGGTGGCTCTTGCATTTGATAGACCAAAAGTCATCTTAGCATATGTAAATGTTCCCCATTTGGTAGTAGAAGTAGTTTTGTACTGATCTTCATCAGCCAACCAAATCTGATTATATCCAAAGAAACCATCTAGTAAAAAAAACCTCTCTGATCTAGCCATAGTTTGTAGAATTTGTTCCATGGAGGGTAAGGGATAGTGGTCTTTTAGAGATGCTTTATTTAGATCTCTGAAATCTACACAAAGTCTTACATCTCCATTCTTTTTCCTAACTGGTACTAGATTTGATACCTAGGTTGAGTGCTTGATTGGAAATATTATTTTGGAATCTAAAAGTTTCTACAACTCATCTACCATTAGAGGCTCAATCCTTGGATTTACTGGCCTCTATTTTTGTCTGATGGGCTTAGACCCTTTAGTCAATTCTATTGTGTTGCATAATGTCTCTATTGTATCCATGAAGTTCTTCATATCTCCAAGCTATGACTCTATCATATCTCTGGCATAATTCGATTAGTCTTTCCTTCTCTTTTTGAGTTTCAGAATTCCCAACTTTTAGCCTTTTCCCATCACTCACCTCTATTTTAGAATAGTCTGCTTTGTCTACCTGGAACCTTTTCTTTTCCAGACTTACATCCTCTATGTCAAATAAGTTTTCTAAGGTGATCAATCCCTTGGGGAGCTTATTAGTCCTCAATTGTATAATTTGATCACCATATGCCTCTTCAATTTTGGTTTGCAACTAATCAACAAAATCATGTGATTGTTGTAAGAAAGAGACTACCTAAGCATCATTTTCAAATACTTGCTAACTCTCATCATTGTCTAGAATGGTCGGCCTCACTATAACTTTTACTAACTCATTGTTAACCAATAGGCCAATTGATGGGTTAAACTATGAGCCAATCTAGGCCATCCTATCAGCTTCAGAGTTTTGACTTCTAGGGATTATCTCAATATTGAAAGCTTTAAAATCTTCTATCAAATCCCAAATCCTATGCCTATAGGATTTCATTCTCACATTTTTGGCTGCTGCCTTTTCTCTAATTTGCTTTACTACTAATTCTAAATCTCCTTTTCCTTTTAAATTCTTTATTCCCTTTTTCTTGGCTAACAGGAGCCCATGTACTAAAGATTTATACTCAGCATCATTATTAGTGCAAGCAAATTGGAATCAGATAGCCCTCAAAATTTTATCACCATTTGGAGCAGTAAGACAAATTCCTACTCCAGCACCATGTTTACTTCTAGCCCCATCAAAATTCAAAGTCTAGATTTTTGAGTCTTAAGTAGGAGGTGCCTCTTCCCTTATAACATTTTGGATTCCCTGGTCCTCATCAAAAATGATGTATGTGCCCAAACCAGTAGAGTCATAGTTCCCATATGGGTCGCTATGCATCATAGCTAACAACTGGGTATTTTCTTCTTCTTGATCATGCTCAGTCCAGTCACCTAGTTCTTCAACAAAAATCCTTTCTTCCTTATTTAACATAGCATGATCTACCTCTAATGTTGTTGTTGGTTCATTGGTGATATGGTTTTTGGATAGTGGTTCAGATAGAATTTTCATCTTTGAGCTATATCTGGTTCTCAGGATGAGGTGAGACTAGTTAAAAGACATATATCCTCCTATTTTTTCTATAAAGTCTCTAGATAAACATAAACTAGAAATAGGAGGTATATCTATGACAACTATATCTTGGTTGACAATTATATTGGGACATGTGTATAACTACAATGCGAGTTGTTTAATTCTCCCTATGGTTTGTACTGTTTTGCCATCTAGCTGCATAACTCCTTTTGTAAGGGGTTCATATTTTATTTTCAAAGCTTCAGCTATTTTCTTGGGCATCACTGTAGTGCTAGCTCCTGAATCTATCAATGCATTATGCAAGAGTTTCTTTCCAACTATCAGAGTCAAATAGAAAGGCTCTAGTTTGGATTTACTTAATTATGTTGCATCGTTCACAAAGGCTATTGCCTTTAGAGGAACCGTATCTTTGAGCTTTTCTCTTCCAGTAGGTCCTTCCTTGGTGACAATACCTTTGGGCACTACTTGGCCTTGTAGAGCTTCTTGTAGCAGTGTCTTCTATTCAGGAATAGCCAATATATCCCATATTGATACATGGGCTAGATTCTTCTTTAATTGGTCCACTACATTGATTGTTCACAAAGACTAAGTCTTTTGGACATGAGGATACCTCCTTTTTTCTTGAATCTGGGCAGGAATCCCTTGGTCTTGCACTGGCTGAGGCACTTCTTGCCTAACAATAATGTTTCTTTGCCCTTAAGATAGAGGATTATTCATGACTTGTCCATTTACAATCTTGGGCTATTCCACCATTCTCCTCTTTGATCTAGTGTAATAATCAGATTGCACCACTGGCCTTTGGGAGGTAGATGCTTCATTTAAAAAAATTGATTCTTCATCTTCAACCCATGAGAAAAAAGCATGTTCTGGGGCTATTTCTTCCTCTTATTGCAAGGACATTCCTCACATCTGAGCCACTAGAATTAAATTCTACATGCTGGGAGAGTGATAGGCTTGATTGTTACTGGTACTAGCAAACTGACCATCCATTCTTCTCTACTCAACCACCCTTTATTGTAGATTACCCCTAAGACAATCTCTGGGTCTATGAGCATCATTATAAGGGAAACACTAAGCATTAGTATCATCCACATAATTATTCTGTCATGGAACTATCTGCCTATTTGAGTTGGGAGGAATGGTTTGTGAGGGTGTGGGAACTGCAAATAATTAATTTGTTGGTTGATGGTTAGTTTATTTTTGGGGGCCTTGATATTGGTTTGGTTGGGACAAAAACCTGTTTCATTGATAGCCTTGATAAGGGGGCTTAGGGAAAGTATTATGCTACCTCTTTATATTAATCAACTCATTGGAAAATGTACTTAGGATATTCTTGATATCATCCATCTCAGATGACTAAGTAGGGACAGGTTATTTCACAGATGATGGAGGGTAATTATACATAGACACAGGTGGGCTTACAGCTTTAGGAACTTCTTGATGTAAGGGCAAGCAAATTTCTGGGAACATAGGCATGGGAGGCCTTAGAGGTAACTTCCCAACATCTATTAAATGATTCTCATCTCTGACCACATATTCATAAGCCCCTAGCAAAGTGTGTCCTCCCAGTGACTGGATCATAATAGATATATCTAAATTCAAAGCCTTAAGATAAAACACTATGGCCATACCAGGTGGTGGTTTAGCTGTAGCAGGGATTTTATCCCAAGTTTTCTAGAATCTGGTGTTGAATTTAGTCATGTCCTCATGTGGTCCCCTTTGAATGGTGATTAACTATTGTAACAAAGAAGACTTATCACCCTTCTCTTCAAATCTTTCAAAGAACAGATCTCCAAGTTGGTCCCATGTAGATATGGTATTTGGGGTCAAAGACTGATACCATTCTAAAGCCTTCCCCTTAAAAGAAGCTACTAATAACCATATGGCCACATTTTGTTGTGTGATAACATGTATGGCATAGACATTTGATACATCTTGAAGATGTTTTGTAGGCATTTTTGAGTCTTGCCCATTGAATTTGGGTAGAGCTTTTAAAGCATTTACTGGGATAGGATCCCAAATGGCTGGTAGTGTTGGGAGGATTAAAGGACTACCAGTGTTCTAGCTTGCATAATTTATTGGGGGAATAAGGGCTCCCATATTTAGTATTGGTGTAAATTGGTTATCTCTTCTCCTTGGACTTGTTACTAGAGGTGGCAAAAGAATACCTAGATTTATAGTAGATTGTGATTTGGTGACTGGTCCATAGCTCTAACTCCTCATAGCTCTCTAGTTCATATAGTCTTGAAAGCAACTTCAATACTTGTCCCACTGGGCATGCCAAAAATTGTTGATTCTTAAAATTGTGCTTGATTCTAATCAACAACAATGGGAAGTTTCAAGCTGTGGGGTATTGCAGTTTGAAACAACCTCCATATTTTAGAGAAGCTAGTCTCTTCTTATGTATCAAGTGTGGGGGGAAAAGGATAGGAAATTAAATAGAAACACAAATGCAAAAAATGAAACCTAACTATGGTGATGCGCCTGAGTGTAATTTTGATCCTAATCTTGAACACAATGAGACTATATGTAGGATTCATTTACATTTAAGAGCAAACAAGTGCATGATCAATGTAAAAGATTGAAATAATAGAAACATAGGCTCACAACAGAGACTTTTTTTGCTGAGATATAGAAAATGTCAACAAAGGCATAGGGTTCAATCTTCTTATAAGAATCTTCCAATCACATAAGAGGTGCAAAAACACGTACAGTTATGTAGAACTTTTGACTCAAGAAAATGAAAAAAAGCAAATGACATTCCTAATCACAACTCTAGAAAATCTATAGTATAGACTACTTTTGCAAATGACACATATAATATCAACAAAGGCATATAGCTCAATCTTCTTAATTCTTTCAGCCACATAAAAGGCACAGAAACATGCACAGTTACATCAACTTTACAACTCAAAAAAATGAGACAAAAGCAAATGATATTTCTTAGTCACAAACTCTAGAAAGTCTAAACTATAGAATCCTCCCCTTTTTCTCTTACCTCCCCTTCCTCCTTTATAGCCTTGAGTTTTACCGATAAAAATAGTGTAGCATTCGATGCATTCAATGCCTTGGATGTATCTTGGTCTTATCAGAAGGGGCCATACTAGAGTGGGGTAGCTACCCTGACTACGACATGTCAATTCATGACTAGTACCTCCTTTTATGCCTGAATTTCCTCATTCCATCACCTGCTTAGCCACTTAACTGTCTATTCTACCTCCATTTATAGGGGACAAATAGATGGCCATTTTAATGTTTCTAGGCCCCAAAAATCTACCTGGTGCACTACTCCATCTACCAAAAATAACTCTCATTGAGTTTCCCTCCATCTCACTTTATGGAAACAGATACATGAAACACTCTATTCTATTGAAATGGAAGAGGACACTTAGTCAATTTCTTGAAATTCTCCTTATTACCTAGAAGGCACCAAAAAATGACACTTGGCACTTTCTGCCTGATTTATCGAAGACACGTGGCTCTTTCCACTTTCCCTTTAGCTATGTTGTAGAATTATTTGGGGCACATTTTAGGCTCCTACAAATGGTGACACTTGGCAGCTTCTACAAACCTTTGAAATAACACCTGGGACCCACCATAATTTTTATTTAGTAATGAAGCTTGAAGATGATCTCTCAGAAGTTGACACATGGCAGCCTTCGCTGTTCTTGGGAAGATACGTGGCATCTTCCACTTCTCCTAGTAGGGGTATGTGGTGTCTTTTGATACTTTCAGGGCTGGAGTAGGAAGGGGCTCAGAGAGTGACACTTCACAGCCTTCACTACTTTTCAGCACTTAAACAAAATGAAATGATGCTTTTCTACCCTCCAAAAAGGTACTTGACCCCTTTGGTATTTGGGGCACTCCCTTGAACTATGCAATGAACCAAAGTGGTTCAATGGTTCAACACTGTGCACCAATTACACGTTAACCAAGGTATTAAACCAAAAGGTTGAACCAAAGCATTGAACCCAAGCGTTGAACCAAGGCATTGAACCCAGGCATTGAACTGACTATCTCTCAGATGTTGACACATGGTGACTTCTACTTTCCTCTAAAAAATAGTCTAGGGCCTTTTGCGACTGCCACCTGGCACTTTCCGCTTCTTTTTGCTACTTAGCTCATTGAAAACCTTTGTCAAAAAATAGAATGAAATGTGGGTGCTGATATGAGATGCGGATGCTGACATGTGATGCATTCCACTGAGTTATTATTGGATATGTGGCATATTTGATGGCTCTCTTAAAAGTTATGAAAAGTGTCTCGAATGATGCCAATTGGCTGGCTCTATGTTTCAAAAAGTAACACTTGGTAGCTTCCACTTGAATTCAACACTTAAGCAAAAATGAAATGAAGGAATCAAAAAGGGGGAAAGAGAACCCATCCTCAAACTACACCACTTGGCAGCTTCTACTACCCTTTGACACTGAGATAAAAAATGAATCAAAAGAAACAAACCCACGCTCTATCCCAAAACTCTACCGCCATGACCAAGGTATGTGGGGACCAAAACTATAGTGCACGATTGAAAATTTGAAATGCAATGTAGAGTAAAATTTTACTCTACAGGTCCCAACCTCCCTTGTGCATGTGTCTACATCTATCATTGTACTAGAGGGCTTGACCTATCTTATCTCTAAATCATGGCTTGACTCTACCCCTACTACCTTAGCCATATCTATATCTCTTAGGGTTCGCTATCCTCCATTTCCATCTCCTTCTCCATTATGAACACCTAACTATGGTAAATATTGTTATGCAACATGATGCATAAAGACCTATATGGTTGACTGCATCATTTATTAAACTACCTAAGCCTGAGCTATCTATAATGTAATGGTCTATAGAATCACCTATTATGTAAGAATGTATGCCTATATTGGGGCCTCCCCTCTATCCCTCATTTATCGTACCCTCCTTAAATGCTACCTTATTTGTTGGGGCTATGGTCTAGTCATGTGAATGGGTTGAAAACCTATCCACTATTTTTCATAGTCATATATAACACTTACATTAGTATCCCCACCTATATAAGCCCATATTATAGGTTATACCATGTTGAAATATATGATGTCCTAGGCCTTAAGTACCGGTATCACACAATCCTCAATCTCACATGTAGCATGTGAATAAAAGTGGGGTCTATTTAGCATGTCTTATTAGAATTTGAACTACCATTAAACACAATCCAACTAATATCTCTCCATGATAAAGTCATGGTGGCCCATAATATAACAAGGCATCATCATGCATTAAAAAATGAAGTCATCCTCTATCCACTTAAACTACATCCTTAGGTATCACCACCAAATAAAATTTCCATCCACCATCTCACTAATGGCATGTCTATATAATTATAAATCCCCATAGTAGAATATTAACCCTATATGTACTTGAAACCATTTTTAGGCCACTAGATCCTCATTCTAGCAAGTCACTCTATAATGATATGCTATCAAGCCTAAACTTCGAGGAGAGTGTTATGCCTAATAATGCACCCTCTCTGGTATGAAATTATGTGTATATCTCTATACAACTATGTTAATATGACCAATCCCCTTTCAAAGTGTGCAGTATGATATATCATTTCTCACATTATGCCTATCAACCCAATCTAAAAAATATCAGTGACTATTATCAGGTAATATGAGGTCACTGACAAGAGCCATCAAAATTAGTACCTTATGGGGAACTTTGCCCTATGGTAGAGGTGGTGGTACTCTTTAAAAAACTATTAGATGGAAAAATAAGTCCTCTAAAACATCTATATATATAAACCCCTGAGCAATAAATATGTTTGAAACTCTAATCAGATCTTATAAAATAGCAATCTAGTCTATCGGCATCTAATAAATAACTTAACCTTAAAGAAAAACCCATAGAATTTGATGAACATCCTTGATAATCATATTCACCTCTCTAATTGATAGATGGAAGGTAGATGTCTCTAAATTCCAATGCTCTACTAGCACTTATAAGTAGGTGAGATTTGATTGAATCACTAGAATATGAGATATATGTCACAAATATATCACCTCCAATAACCCCATAACCTCATCTATCATAATCACAGGTTGGCAAAGGACCCAATATTTTCACTCCCATAATGTAAAAACTCTTACATGTTCCTACATAACATAAGCCAAATAGAATAAAGTTAGTCACTTGTCTATTTTTCTTATACTAATTGATTAATCTACCATTTTCTTCTAGTTTTGGACTTAGAACAATATTCTTCTATCCTAATTTTCACTTATTCCTAGACCATTTTCCATTTCTATAAACTTCATCATTCTTTGATAATTTCACCATTCTATAATGTCTTCACTAGTATGCAAGTTGACTTTGTCATTTTCCTCCTCAAGTCTATGATTTCATTGTTACGTAAGTTGATCCCACTGTTTAGCAGGGTAACCTCACCATTTCTTGAAACATCATCATTTTCATTCCATAATTATTTGTTAATAATTTCACCATTTAATTGGAAAATTCATCATTTTGTTGGAGAGACCATAATTTCATTGGCCATACCACTATTTGACCCATGTTTTCACTATTCTCATGATTTTCAATGATAAAATTGATTTCACCATTTTGTCAATTTCCATATATTTTAGTGATCTCACTGATTTTTCTCACCAGATCATCATTTACATTATCTACCTCACTATTTTTATCTATTTGGCATCAATGATTTTATTTTTCCACCTAATTATAGGGCCTAATAAATGCTATTAAATCCAAAAAAAGGTATCTATCGATGTTCTACTCCTCGATGGTCATAAGTACTCTCTAACTTTCTCTCTAAAGTGTTGATGGTAAATGATATTGGACATTCTTCTCATCTCTATCACATGAAGAGGTTAGATCTCAAGTTTCTAATTATGGAAGGTGAAAAAGATTGATTTTCAACCCCCAAGGGTGCATTTATAGTAAAAATATTGAATTTCCCCTAGACCTATTCTTACCCTATTTCTTCATGGGAGGCTCATTTTAGCCTCATTTATCTATTTTTTGAGCCGTTTTCTTCTAATTACTCTATTTTTAGTCTCTTTTAATAAATTACATGTTCCTTTTTCTGGTCGAGGGTGAACCTATTAAAATTAAAATTTGTATTTCCTTCCCTTGAGGGGAAATTATGGGCCACCTAAACATTGTTTAGGTCATTTTCTTAACCCCATTTTTCTACAACTCATGTAGAATTTAATAAAAAGTGGGAATGAATTTGTTTCTTCTAGATATGATCATTTTAAGTGACCTTTTTATTATTATTATTTTTTTTTTGAATAAATGTCTCACCATAACTTCTCAAATAGGGGCAAAATGTAGATATCCAATTCTCACCACTCTTATGTTCAAATTGCAATTAGAGATATTTATTAAAAACAATGCAAATTATGCCTATAAATCATTGATCATCCTAATATCATTTATACATGTCATGTGCGGGTACTAAAGAACATAAATAAGTCCTTAATTGGGTAATTACCATATACATAATAACTATCTTCTTCTAAATCACTTTGAGTCAAATTACAACCAAAAAAATTTGATGTTTTGGACCATTCAAACACTCTGATTCATCTACACATGTCACATGCAAGTGTTGATTCATGTCTATGTATCCCTAATTGGGGAAATTCATCAAACACAATTATTCTCTCTCTATAATTCATTTATACTCAAAATATAACTAAGTAAACTATTTTTTTTTATCATTTTAATTAAACAAGCGACCAATTTCTAACAAATTACAAAAAGACTAAGCAACATCATTAAAAAAAAGTAAATAGATTAAAAGATTAAGTGAAAAATAAATGGAAACTTAATGAATATATAATATTAGAAATATTATAATTCAAAAAATATCAATAAATATGATGTCATCAACCTCAAAGTTAAAAATAAAAAATATCAACATAAATGATATAAATATTAGGAATGTTAAGCCATGTTTCTTAAATTCAACATCTATCCCAAAATATAAATGCTTCAACCTCCCAACCCTAGCCCAAATTAACCACATATGGGTTGGAGTCGGTTTGAAAACTATAAATACAAGAGCCATGACCATAACCAATAAGATTTTTAAGGTGCAAACAAACTATGTCAAAATATCTCTAAAAAGCTTCAACCCTTCTTTCATTTTCACCCAATCAAGAGCCAAAATCAATTGATGCAAGAAGATATGTTGGAGGCACTTTTCATACCATGTTGACAAAGACTTAGCCCACCAAATTTGGGCATAAACATGATTAATAGACTGATCTTGGAGGAAAGTCACTTAGGGAAGGCATTACTTTGTTTTTCTTGTCTAGTTTTTTGAGTTCATTGATCTATGCCCCTTGAGAAAGTAGGCTTGATACATTATTTATTTATGCTTGTCATTTTTTTTATATACTAACACATGAAATAACTTGTTTTTCAATCTTATTCTACATTTTATCCCTATTAGGGCATTACCTTGTGAGAAATCGCTATTTTCTTGTAAATCACATCAAGTTAAATTAAGACTAAGAAAAATGATGTTATAGACCATTTAAACACTCTAATTCATCTACACACATCATGTGCAAGTGTCAATATATATCTATGTATCCCTAATTGTAGCAATACATCACATGTAATCATTATGTCTCTAATTCATTTCCAGTCAAAATATAACCCAAAAAATTGACATTTTAAATCATTATAATTAAATAAGTGACCAATTTCCAAGAATTTGTAAAATTATTAAGCAAATCAAACTAGATTAAAAGATAAAGTGAAAAATCCATGGAAACTTAATGAATATCTAATGTTGGAAATCCAAAATTCAAAAAATATCAAGAAATATGATGTCATCAACCTCAAAGTAAAAAATGGAAAATATCAACATAAATGAGATAAATATTAGGAATGTTAAGCCATGACTCTAAAATTCAACCTCTATCCCAAAACATAAATGATTTCAACCTCCCAAACATAACCCAATCTCAACAACACATGGGTTAGAGTTAGTTGGAAAACTATAAATACAAGAGCCATGACCATAACCATTAATATTTCTAAGGTACAAACAAATTATGTCAAATTATATCTAGAAATGTTAAACCTTCTTTAATTTTCACCAAATCAAGAGTCAAAACCAATTTATTTAAGAAGAGATGTTGGAGGCACTTTCCCTACTGTATTGAAAAATACTTGGAGTACCAAATCTAGGTACAAACATGATTAATGAATCAATATTGAAGGAGAATCACTTAGGGAAGGCATTACTTTTGTTTTTCCTATCTAGTTTCTTGATTCCATTGATCCACTCCCCTCGAGGAAGTTGGCCTAATACATTATTTATTTATGCCTATAATTTATTTTATGTACTAACACATGAACTAGCTTATTTTTCAATCCTATTCTACAACACTTAATCCATATAAATATGTATTCAATGTTATATTTGGTAAACTTTAGGTTTTCTAGTTTCTCTTTGAGGCATTGATGTCGATCCCACTAAAATCAAGGTTATCATCAACATGCTTATTCATCATTCCATTCTTGGCATATAAACATACCTTGAGAAACATGGGGTAATTTGTTAGTTTGTCCTAGAAATGGCTTACCATATTTACTTTTTCAATTCTCTTCTTAAAAAAGGTAATGCTCTATAACGGATAAATTCATGCCAAAAAAAACTTGATAGTATGAAGGAATCTCTACTCCATCCTCATACTCTTTGTCCACCTTTAAATTATTACCCATTAATTATATATACATCATCTACCACCATATTATTTAGGGTAATGATTTCCAAACTAGACAATACTAATGGAGAATATGTTATTTACTATATCAGTCAAGGTTTAATTGATTATGAAAAACATTATACCAAAGTAGAATGTGATTGTCTTACCATATATTTTTTAGTTAAAAATCTATATCATTATATGCTCTATTAAACCACTATGTCATTATCCATTTTGATCCACTTCTTCATTTATTCTCTAAATATTTCTTACCTAGGAATAGAATCAATAAATGGATGGTCCTATTGATGTAATTTGACCTTTGAAATATTACACATAAAATTGTCAAAGGACAAGTCATCATAGACCAACTCATAATAGCTTCCTTATTAGATATAAATCACCTTCAAGATACACTTATAGATGAAGAAATTATTTATAATGGTCTTAACCAAGTAATTTCTCTCCAAGATTATTTTTATAATTTCACTAGTAATCTAGAGTAAATAATCTAGAATAAAAGTATTACAATCCTACCACTAAATCTAAAGTAGTTATTGAAGAATTAATAAAATTTATAGTCAAATTACATGAAGATACATGGACACTTCACTTTTATGGTGCAATATTACTCCAAGTATAAGGGTCATGATGTATCCTAACCAACCTACATTTTAAAATTATACCTTTATCATTTCGATTAACTTTTGATGTCACCAATAACATTGCTAAATATGAAGCTCTAATACTAGGCATGCAAGCCATAATCAATTTACACCTCCCATATTTATGTTCTTTAGGTGATTCATAAGTTATATTCCATTTATTTATTGGTGATTATGAATGAAAAAGTGAAAATTTAATTGCATATCATCAAATTGCTACTACACTTGTAAAATAATATGCTTATTTTACCATTAAGCCAATTCTAAGAGATAAAAATGTTATAGATGATTCTCTTACTTCACCAATATATTTATTTCACCCTCACCCAATTACTTCATGATTCTAAATTTCTTATTCAAATAAGAAAAACACCTTCTTGTTTACATAGTAAAAATTGATTCTCTGATTTTTCACATCGAGGCTATAACTATGAAACATAGCCCATGGTATAAAAACATAATTCAATTTATTAAACATCAAACTCACCCTATAAACATGGATTATCATGAAAAGACTCAAATACGTAATTAATATTTCAAGTACATACTTTGATATAACACCCTTTACTATCATAATGTAGAAGGAACCATACTATGTTGTACAATACAAGAAGAAGTTCCTACTCTTCTAGAACAAGCACATGGGGGTATTTGTGATGGTCACTATAGGAGCCATGATACAACCCATAAATTCTTGTGTATGGTCATATGTATAAGCTTTCAATTTACCCAAAAAAGTATTTTTAAAAATAATAAATTTTAAAAATATTTTTCTAGAGTACACCAAAAGACTCACATACATAATTAAGATTTCAAGTACATAATTTGATATAACACCCTTTACTATCATAATGTAGAAGGAACCATACTATGTTTTAAAAGGTAATAAGTTATTAGTCTTATAGAACAAGCACATGAGGGAATTTGTGATGGTCACTATAGCGGTCATGATACTTTTGGCATACTCTAGAAAAATATGCTATTATTTTTTCTAAAATTTTAATCCTTGTCAAATCCATGATGATCTAATTTACTATACTTTGGTCAAACTCCAAATAGTGGATTTTGCTTTTCCATTCTCTATGTGGGGATTAGATCTCATTATAAAATTACCTTGATCATAAGATGGGAATGTATTTGTTATAACTATTACTGAATATTTTACCAAATGGTTATAAGACATGCCTCTTATTAATGTCATTGATATTACCATTTCCAAATTTATTCTCAATCAAATCATCTATAATTTTGAAGTTCCCAATACCATCATTTCTGATAATTGTGGTAACTTCGAAATAAAGACATGAAGCAATTATGTATAAAATTAAAAATTTCACACAAATTCTCAACACCTTATCATTCTCAATGTAATGGCCAATCAAAATCCACTTATATATATATATATATATATATATATATATATATATATATATATATATATATATATATATATATATATATCATTAAAAACTATTAGAGAAAATCATACTCATTGGCACCTCCATTTCTATCCTACAATTTGGGCTTATTGCACTAGTATATGCATTGCTACCAGGACAATGCCATTTTCACTAGTATATGGGTCTGAATCAATCTTATCATTAGAATTTGAACTCCCATATTTATGTATATCACTTCATGGTATAATTACTAACAAATAATTACATGAAGCCCATATTCATGCTTTAGATTTTATTGATGAACTCCTTATGGATACTCTACAACATAATCACCAATACAAGGATCGCATTGATAAACAACGTAACAAAAAGGTCAAAGTATTAAATTTTAATTTTGTTGTTATAGTCCTTAAACTAGATTATACACATGAAAAATAAGGAAAGTATGTTAAAAATGGTGGGGTCCCTACTTAGTAAAAGGCATCCTTGGTCCTAGTACATATAGATTAGAAACTAATGAAGGACATATCTTCAAAGAACCTAATAATGATCAATTTTAAAGAAATATTTTACTTAAATATTTACCTTATTTTAATACTTCCTTATACTATAAATACTAATACTTTTTTAGGTCTCCTACAAATATTTCCATTTTATAGTGGTACATTTTATTCAATATCCTTAGTCTCTATCATTAGTCCTTTGGTCTATATTTATTTCTTTCATTTAATTTATGTATTGCATTATAGTACCACATATAAGACCCAAAAATCCTCATGAATATATTTTATTTTCATATTTTAGTCTTAACATTTTCTCTTTGATCATAAATTTGTCATTTTACAAGTTTATTTTCATTCTTTATTTCCTTTTTCTTTTAAGAGTTGCAATGTAAGACCTTGGATAGGACCAATCCTTCTTCACAATAAAATTTTCACATATTTACCCTATTTGGTTTATATTTTATGATTTTTAGTATAATATCTTAGATAGGACTGGGTGTGTCTCAAAAAAATCTATTATTTTTTTTCAAAACTATCTTAAACTACAATGTTTTTCTTAAAAATTAAGGAATTGATAAAAGATTGTGATCTCATATTATCAAAATCAATTTCATTTCTTTTATGGCAACACCTTTATAACAAAATATTTTTACATGTTTCACTACATATCTAAAATCTATTATGACATATATTCATCTTACCTGTCATTGTATCCTTTTCACATTGTCACATTTTTTTTTGCAATTTAAGGTACCTCAATCATTTCATGTTCATTCTCCTTGACTCCCCTACTTTCATTCCACTTTGGGCACATCAAGGTTGGTTTCAAAATAACATTCTTATTTAACATGTAAGTACAAGACTCATGGATATCATGCTCTCTAAATTCTTTTCCTTAGATACCAAGTCTAAGTTTTCTAGTGATAGCCATTTTTATCACCCATGTTAGTTTTCCAAATCTGTATGGAGGAGGAATTGAAAATCCATTAAAAACTTAAAATAAAAATCATTTAAATAAAAATAAACTATAAAAATGAAATTATAAATCAAAAATTCAAAATCACACTAAAAACTTGATTATTAAACACACCTTTTATTCTAGTCAAAGCTCAAACTCCAAAATTGGCCTCATGATAGAGCCAAGGTCCACTGGGGTATAGTAGGCTAGTAGATTGTAATATAATATTAAAAAGTATATATAGTTCTACTTATTTTCTCACATAATTACCTAATCTTCATAGTAGATTTATGGCTCTATAAGGGGTCTTGAGGAGTAGGCAACATATTATGGAAAGGTAGGTCCATTTCAGTTTTCATGTTTATAAAATTCATGGGATGATATTTATACTTCTTTAGTTAACCCAAATTTGTGTGGCTAAGGTAAGTTATTTAAATTCTTTAACATTGAAATTACTCTCATTTTGATAATTTAGTTTGAGTGTCTTGATTTTGATAAATATTTTTAGCTTGGCACCACCTATATTTCCCCAACCACCCATTTTATTTCCCCCTTGACAAGAAATTTTGTTTCTAAATATATTTCCTAACTTTTTTTTTACCTCTTATTCACATCTTATTCAAACATGCTACCAATAGTTTTGTTTTGGTTATGTTTATCTTAATAATAAAATTGTATTTTTGAGAGACTATGCATTACTTCCTTACACCATTGCTTTATCCTTCTTGGGTTATCTCAGATTCTTTTAATAAATTATAAAAATTGTTTATCAATATTTTTATGGATAATCTTATTATGTTTCTCTATTTTCCTTTTTCCATTGTTGAGTGAGTTTGGATTGTTAGTTCACACTCATCAATGTTGCTTTACTTCATGCTCCTTTTCCATCTTTGTTTAAGTTTGGTTTGTTACTAATTTTACATTGATGCTATATGTATCATTTTACTATCACATGTCCTTAGTTTAATCTAGTTTGTTACTTTTCTTACTTAAGATATATTTTGTTTTATTTTTTCAATCATTTATTAGCTTTGGTTTTTTTGGTTACCTAATTTACTCTTAATTTTCCTTGGTCCTTTTGGTTTTAACTTAGCACTTATCACCCTAGCTTAATATTTAACCAAGTGATTTACTTTAGATCTACAAATATCAATTACTTAGATTTCTATATGTTTGTTTATTTTTGCTCTTTAATTTTATATCTCTAGGGTTTTTCCAAGAAATTAGTGCACCCTCCATGATCAAATTAACAAATATAACAAACAAACATTTATAAATAAAGGTGATTCAAGGAATGTATATGATACTTTTAATTCTTTTAGTTATTTACTTACTATCATTTAAATTTATCATTTTACTACAATGTATTAGCTCAATATTGTGGGTAGCTAGTTATTTTACCAAAGCACCATCCCATGTTACAACTACATGACATGTGAAGTGGGGAACTTATATACACATAATATTTATAAAACTTTGCCAATTATTGATATTTTCTCTCTTGAAGGAACAAATAAAATATCAATCTCTCTGAGTGCATGCCTTAAAGGGTGCACTAGTAAATGGTTTGGTAGACCTTTGGTGCTTCATTAGATTGTTGGCCCCTATACCACCACTTAAAACCAATACAAGATAATATTATCTTTTTCCTTAAGATTTGAAACCCTATTTATACATTTCCCTAAGTAAATAACCACTAAAAATATCCCATAAATAAGAGGAAAAAAACACTTTTTACCATGTTTCCTACTATGTCAAATGGATCAACCCCATTCTAGGTGTAACACCTGCTACAAAACTATGTCAACTTAAATTGACATAGTTTTAGACCTAACTACTATATTTATTGCTTAACAAGGTCAACTAATGTAACTACATAAACTAAAATCTTAGGAGGGTTTAGGTTAAATCCATGGTTATATATACCCCCTTTCATTTCATTTATAATAGAATATCAATAAATTATGCATCATTACTACCCATACATTTTCTTATACAATCAATAAGATGTTTCATTGCTTAGGGTTTTTCCTTGGAGAAGTAACACTTGTATTGTGGAATTATTGGATGCATAAGAGAGGTCTTATATCCTAGGGATGATTTATCCTTGTGATGCTTACAATCCCATAAAAATCTATTGTAAAGCACCATTGTCTAAGGGAGAGATTGAGGCATGACTGATTTACTTCAACAAAGGTAAGTATATTTACAACACTTCATATTTCGATAAGTAGATGTTGTACAGTTAATATATATTGAATTATTTCTCAACTTGTGTATATAATTTATATGTTATATGTAGATTTATCTTTGAATATTTATTATCTACCCCATTTATGCCACAATCTTTGGTGAGTACTAGATTAGCTTACATATGCAATTTTCATCTGACTGGCTATTTGCCAGATTTGAGAACTTGTTAGGACCTAGTTTGTTTTTCCCCACCTATTGTGTGGATGGAATTACTATGACTTAAGGTCATTTGAGGACTATGTGGGTCATGCTCAATTCATGTTGAGGTCACCTCATTCACCCCCTTTCCATGCTCTCACCATTTTGTGAGCAACCTAAGTTTGAACACTCTCATTATTTTTCAAGCTTAAACCATTTAGTGTCTCGTCATTATTGATCAAGTTGAGATACTTTAAAATTTTATAAAAACATTTATAAAACTAATAGAAAAAAACAATAAAAACATGGACCACTTCTTTTCCTTAAGGATTCTAGGAACCCTTAATAAGTTTCAAGCAAGCTACTTGTCACTTAGTTTCCACATCCTCTTTGGCCTTTTCTCTCATGAACTTGACATTTTTCAAGACTCTTCCTCTTATTATATCACTTCCATTCTATTTGTATTCATCAGTTATCACATTCTTCCCAGTCCTTGGGAGAACTACATTTAGCTTGAAGTTTTTTATTGGATATTACATCCATAGAACTATGTAGGTAGTGTCCACTTGTTTAGTGCATATGGAGACAACTCGGTCACCCCTTCCTTTTCTTCTATTCCCCATTTTTTATCATTTGTTAAGTTTTCACCTATTTTCTAGGGGTAATGTTAGTATGGTTTCTATTGATTTTTTCTTTATTTTTTTATTTATGTGCCTATTTTTTTTCTTTTAGCATTATTTCCTTGATTAAATCTATGTATGTTCTTTAGGTGATTCCTTGCCCATAATTACACTTTAATTTATCCATATTCATATGCTTACATTATCATCACGGTTTCTATCATTGGTGCATTATTTTCTATTGAGTATTGGATTATGGGAATTAATCCTTATGCATATTTTATCCAAGTCCTCATGATGTTATACCATGATGCCTAATGATACATGCTACAAAAAACCTCATCTTCAAGAGGTTTATTTAGCAATGGTGGCATCAACATCTCTTCGACACTAACATCCTGATTCAATCCCAATCATATCCTAAGTAGAGCAATTAACCATGAAAGAATTTCAACTTTTATTAGTTCAAATGAGCATATTCCTATTAGTAGGTTATTCTAATTCATTATTACCCTTTGTGTTAAGTTATCATCATCCTCATCCAAATTTATCATATTTTCCATAATCAGGGTCCAATGATTATAACCGCCTATGGTTAAATCATTACACACCATCCCACCTACATTTTTTAATGATTATAACCATTTTTGGGAAAATAATTATGTTGTCACCACTTTAATTTTTATACCCATATAGTGGCATGTTGCTATCTTTTTTGTTTGTCCTAACTGGGGTAGCTCCATCTTATCAATGATTATAATTGCCTTTGGGAAAATCATTGTGTTATCATACCACATTGCCACTATCAAGGTACAATACTTATAATTACCTTTGGGAAAACCATTTTACACCATCCCACTTGCATTATCAATGATTTTGACTAATTTTTAAATATCATTGTGTTTTCACCCCATCACCTTTCCTTTATTTGGTCCCCTTGTTTCACTTCTTACCAAGGGACCATTTGATGACCTACTTGTGCTAACCATTCCCTTGAGGGGGAATCATATATTTAGTTTATTATCATTAAATTTTTAGGAATACAAGACCTTTTTATTCTTTGATAATATGTTACTATGCTTATATCTTGCAACACCTTCCCAAATAGGGGCAAACTATAGACACCTAAACATAGCCACTAATAACCTCCAACCAGGATTTTGGCCAATTTCCACATATAGTGCACAATTTGGCCTAAAAACACTAAAATTAATTAAATGAGTTGAAATTTACATATTCAAGTTCCAATTTTGGCTAGGGTATCACTAAATAGGGAAATACAATTTATGGGCCAACTAACTTTGATAAGATCATTCTAAGTCAAAATACCAATTTTGCACCTAGGTGATCTAGATCATTCTTTCTTATCAAATATATTACATGAGACATGTGGCTTTGTTATTTTGTGTTGGTAATATCCTAAATGGGATAACATATCTAATGCATCTGACATCACCTTCCAATTCTTATCTATTCAAATTTTAGATCAATAACAAGGCATTCTAATCAATTTGAGTAATTTGTGCATAAAGTACTTAAACATGTTTAAGAGCTAATTAAACCAAATTAAAGTCTAATAAATAACTCCATGGTAGCTTGTTGAATAATTTATTTTATAAACTAATATTGAATATTTACATCATCAGGTGACCTCATTTCTTGGGATGACATCCCTAGGCCATAAATGCCATAAATATCAGGATTCATGCCTCTCATGCCTCATCAAAGCCCTCCATGCCTCTTAATTGCTCCTATATCCCAAATATTGATGAGCTTATTTATCAATTTTAATTGAAAAATTGGATTAATCCTTAGCAACACATCTAAATCTTGAGATGGATGGTTGATATTGATTTTGATCAATCTCAAAAATCTATAAATAGAGAGGCCATAAACATCATTTTAAAGCTTAATTTGTGCAAGGTTATAATGTAGGATTGGTTCCAAAAGATTCATGAAGATAGTGTTACCATGCCAAATTGATTTCAAGCCAAGCTAAGCCAAAGCCATAAGGTATGAAATAGAAGAGGAGATATCCAAGCCTCCTTTGATGAAGACTTCATGATCACACGCCATGTAAGCCACTACTACAAAGGCATTTAGATCATCCAAAGAAGGTGAAGGAATTCTTTTTTTTCCCTTAATTTTAAGTTATGTTTGTAATTTTTTTAATTACTAAGCTCATCCTAGTAACTATGCATGAAGATGTTATCTTAGTGTGTTTTTGATTTGGTTTCATTGACTAACACAATACTAATCTCCTCTTCTTAGTCAAATTCCTAGTTCACACTTATGCTACTTATATTCACTAAAGAGAGGATAAAAGTTAGAGATACTTACCTAGAATATGAACCCATTAAGAATCAATATCTCCCTTGGCCAAAGGTACTTCATAAGAGGTTGTTGTGGTTTGTAAGGATCACTGAGAAAGGCCAAAACATCTAAGACATCTACACAAGACTAGATTCTTCTCAAAGTAGAAACCCTAAGCTAAGACTCCTCAAGTAGAATTTTAAAAGAAAATATTTTAGAGAATAACAAATGAATATTAAATCTTGATGTCTCTCTAATAATGGTGAAATAGATGTGTTTATATAGGCATCTCTAACCCTGAACCCTTATATAAGTTTTGGCTGATAGGGTCAACCTAGTCATCTTAGTACCGTTATTGGTAAAAACTCACAAGGTCATGGGCTAGGTTGGCCAAGAGCTGATCTAGACCCTAAATAAGTTTTAGAAATAAGAGCACAAGGTCAACACAACTAACATAGTCATATGAACTATCAAAATAGGTTTTAGGTTATGAAAAGGGGTAATGAAGGTGGAAATGACTAGAGGAGTGTGCATAACAGAGACAAAGCTTAGGGAAATGTTTTTAGAAGCTATTTGTATTGTTAATAAGTGTCAATAATGGACAATAATCCTAAAAGTCACCCATGTTCTTCCCACCCCTTTCTTGATGTACCCCTTAGGGCATGCACTTAGAGAGATTGAGAATCGATGGGTTCCTTTAAGATAGAAAGCATAAATAATTGATAAAGTTTGAAAATATTATATGTATACATACTGTAATGGCCTAGTATGAATATGTATCTCATGTGAAAAATTCTATCACTTATCACATTTGTGTATATATTTGATAATAACATGGTCTAGAGTGGGCTAACATATCCCATCTTATGGACTATTCGAGTGGTCAGATGACCACTAAAGTGTCCACCATAAAAACCATTATGATAATGAATGAGTATTTTTTTGACTCCTCCTAGTCAACACGTCAGAGCAATATGCCATAAAAATCCTTACAATAAATTACTGTGTCTAAGATAGCATACTTAGAAATGATAACATGAATATTTTTCCTTTGTTGTGAATAGGTTCCTTCGGATAGGTTTAATCTACTAGGTAATTGATGATGTTTGTGTACCAAGAAGAGGAAATGATGGTAGAATTTTCTATATATCATATCAACTCATTATGGAAATGAGTATCAACAAGGTCATTATCTTCCATAGGGGAATTAACCAACTAATCAATAACAATTTATCTTTTAACAAAATTTTAGTTGATACAAGTTAATTCAAACTCACTTAGGAACATAATGAAACACCTAACCTTTTGATAGAGAGTGGATGGGTTAATAAATTTAATTGGGCTTGAGATATCACAAAAATTTCATTTATTGATTAAGACTATAGTGTTGCACCTGCTTAGTTGCAAACACTATTGCTAGGCATTATTTTTCTACCTAGATTTATCATGTCTCATAATTGACAAGGGTTTGAATAATGAAATAAATCACACATTCCTTACTACAATCATATTATTGAGCTAGCATACACATGAGGGATACCTTGGTCTCTATTATATAAAGTATCAAACCCTTATCTGGATTAGGTGTCATGAGTGTAGGATGAGACATAAGAAAACATTTTATTACCTTGAATGCTTCTTGATAATCACTTTTACAAGTTAGGCCACTTATATTTTTTATTAGGTTATTTATGGGATGAAAAATATAGGTAAGGTTAGGGATAAATCACCAAATAGCTCCCAACTTTATTTAAAATGTCCTAATACCAAATTAATTTGTGGGAGGATTAATTTATGAGATTGCTCAGATCTTAGAAGGGTCGATATCAATCCCATGCTGGGAGATGATGTACACTAGGAGTTTCCTACTATTGAATCCAAACATGAATTTATCTAGATTTAGATTAACTCCATATTTTATCAACCATGTGAGGATGATGTGTAACATTACTAAATGGTCCTAGCATCACCTTGATTTTCAAAGAAGGTCATCTATGTAGACCTTCACTATTTTATGGATGAGGTCATGGAAGATATGGATCATATCCCTTTGATATGTTACCCCTATGTTTTTTAGGCCAAAGGTAATTACAATATAATTTTTTTTCTAAGGTGTTGTGAATGAAGTCTTCATTTGGTCTTTGTTAGAGATGTAAACCTTATTATATCTTAAAAAGCCATCCATTAGTGATAGTAGCTAGTATCCCATGGCAGTGTCAATAATGACATTAAAAAATTGGAGGGGAAATCATATTTTGGACATGCCTTATTAATGTCCTAAAGTTCTATGCATATTCTAATCTTGCCATTATTTTTGAGAATGGGTACAATGTTTTACATCCATTTGGAGTAGTCAACATGCTTAATGAAGCTAACTTTTAAGAGATTGATGAATTCCTCCTTTAGCATCAATATGACCTTAGGTTTGATGGATTTGAGTTTTTCATTAGGTGTTATAAATAGATTATTGATAATTACATTAGGATTTATGCCTATCATGTCATCTTATGAAAAAGCGAAGGCTTTGGGAAACTCCATGAGGAGTTGTTTATGGTGTTCCACCTCTTATTTAGAGAGTGAATATCATAGATTTAGGAGTTTCCTCCATCTAATATTAATGACAATAGTGTCCTCAATGAGGGATGCATTTCCTTCCTCAAATACATCAAAATTTGAGGGAAGGTCAAGGTTTTCACCCTTAGTGTTGAATATATCATGTTCATTGTTAGAGGTGAGGGAATCCTCCACCTGGTAGTAAGACTCATCAAACTCAATTTTTAGGGCTAAGTTAGGATAACATATAATTGAGAAGCCCCTTTAATGATGGAATGAATGGAGGTCATCATAATCCTATAGGAATTTTAAGATGGCATCATTATTATTGGTTATATATAGGACAAAAGGGTCTTTATCTCATCCAAAATGGGTGACTATTTGGTCATTAAGAGTCTTAATTACAAGGGAATACACCTTGATCAAGATTATACAGTTGGATTCTAGGATGATTGGACGGGGGATGAAGTGTGAAGATGAGGTATCCATAGAGTTATAAAGTTTGTTTCTTTCTCTAGGGATTTATTTTATATAAATTAAATCAATGTCCTTAGTGACCTTGTGGACAAAAATGTCATACATGCTCAAATTTGGTCTCATAGACTTCAAACATTTGGTTTAAAACTAGCTATAAATCTCCCTATATTCTCAAATTTTGGAAACCTATGCATTTTTCAATGAGTATACCAAGAAATATAGCCTCATACTCAACTCCATCTACATTTTAAGTTTAATTGAACCCAAAAGGCATAAATCATCCTTCAGTAGAAATGAGGATGAGTCCTGCCCCAACACCTAAGCGGCACTTGGACCCATCATAGTGTAGGATCCACTGATTATGTGTAGGAAGAAGGTAATAATAATATAGGAATTCTTTATTATTTTATATTTAAAACATATAAAAATTGAGGATGTTAGGTAATCCCCCTTAGGGTTCCTATCTCTAAAACTTGGGAGGATGAGGAACCTGTCCCTTATCTAGGGCAAATGGGAAGGCTTGCAGGGGTATATATAACCCAATATTATGTTACAAATGAAGGAAGGGGATAAATTTTGTGGACTTGAAAGGTTGTATTCTAATATTTATATTGAGATAATTAGGGATTTATATAAATTTAAAAGACTATTTGTCTAGCTTATTTTTTGGGGTGGGGAGTATAACAACATAGTTAGGGTTTTGTTTGGGCATATAGAGTATACCAATGTAGTTATGATTTTCCCTTGGTAGAGGAGATGCATTGGTATAGTCATGTATATTTAAATAATATAGATAGGACATGGGAAGCACTATTTATCCTATTGTTATATGGGGGAAATATTGTAGGAATTTAGTGAATGACTTCTTGGGTCCTCCTCCTTTGTGCTGGACAAAAAAGGTTTTTCCTCAAGAATCCATGGGTAATAATGGATTATAATGGTGATATATATATATATATATATATATATATATATATATATATATATATATATATATATATATATATATATATATCCCCTACCAATATCATGGTGTGATCCTCCTCTTTGATTACTATGATGACCTAGGGAGGGGGAATGGTTTGGTTGACCTTCGATGTGTTATGAGTGTGATAAGAAATGAAACCAAGTGTAGGTCCAAGGAAGATGAATGACATCTCCAAAGGGAGTAAACCAAACATGTCAAGGACCCTAGAAAAGTGGTAGGGTCCTATCATGGTAGGGTCTTCCAACATACTCTAAAGTGGTTTAGAAATGACAAGAATAGAGCATGGGTTATGATTTGTTCCCTATGGTTGGACCTCAGCTGGCCTTAGTAATGAATATTGAGATGGTCATTATGGAGGGGAGTTTCCTCATCCCTAGACACTTATAGCGTATAAAGGTGTGGGAGGCTAGCTATCCCCTCTTATGGTTATTGAACTTGGGTCCTAGAAAATTCATAAGTTTTTACTCCTCATGGATCAAATGGGAGAACTAGAGGAGTGTTCTTATCTAAGAGACTGATGATTTAGATAGTAGACATGGTGGAAATTACTACATTGGTGACTATTATAAGTCAAAAACCTTTTCAATTGTGATTATGTCTTTTTATTTTGATTTATATTTTAATAAGTCTTAGGCTATTTCCACTCTTTTTTAAGGATACCACCTTAGGCTTTGAGGATCCAGTAACTTCAACTAATTATATGGGATTCATGACCCCATTGGTAGGTAAGTGATAATAGATGTGTAACCCAAGTTGTTTGTGCATGGTAAATTGTATAATATCAAAGGGTTTAGGATTATTTTGATCTACAAAACCCCTCTCAAAGTGTAGGAATTGAACTTGTTAAAACAAGATGGAAGGAATATCCTTCATTCAATGTATCTAGGGCCTTCCCAATATCATGTTATAATTGGTATCTTTATCTATGACATAGAACTATGCTAATATTATCCTAGGACCCAATTTGATTGGGAGTAAAATAGACCCAATGAAAGTATATTTGAAACTATTATAGTCTCATAGAGTGTGTATACACAATATTTTCAAACCTTTATCAATTACTAATGCTTTCTATCTTATATGAATCCATTGAGTCTTAATCTCTCTGAGTGCATGCCTTAAGGGGTGCATCAAGAAAGGGTTAGGAAGAACATTGATGCTTCATAATATTTGTTTCATTTTACTACTATTTATTATCAATCCCTTGAGATTTATCTCCTCTTTTACACCCTCCTCTAGTTACTTTCCACTTTGATTAGCCATTCCCTAGCTTAAAACCCTTTCCAATGGTTTACGTTACAATGTTGGCCTCATCAAACCTATAATATAATTAATAAAATTAATTTAGGGTCTAGGTTGGACCTTCATTGACCTAGACTAAGACCTAATTTGATTTTATCAATAATGATATAGAGTCGATTAAGCCAACCTTTTCAGTTAAACTTTCTAAAAGGTCTAAGGTTAGATTCAACTATATATACACATCCATTTCATAATTTATTAGATAAGAGAAGAATAATAATATTATATTTTACATCTACTTATCCACCATTCTACTTGAGTAGCATATCTTAGGGTTTAAATACTTTATTTGGAGATATAAATCTTGTCTTCTAGATAAGTCTTTTAGATGCATAGATAAGTTATGTAGTCTAAAGCTAACTTATCCTTGTTATCCTTCAATACCATGACATCCTCTTGAGAATCACCTTGGCCAAGGGAGAGATTGAGGCTTGGTGAGTTTATTTTAAAGGTAAGTACTCTTAACTTTGTTCCTCCTTTGTAAGAGTAGATAGATTAAAATTTGTACTTATTTCCCATGCATTAGGTTTTTGTATATATTGACATGAGTATATATATTATATTCATGTTTAATTTTTAAGTTTATTACCCCTAATTTATGCCATAAGCTTTAGCGAGCACTAGATTAGGCTTTACTTGCCATTTATTTAGATTTATAAACATGAAAATATAGGACCCAATTAGGGTTATTACATAGTTTTGTTCAATTGGAGGATTTGGAACCTTCCCTAGTGATATTATTATGGTAAGATATAAATTAGATAGGTCTAGAAGATCCATCTTGGTGATGACCTTGAATATCTAATATATCAACAATCATAAGTGTAAGTAGGATTTATCTTCTCTACACTATGATTGATTTATAGATCAGTTGCATTTCCCTTTTCATACATTTTGGTGAACCTGATGTGAATATAACCCTTGTAGTTTTTATTTAATATCATCATTTTTGTCATCATATATTTTTAGTACTATATAAAACTAGTTGCTATAGTTCTAACTTTACATGCACATGTTTAACACACAATTGCTTCAAAATGATTTTATTCTATCTATGGAGGTCTTAGCGAATTATAGGTTACTAGATCAATCATTTTAGCACAATATTATTCTTCAGGGTCATATTAATATACATATTCAAACCAGTTGAATATTTTTGCTATTTTATTCGATCAACATATAGGCTTGCAAACATAGTTGAACAAGTGGACTTTTTTTGTTATCTCTTATTTAGCATACAAGGTTTTGCAAACTTGGTCAAACTAGTTAACCTAGTTGGAGAAATTTTAAAGAAAAATTTGAACATCACAACATAATAATTTTAAACCTAAAAATTTCTTCAAGCCCATCAAGGTTCCTTTTTCTCTTTCTCTATCATTTAAATTCTTCTTTTAGTATTATTTTTCACAAGTTTGTAGTTTATAAAACTACAATCCTATAGCTAACTGGGTTGAGTCATTCAACACAATTTTGTAGTTTTTCTTCTATCTACAAGACATAGTCAACCTATTCGACTGTGTTCTTAAAGGCCTTGATTTTTTAGAATAGTATCAACCTAGTTGAATATTTTGTGTGCTATTTGCATATAGTGTATTTTGAATTGACTCTATACTATTCTTAATCAAGAAATTAACCCATATTTATTAGTAAGTAATTCACCTTTCTTTTTTAGTTGTTTGTATGCTTAGACTAACTCACATAAGTTAAATAGGTGGTTTTTAAAATTACCATTTTAGTTACACTATTTTTATCTTTTTCACACACTAATAAATCATTTACATTTGAAAAACATGAAACATTTTATTTCCAAGGTCTACTTACATGGATTTCTTCACCAATGAGGAATCCAACTTGGTTTTCTAGCCAAGTATAAATATGTGGTTGATGTTATGTATAGGAAAATTACATGACACCCTTATCAATGCAATATTGAGAAGTGAGGGGTTAGGCCCCAATAAATAGTTTATACCATCACCAGTATAGATCCATTTCAGCCTAAACATCCAGAAACCAACCTTAAATTGCTTTCTAGTTCCTTGTTTTAGCCAACTTCACTATTACATTGAAATCAAACTTTATTATAATCTAATATCACTGAGGATGACCAACTAGTTAGCATTTAATTTTCAATTGTTGCTTGCTCTTTATTCATTGTGTGTTGTATTATAAAACATGTATTGGATAATGTTGGTGAAAGATTTGTGATGTGTGTTCCAATTGGGTCATTCGATTAATCTAATTTTTTGTGCGCTTACTTTCATTTTGATTTAAAATTAACTTATAATTTTTTTCATATTTTAGAACACTTTCATCTTAAATGATTTAGTCTCTTACAATATATTTAACCTTCTTGTTCAATCATACATAGTCAATGTGCATGACTATGTATCCTTATATCCTTGTTTAGTCCTTTATTCAATAGTACATAGTTGACCTACATGACTATGTATCTTTATCTTCCTATTCTACTCCCTGGCTTATAGAACATAGTCAACTAGTTTGACTTTGCATCTTGTTTTTTTATTTTATCTTTGCATCACTCTTTTTAGCTTCCTTATCTCATTATGAACTTATTATTTGAGGATAACAAAAATTTGAAATCAATAGATATGATGAACTTTACCAATCCCAATAAGTTTCCCCATAAACAACTTATGGATTCTACTTTAGATGAAAGTAATGTGCATGTGTCCACTCATAATAAAAATTATGGTACTCCTCATTCATATTCTGTTCATAACCCTATTTTATCCTTAGTAGATCAACTAAAATTAGAGTACATGCAATAAATTATTTTCTTCATTAATAACTTTCCTCAACATAGGGAAAAGACGCTTCAACTATTTACAATCTCATGATAAGTGGTCAAGTAGGATAACCCCAGTCACCCTCCCCTACATTCTTTCACATATTTAGGGAAGATAGCTTATTCCCTTCTCAACCTCTCCCTTATATCTTGACTCCTTCTCACACTATGACCTCTTCTTCTTTGATTTCTTCCACCTCTATGCCAAGTATCTCTACTAACATGGTAGGTTCAACATCTAGTGGACCTTTTCCAAGACCCATCATCCTTGTTCATTCCACTAGTACACCATTTTATACCAATGGTAATCATGCCACTAGTGATTCTTTTTCTTCTAATACCAATCCTTTTAATAGTGCATTAGTCACTACACATGCTAATCATGCCACTAGTGCCTCATTGTCTACTAATACCTCTCAAGCCACTAGTGCCATGCATACCACATCTCATAGTGAAACCCAAGCCACTAATACTAATGCTCATAATTTTCATGCCATGAAAATTAGAAAAAATACCACTCAAATCCATTTAATCTTATTTGAAACTCTTAATTAAATGAACACTTTTCAAACTAATAATACCAATCAAATGATGAAAATGTAGAGTTATCTTATTCACCTTCAAAATCAACCTAAATAGGTTCCATGGGGAGCACAAAATCAAAATTCCCCCCATCCCCCCTCTTAGGGGTTCCCATGGCCACATCATTCCTCAACCATCCCTTGTTAATAAAATGATTAAACATATTTAAAATGAACCTCTTACACCTTAAATTACCAATATAGACATAGGATGTGTCATACCTACCATTAGTTATAATGGGTCAACTAATATTACCTTTCATATAAAAGTGTTTGGTAATATCTACAAAGATTAGGTTAAATTAAGCTCTTTGGTTGCTACCAATCTACTAGAAAAAATGCTCTCTAGATATGCCTTAAATTGGTCCAATCAACTCAAATCCCATTCAATCACTTGTTTAGAATATCTAGTTATTTCATTTGTAGTAGAGTTTCAAACTAGTAACCTCCTTGAGAATACCTTGGCTCATTTGATTAATTTTAAGCAACTTAAAACTGAAACAACATAATATTTCATCAAATAGTGGAAAATCTTGCCAAATAAGTGTGAGAATAACATGGAATATGATAATGTGTTTAATATATTCACTAATTCTCTTTATCCCAAGTTGTAATATCAGGTTAAGACTCTCTCACCAAGAACTTTGAAAGAATCTTTTGACTAAGCCAAATTCCAAGATTTTCTCATGTGTTAGTTTGAGCCATCCCAACCTATAATGGGAACTCACATGGTCATTAAGAATAAAAATCATCATGCTACCAATGATGGTGTCACTAATTCATATGATACCATTCACAATATCCATTACTCCCAACCATGTTGCAAATTAAGATCCCCCCTAAATAACATCAATGTTCATAAACCATTATTCCTAGCCAAGATCCAAAAGTTTCTACCAAGTTTTATACCACGAGATCTTGACCCCAATCATCCTATGATCAAAATAAGTTTTGTTGGTTTCATGAAAGTTGGGGCCACTCTCATGAAACTTGTAGGCAATTACACAATTTATGTATGGACTTCCTTCTTTGCCCAAACATTGATCATGATTCAGTCATTCACACATGATAACAAGCCTATGATATAGCCTTTAAAACTAATAAAACATAAAAAAATAAAGCTTTGAACTAGGCTAATGCTAATCTTGCCATCTGTAAATACCCTCTCCCTAATAATCAAGATAATAATGACAAGCTAATCCTTCCACCAACAACATTGAAAGTCTTATAGATCAAAATCCCAAAGATAATGTGGTAAATATGAATAATATGTGAAGATTAATTACTTTCATTAATTCTAATCCTACACAAACACACCAAATATCCCAAACATTCCATGTTATCTAATATTACTCCCCATCTCACCTAACAGACCAAAAACAAATTCCAACACCTTAATTGGATAATACCTCTCATACTAGTTCTACAACTACCCTGATATCTCTACCCATTGACATCATTTCTCAACTTTCTAATAACATTTATTAAAATCAATCATTATAACTACCTAAACCAACTATCCCATCATCTAAAGACAATCAACCAATTTTCCCTCAAACTAAACTGATCATGTCTTATTAACACAAGTTTTAATGCAATTCTACTCCTCCTTATAAAGAGCTCATATAATATTATGCAACTTTATCTAGTAGTTACCACAAGGGTTATAATGAAGGAGAACCCATCATAAAACTTACTAATCTCCCATCTCAAATACCCTTTCTTGAACTCATGCAAATTTCTCTACATCATCACAACCACCTAATGTAACTCTTATTTGAAATGAACATTCATCCTCCTACCCTAGAAGTATGCGAATCTATCTTATATGGGTCAAAATATAATATCTTATAATAATGTGAAGATATGTCTATACAAGTTGTTGAAATAATGTACACTTCTCTTTACCTCAAATTTCCTATTGATTTCAAGATCTTAGATGAGATTATGCTTCCTTCAAATGATCCTACACTATTTATAAGCATTTAAATTAGTGATATCCAAGTCAAGAGTGTTTTAATTGATGAGGTTTTAGGTATTTGTGTCTCTTCCCTATACTTCATTAAAACTTTTGGATATTTTGAGTGTAATCTGAAGTCTACATGTAGTACATGCCAAGGTTATGATATAAGTTAAATTCATCCTTCAGGTTGTGTGTGGCTTCCTATTACCATCACTCCTATCATTATTTGAGTGAAGGTTATGATATTTAACTTACCCCTTTCCTACAATATTTTTTTTTGTTAGGCCTTAGACTCATTGCATGAGGGATGTTACCTTTTCTACTTGCCAATGTGTCAAATGTCCCCACAATGGTGTTATCTATAGGATTAAAGGAGATACCAACCCTTGAAAATTTTAACAATTCCAAGAATGTGGTGTATTCGAAATTCCAACCCTTGAATCTTTTTTGAGTGTTCTTTTCATAGAATCTCAATGTTTCAATTTTTTCATCAACTCTACTTGAGGTTGTCATGGTCACCATAAATGCATCAAAAACATACCACATAACCTCTTAGACTATGATAATGATGATGATTCAGATGAGATCAACCTCAAGATCAAAACTTTATATCCCTCTCCTCATCTCATTGCCCAAATTCCATTATCCTTGAATCTGTGTTCCCACTAGCCATCTATCATTGATATCCCCATGGTATTAATCAAAATTTGACATTCTATTAATCATGCCACTTACAATGAGAAGATATTACCTACCTATACCATTGACCTTTATATACTTGATAATGATGATGGTTATACTTTAGATGATCCATTTCTAGGAGGTCTTGACTAGGCTAGAGATATTGAGGACTTTCATTATCATTTTTATTTATTTTAATATTTTTGTTCATATTATCATATTCTATCTTATATAGTTCCTAATTTTAGTATTATTCCTCTTGTTTATAGGATAGAGATGGAAAATTCAAATGGCACACTTCCAATTTTAGTAGATCTTCTTAGGATCATGCTATGATTGGTGTTGACATCGAAGATTGCACCCTTGGCAGGAGGCTGAGCTCCTACCTTCTCCTCACAACTATGGAAACTCCTCTCTCACCTATGGGACTGGCAAAGCTGGAGGGGAGAGTCTCTAGATAAGGGCTATCTCCCTTTGATGCATCATGTTTATTCTAGCAAGTACAAATACAAATATATATAGATATATAATGGGTGGGATGAAAAGGGAGAGAGATGCAGGAAAACAAACTACTCTGAAGAGGTGATGCACCAAAATAAGTTAGCCTTCTCACACCCACTCTTAATATCAGACAAATACATACATACACTTCACACTTGGCAGAAGGACCAGGCTACAAGAAATTGGTAGGGAGGCTTTCATGAAAACACAAAAAATAGAGACTCACCAAGGTGTTGTGAAATGCACACTATAACTTCCTCTATTTTATACTTCCAATTATGGCTCTTCTCTCGTTAGTTGCAGAGATGGATCCTTATAGACAACAGATATGCTGGTGTTGAACTTGTGAAAACATCATGAAACAATGACTGAACACAAACAAACACTCAAGACATACTCAAAAATGTCTATCCAAGATAGAGGTAAAAAATACATTTATTGATTCAAGTGAGATTTTGCCAGGGCTACGCCTTACAAATGTGAAAAGATGTTTCTCAAAATGATAAATCCTCAATATATAGGAAAAGCATGGAGGCTCATTTGGTGCTCCTTTTTTACAAGTGGCCTATCACATCCCTTCATTGGGAAGAACAAGTCACTCAAAACATTAATGAGCTGTGCGCTTTGTCTATTTAAAGTCTAATTTTTCAAGATCAATACACGGTTTTTCTACTCATTAAATGTAAAATAGAGAAACCAGTTGCATTGCTAGTTTTTTACATCCCCTATGATCAATTCACTAGAACTGTTCCACCTGTTGGAGTCACTTCTCAAATTGGCACTTCCTTTCACCATTTGGACTAACTATTTGTTCGTTCCATGCTTGGCTCCTTATCCTTTCTCAATTTTGTCTCTTCTAGCTCCTTTAGCCCTCAGGGGTGAATTCTTAGTGGGTCACTACATTCGAGGCTTTCTTTTCCATGGTTAGCACTCATTTGAAAAGAAACAACTATTTCACTTTGTCAACTTTAACGTTTACACATCTGTCATTGGTTTGAAAACCAATAGCTAATCTATTTTGTTAACTTTGAAATCCTTCGAGACATCACCATCCCCATCATAATGTCATTGGGTCCATATGGCTTCTTCTATAGCTTATCTTCCTTGGCCCTCTGTAAGCACTCTTTCCTTTGTCTCTATCACCTTCCCGAAGGGAAGGTGACCCTTCGGCCTTCAGAAATGTCCCCTTGCATTCAGCTGAGAGTCCCTGCAAGGGCACCTAATATTTGGGGTCCTTCAATGGGTCACTTTGTACTCTAGATTGCCCCCAAGCTCTCACAAACATTTTCTTAGGTCTTGTTTGCTTCATGCATATAGTTGCACCTGAATTCTTTTAGACTTTTTGTCTGAAGGAATTCCTTCAGGCAAAAAGTTTGAAGGAATTCAGTTTTTAGTCAACATAGTCAATTTTGACAAATTTGAACTTTAAACTTTGAATAAAACCAAACTCACCCAGGTCCTTTTCTTTGAAGTGTCTACCCTACACTAGGGTATTTTGAACTTGAAGGCTCCCCTTCAGCCAAGGGCATACCCTTAAACCAAGCCCATTGAACCAAACCCATTAAACCAAAAATGGTTCAATGGTTTAACCATTAATGAATCAAGATGTTGAACTTGAAGATGGACCTTTTGAACCAAAGGTCACTGAACCACTTGAACTAGGCCATGAACCAAACTCATTGAACTTGTGCAACCTAAAAATGACTGGTATTGACTAGTAAGGGAGGAAGGGGACCAAAAATTTTGCCTGTGGGCAAAAATTGGTCAACAAATTAGTGACTCTCAAGGGAAGCATGCCTACTATGCTTAGAGATTAGTTGCCTTGCAGTCCATTAGGCACAGAGTCAGATGGTAACTTTGAAAACCAATAATAGCTCTGATAAATCTTATAACTAGTCATGCAACTCTACCTCCAAGGAAATGAAAGCACACACAAGACTAAGAAAACTACTACTTGTGAAACAACACTTAGGGAAAATAGGAAAGAAAATAAGGGAAAATATATATAGTTGAAAGGAGACTTAGTAGCAATGCTTTAGATGTATCCCATTAACTGGGATACATAGTTCTTCACCATCCAACCTGGAGAGTTGGAATGCATTATACTACTTGCACTGAGTGATTATGTATGGACCACTCCATAGGGCATCAAATTTTGCATGTTTTCTAGGCTTGGCTCGGTCTTCATCCTATTTCAAGAAAATTTCTCCTTCAGAGAAATCTTTTGCTAAAGATTTCTTGGCAAAGTGTCTCTTCACTTGATGTTGGTGACTGGTCATAAAAGCCATAACCTAGTCCCTTACCTCTTGGAGCTCCATCAGCTCGTACAACTTGACTTCCATGCTACTTCCTTCTTCTAACTGAAGCTAGCGAGCGAGGTCCAATGATGGTAATTCAAGTGATATGGGAAGCCTAGCTTCCCTTCCATATACAAGTGTATATGGAGAATTTCTGATTGCTCTCTTTATAGTGATTTGATCGGCCCATAGAGCTATCTTTAGCTTGGCATGCCAAGTCCTCTAATTTTCTTCCATGGTCTTTTTTATGATCTTGATCAAATTTTTGTTAGTGGACTCAGCCAATCCATTTCCCTATGGATAATAATTAGATGAAGTGCTAAGATATATACCATACCTCAATGCCCATTCACTTGTTTTGGTCCCCAAAAAAGCCAAAGCATTATCTGAGATTATGGTGGCTGGGACCCTGAATCTTGTTATCAGGTCTTCATAAAACTCCTAGACTACACTTTCATTTGCCTCTTTCAGAGTAATAGCCTCCACCCACCTTGTGAAATTGTCTATGGCAGTCAGCATCCACTTGTGTCCAACACTGGAAGGAGGATTGTTCATCCCTATGAAATCCAGGCCCCACTGCATGAATGGTTGCTCCACCTGAATAGGCTATAGAGGCATGGTAGCTAACCATTATTTAACATCAAAAAGTTCACACTTCTAGTACTTTCTTACCTAGGCATGGGTGTCCTTGAAAGAGTAGGCCAAAAATAGCTAGCTCTCATTATCTTTGCTATAATAGCTCTAGGAGTGAAATGACCGCCTGATGGCCCATCATGGAACTTAGCCAGTACCTTATTAGCCTGGTTTGGGTCAATGCATCTTAGAAGGACCCCAGAGAGATCCTTCCTAAACAATACTTCATTAATGAGGACATAAGGGAGATACTAGAGCCTGAAATACCTTCTTTTAGTCCTATCAAGACCCTATGGGCACTTGCCAATGAGAAGGAAATGCCTCAAGTCTAATGTCTAATCCTTTATGACAACTAGCTCTTTTACAGTGGCTGCATCATGAATTAGCAAGCTGTCATCCCTTTTTTTCTTGAAGTCTATAGCAAGCTATTCATACAAGCCTCTTCCCCTCACCAGCTTGGTGATCTTGATGTCTATGTCATATTCCATCACTTTGGTGATCCACTCTGCTCTCTTCTCATTTAGGTCTTGATTGGTCAAGAAATCCTTGACACTAAGATGTGGGACCATGAGGTGAATCCTATTATTAGACAACATATGCCTAAATTTCTTTAGGCTCCACACTGCTGCCAGGACTTACTTCTCTACATACATGTATCTAACTTCAAAATCCTCTAACCCTTGGCTAAAAAAGGCCAGTGGTTGTTCGAGGTCATCACCATTTGCTTGGGTAAGCATGGTAGAGATCACCTCTTTGTTGTTGAAAGTGTAGAGGTTGAAGTCTTTGTTAAAGTCAAGGCTAATCAAAGTAGGAGCCCAAGTTATGGCCTGTTTGATGGCTTCAAACCTATCCTTTCTTTGTGTTGTCCATTTGAACTCCTCACCCTTCCTTAGCATAGAGGTTAGTGGTTTGACTATCTTAGCAAAATTCAAAATGAATCTCCAAATGAAATTTATCCTGCCAAAAAAGGTTTGCAGGCCTTTCTTATGTTTTGGTAGGGACATCTCCAGGATAGAATGAACTCTCTCAGGGTCAATAAGTAAGCCTTCCTTGGACATGATGTGGCTAAGGAGTTTCCCCTCATGAATAACAAACATGCACTTATTTGGATTAAGAGAGATGCCAAACTCCCTACACCTTTCAAAAATCTACCTGAGGTGTTCTATGTGTTGGCTCACTTCCTTAGAGAATACCATCACATCATCGAGGTATACCAACACATTATTGTTTATCAATCTTCCAAAACCATGTCCATGGCTCACTGAAAGGTAACACCAGCATTAGATAGCTCGAATGGCATCTTCTTGTAGGCAAACATTCCCCATTTAGTGGTGAAGGCCATTTTGTGCTAGTCACAACCTTGCACCAAAATCTGATTATACCATAAACAACCATCCAGGAGGGAGAAACACTCATTACCTGTTACCTTCTAAAGGATATACTCCATGCTTGGGAGGGGATAATGATCCTTTGAAGAGACTTTATTAAGGTCTCTAAAGTCAACACATAGCCTGATCTTTCCATTCTTCTTTCTAACAGGAACAAGGTTGGCTATCCATGAGGAATGTTTGATTGGAAATATAATTCTGGACTCAATCAATTTGGCCAATTCCCTTTACATGAGGGGCTCAATTGTTAGATTAATAGGTCTCTTCTTTTACATGACTAGCCTAGTGTCTTCTTCTAATTTGATGGTGTGCTAGGTGAGCCTTGGGTCGAAGCCCTTCAAGTCATTGTAATCCCATGTAAAAACATCTGTGAATTCCTGACATAGCAAAATGAAATCTCACCTTTCTTAAATCATGCAGATTTTTCCAAGCACAAGTAGCTTGTCCTTGAATATCTCAACCCTTTCATAGTTCTCTTCTTTGGTTTTGATGCATGCCTTGTCATTTCTCAATTGGTCATCTCCATTGAATATTCTCTCAAGTGTGACCAAACCTTTAGGGAGCTTATTGTTCTTCAACTAAACAATTTGATTGCATATTGCTACTGTAATTTTTCCTGATTCTATGTTGCAAACTTAGCTTCCTCCTATAAGAAGAAAGCTATTTGTTGGTCACTTTCGAAAACTTGCCAATTTGCAATGTTGTTTAAGATAGAGGGCCAAACCACCACTTTCAAGTGGCATGAACCACGGTCTTGACTTATTTCCTTAGAAACATCGAACTGAGTACTAATTACTGATAGCCTATCTGCTTGTTTATTCTACTCTCTAGGAATGGAGGCAATGTTGAAAGTGAGGAAATCTTCCACCACGTCCCAAACCCTATGCTTGTAAGACTTTATCAAGGAATTCTTGGTTAGATTTTGGCCTTTCACCTAATTTACAATTAGCTCGCCATCTCCCAAAACTTGTAACTCCTTGATCCCTCTTTTTCTTGCCCATTCCAACCCATGGATAAGGGCCTCATATTCTACAACATTACTTGTGCAAGATAATTGGAAATGGAAAGATGAAAAATACCTATCCTTTGAAGGGGAGACCAACATCACCCCACCACCATCACCCAACCTACTTCTGGAACCATCAAAGTATAGCTACCATAGACCAAGGTCCTCTTGGCTTGCCTTCATTATATTTGTTATGAAGGCACCCTCTTCATGCATACAGTAGACTCCAAGGTCTACCTCCTCAATGAACTTGTAAGGATCATGTTTGAAGTTATCATTTCCCTACTCATCCAAGAGTAGGTATGTAGCTCCTTCAAGAGTAGAAGATGGAGATTGGTCTTTCTAGGACTCTTTTGGGTCAATAATGGTGTCACCGACATTCACTACCTTAGGTGAGTATGGTTCTAGATGGTCCTTGTAGAGTGGCTTAGACTCAATTTTTACCTCAGTCCCATACTTGGTTCTAAAAACTAGATATTACCAATTCGCTGCTAGATAGCCACCTATCTTTGATGTGAAGTCTATGGACAAGCAAATTATGAAATAAGGAGGAACATCTGCTACCACTATATCATGGGGAATTGAAAAGGTTGGGCAAGCATGCAATGTCAAGCCTAAACCCTTCACAATCCCAACTATTTTTATAGGTTTCCCATCTAGCTGTAGGACTCCTTTGTTCATCTCTTCATATTTCAGTCCCATCTTGTCAGCTATGCACTTGGGCATCACTAAGGTGCTAGCCCCACTATCAACTATGTAGTTGTGTACCAAGAAATCTTGTATGACCAAAGATACATAGAAAGGGGGAATTTTCTCTTCTTTCTTTACCTGACCTGAAGTGGAAGGCTGTCTATTCGTCATCAAGATACTATCAATGCTCACTAGGATAGCTTGTCAATCCAGCTCATGCAATTCCTTTTTCAATATGTCCTTCTATCTTGGAAGAGACAATGAATCCCATAAAGAGATGTTCATATGTAGCTTCTTCATCTAGTCCACTATATTGACCTAGGGACTGCCTCCCTTCAAGTTTTCTTTGTGGTTGATTCCAACCTGAGCTGCAAGTTGAGGGGCTAAAGGTATAAATGGCTGTCTGAAATTTGGGTCCTTCAAATTTGAGTGTGATGGAGAAGGTGTTACTGCCACTTGGGTGGTAACCTAGGCTTCTCCCATTGCTCTTCTCTTAAATCTTGTGTTGGTTGCAACATAGTCAGCCTAATTATATGCAACGCCCACATAATTCACTGAATAAAATTCCCCTTCCAGATGATTCATGAGGGTAGAATCTAGCTGGGCTTGATTGTTACTCATGCTGGGTTGAATTGGAGCCTCAAAAATATAGGAATGAGTAGCTACTTGATTATCTACATTCTAGAAATGACTCATCATCTCATTTGTGTAAACAACCTATTCTTGACCATATCCCATGGTCGAACAACTTGGCTGCTCATATACTAGATTCTTCTGAACTAGCACCATGAATTTAGATGATGAAGGGGGGCCTAGGTTATAGTTTTGAAATGGTCTGGTCTAAGTGAGCTAAACCTATCCTTGATTATAGTTTTGAAAAGGGGGTCTAGGGGCTTAACTATAATGTTATTATCCCTAGTTTAGTCTGTTGCTTTGAGCTTGATGCCTCTTAAGAGCTACAAGTTTGTTTGACATGCTCTACAGTAGACTCTTAACTTCATGAAGCTCATTAGATGGAACAGTAGTTGGTTTCTCAATGTTAGGTAGAGGAGCCAATGTGGGAGCAACAGTCTGAATTGGAGGCAACATTTCTAGGAAAAGTGGCATGTGAGGCCTAGGGGCTATTTTCCCAGCATGTACTAAGTAGTTTTCAGCTGCTATGGCTATGTCATAAGTAGTAGGTAGTATATACCCTCCCATAGATTATATCATCACAACAATATCATTATTTAATGCCTTTAAATAATATAGGAAAGCATAACTAGGAGTCGATCTTACCAGGATGGGAATTCTATCCCAAGTCTTTTGAAAATGTGTGTTAAAATCTTGCATATACTCATGTGGAGTTGTCTTTATGGTCGTCAACTATTCAACAAGTGAGAGGTCATTGCTTTTTTCCCCAAAATGATTTGTCAACTGAGTTCCCAATTCATTCCAAGAATGTATTAAATTTACAGGCAAAGTTTTGTACTAGTCAAGGGCCTTGCCTTTGAGAGACTGCCAACAATCTGATGGCAATATTTTCCTCCGTGACATTGTGAATATTACAGAGGTTAAAAATATTCCTAATGTGCTCAATGACTATAATGGGCCCCTCTCCATCGAAAGAAGGCACATTTTTTAGGGTTGTTCTTGGAATTGGATCATAGCGTGGGAGATTTAAGGGGCTCTAACCATGAAAAGCCACAAAAGGCAATGCCATAGCTGGGATGGGCTGTAACTAGGGTTCTACTACATATGCATCCCTTACAACAGGTTTAGGAAGGTGGCTTGTTGAATAAGGATGGGTCTTCACAAATCTTAGTCTTTTGGTTGAGTTCAAAGGCAACTCAACGAATTTGAAGGGAACCCCTTTAGAAGTAGACCTTGTGATGACTTTAGGCATAGAAAGTTAAGAAACTAGTCTTGATTTGAAAACTAAAGCTCTTTCCAGTGGATTTTTTAGATGTTGGAAATCTTTGATTTGCTGTAATAGGACCAGCATCAATTCTAAAATCTTACTGAGTTGTCCAACTGGGTCCCACTAGGCGTGCCAAAACTATTGATGTCAAAGATTACACCCTTGGCAGGAGGCCAAACTCCTGCCTTCTCCTCATGACTATGGAAATTCCCCTCTCACCTATGGGATTGGTGAAGCTAGAGGGGAGAGTCTCTAGATAAGGGCTAGCTCCCCTTGATGCATCATGTTTTTCCAGTAAGTGCAAGTGCAAATATAGATATGTATAGATATATAATGGGGGGATGAAAAGGGAGAGAGATGCAGGAAAATGAACTACTCTAAAGAGGTGATGCACAAAAATAAATCAGCCTTCTCACACCCACTCTTAAAATCAAACAAATACATACATACATACACTTCACACTAGGTAGAAAGACCAGGCTGCAAGAAACTGGTAGGGAGGCTTTCATGAAAACACAAAAAATAGAGACTCAACAAGATGCTATAAAATGTACACTGTAAGTAACTTCCTCTGTTCTATACTTCCAAGTATAGCTCTTCTCCTATGAGCTGCAAAGATGGTGCCTTGTAGATAATAGATATGCTAGTGTTGAACCTATGAAAGCATCAAGAAATAATGACTGAACACAAACAAACATTCAAGACATACTTAGAAATGTCTATCCAAGATAGAGGTAAAAAATGCATTTATTGATTCAGGTGAAATTTTGCCAGGGCTACACCTTACAAATGTGAAAACATGTTTCTCAAAATGATAAGTCCTCAATATATATGAGAAGCAAGGAGGCTCATTTGGCACTCCTTTTTTACAAGTGGCCTATCGTGTCCCTTTATTGGGAAGAACAAGTTGCTCAAAACATTAATGAGCTATGTGATTTGTTTGTTTGAAGTCTACTTTTTCAAGGTTAATATACGGTTTATCTACTCATTAAATGTAAAATGGAGAAACCGGTTGCATTGCTAGCTATTTGCATCCCCTATGATCAATTCACTAGAATTATTCCACCTGCCGGAGTCACTTCTCAAATTGGCACTTCCTTTCGCCACTTGGACTAACTATTTGTGCATTCCATGCTTGGCTCCTTGTCCTTTCTCAATTTTGTCTCTTCTGGCTCCTTTGGCCCTCAGGGGTGAATTCTTAGCGGGTCACTATAGTTTGGGCTTTCTTTTCCATGGTTAGCACTCTCTCATTTGAATGGCTATTTCACTTTGTTAACTTTGACATTTACACAGCTATCATTGGTTTGAAAACCAACGACTAATTTGTTTTGTTAACTTTGGCATCCTCTAGGATGTCACCATCCCTATCACAACATCATCAGGTCTATATGGCTTCTTTTGTGGCTTCTCTTCCTTGGCCCTCTATAGGCACACTTTCCTTTGTCTATATCACCTTCCCAAAGGGAAGGTGACCCTTCGGCCTTTGGAAATGTCCCCTTACACTCGGTCGAGAGACCCCCACAAGGGCGCCTACCCTTTGGGGTCCTTCAGTAGGTTGCTTTGTAATATGGATTGCCCCCAGGCTCCCACAGACATTTTTGTGAGTCTTGTTTGATTCATGCATATAGTTGTGCCCAAATTCTTTTGGAATTTTTGTTCAAAGGAATTCCTTCAGGCAAAAAGTCTGAATGAATTCAAGACTTAGTCAACTTAGCCAATTTTGAACTTTGAACTTTGAACAAAATTGAACTCACCCAGGTCCTTTTCTTTAAAGTGTCTACCCTCTGCTAGGGCATTTTAAACTTGAAGGCTCCCCTTCAGCCAAGGGGATACCCTTGAACCAAGCCCGTTGAACCAAACCTGTTGAACCAAAAATGGTTCAACGGTTCAATGGTTCAACTATTGATGAATCGAGATGTTGAACTTAAAGATGGACCTTTTGAACCAAAGGTCACTGAACCACTTGAACCAGGCCATGAACCAAACTCATTGAACTTGTGCAACCTAAAAATGACTGGCATTGACTAGCAAGGGAGGAAGGGGACCAAAAAAATTTCTTGTGGGCAAAAATTGGTCAATAATTGGTCCCTATCATTTTTCTTGATACTAGAATACCTATAGCCTCCTCTTCCAAAACATGTTTGCTATCATCCTTAAGCCCTATACGCATCTTAATTCTCCCTCATTTGAGCCTAGTACAAACCCTATTCTTAATCTACCTTGAGATGAGACTTATCTTATATTTGATTATACTTCTCTTTCAAATGAGCCTAGCCCAGTCTCTCTACCAACCCTAGCTCCCCTTGGCAATGGCCTTATTTATTTACCATAGCTTGATCTCCTACCCATCTAATAGGTTGATAAACCTCACTATGATATTCATAGATTTATCATTCATTAGATTAGAGACTGCTAGTTATACCAGCCTTCTCCATATTTTACTTTTATACCTTTTGTTATTAGTCCCACAAAATCTACTAAAAAATGTATTTGTTTCTTCCATGACATAGATAATCATTCCTCCATGCATTATCAAAAGCTTTGATAATATATCAACACCTTACATCCTAAATTTACTCAACCTATAGATAGTGCCATACCTCCTCTAAATTTATTACCTGAGTATATCCCAAAATATAGAGAGGTATATTATATTTATCACTAGTGTGGTAGCCATCACACTAATTATTATTGCATCCTTTAGTAGCATCTTCAAGATCAACTTATGACCATTTATACCTTTGTTATTCTTCTTGCCATAAGTCACCCACTTAGGAATGCTCCTCCATCTTTCATTGTGGTTCCTCCACCTATGGTCCTTTATCCACCTATGGTTCCTCCACTTATGGACTCTTCTTAACCAGTGGTTCCATCCCCATCGATGGATCCTCCTCTACCTATGGTCCCTTCTCTATAGGTGTCTCCTTCTTATCCGAAAGATACCATTCCTATTCCTCTTCTTGAGTATTTTATGCATGATAGCCTTCATGAGCATGATATTTTAGCTATACTTATATTTTATGTAGAGGAGATTCAACAAGATATCTTTTCATAGCTTTCCTTGAATATCGATGAGACTCTTACTGTATTTAGTATCTAACTTCACAAATAAATCTTAGATGTTATGGATAATATTTTTGGATAGGTTTATAAGTATTTATGAACATAGCATGGTGTTACTTCAATTTCATCTTCATTATGATTTCATATTGGACTTATGATCCACTTTTTTATATATCTATTTTATATCATTTAACTATGTGTTATATTTTTCTTCACTTACTTATCTTACATGGATATTTATATTTCAAATGATGTGTTGTATATAGTTAAATTTATTTCATTTTATCTTTTGGTTTCATTTACATGCTTATATTCAGGATCTCATTTCTTTCTATGGATGTCTTTGTCTTTTATCATGATTGTTTGCTACCTTATCTCCACAAAACAGATAATTATTATGACTTAGTTATACAAACTTTGCTCCCCTTAGTAATCCTTATTTACCATGTGATCAGTTAATAAACAAGTCATCTCATTATAATTCCATCTTACCAATCCAATTTGGATCTGCTTTATTCCATTGTTTCCTTTCACAAACTAAACATACACATGGTTTAAACTTGAGATAACATATTGGTTCATAGGTAAGCCTAAGTGTTTAATCAGTCACATCTTTAGATACTTAGCTTAATTTAGCTAAAATCTAAAGCTTATTCATGTGTATCACTTTTATCACTCATATTAGTTATTCTAAAAATGTATAGAGGAGGAATCTTAAAATCTATAAACTTTAAAAGCTAAATCATTTCAAACAAAAGATAGTGATATAAAAGGTAACATACAAATTTCAAAAGTCAAATCACACTAAAAGACGTGATTCATAGCACATATTATTTTCTAATCAAGGCTCAAACTCCACAGTTGACCTCATGATAGAGTTGAGGTCCATTTGGGTGTGTTAATCTAGTAGATTGGGAAATGAGAGTTAAAAAAATCTTTTAGGGATGCCTACTTTCTCACATAAGTACCCAATCTTTGTAGTAGACTGATGGATCTATAAGGTGTCCTAAGGAATGGGGAAAATGTTGTGAGAAGGTAGGTTCATTTTAATTTTATTATTCATATAACCAATATGAGTTGATCTTAGTGTATACACTTAATATTTTCAAACTTTTATCAATTAATGACACTTTGTATCTTACAAGAACCTATCAAGTCTTAATCTCTCTGATTACATGCCTTAAGGGGTGCATTAGGAAAGGAGTGGGAAAACTATTGGTGCTTCACATGATTATTATCCATTTTTCCACTTGTTATATACAAAATTTTCTCCTAAAACCATTAACCCTAATCTTGTTCTTCTCTATTGTTCCCATTTTAGGAATTTGCTACATTTTATCCTCCTATTCTTCACATAAACCTCAATTTTTAGTCAATTATACTAGGTCAACTAGGTTGACCCTGTACAGTTTTAGGGTATTCTTCACTTAGGAGCTAGTTGACCTTTGGTTAACCTAGCTCATAACCTAGTGATTTATTACCCAACATTGTGCTAGGTCAACTAGGTTGACCCTCTTGATCAAGATTTTTGGAAGGGTTTAAGTTTAACTCCACCTATAAATACACATTTATTTCCATCATTTGATAAGAAGAAACAAAATAAGAAGTAAGATAATGAACATCTTTTTATTGACTATTCTACTTGAGGAATAAACATTTGGGTCCCATACTTTATTTGGAGATATGAATCTTATCTTATGGATAAGTATTTTGGATGTATTGATAGGTTGTGTAGCCTAGAGATGATTTATCTTTGTCATCGTTACATACAACAACAACCTCTTTCAAAGTGCCTTGGTTAAGGGAGACATTGAGGCTTAGTGGGTTTGTATTCAAAGGTAAGTATTCTAAACTTTATTTCTCCTTTTTAAGAGTATATGGATATGTATTTTTTATTATCTTCCATGTATTAGGATTTTGTATGTATTGAATTGAGTATATGTCTTCTAAGCATGTTTAGTTTTATTATTTCTAACCCCCACTTTATGCCATAAGCTTTGGTAAGAACTAGATTATATTTACTTTACACGTTATTAGTTTATGTGAATATCAAAACCTAGGACCCCCTTAGGGTTATTACGTGATTATGTTAAACTGGAGGCTTTAGAACCCTCCTTAGCATAGTTTATTATGATAAATGATACCCTAATTGGGACTGGTGGATCCCTATATTGGTCATGCTCCACTTAAAAACTGTGGTCCCAATCAGAAGTGTAGGTATGCTCTATCTTCTCTGAGCCAAGATTAATTTATAATCATGATGCATTTTTGATTGCATACATCTAGTAAACCTGATGTGAATCTAACCCTTTTAGGGTTTGTTTCACTTATTTATTTATTTTATAATTTTTATTATCTTATATTCATAATAGTGCATCGATTATGTCGACATAGTTCTAACTTTTGTGTAAAGGTTTATCACATAGTCACACCCATATGACTTTGTTCTTTCTATGTAGGTTCTTTTTCAAGTACATGCTATTAGATCAATTCAATCAACACAATATAAGTTTTTAGACTTTCAAACATCTAGTCTAGACTATTAGGTCAACTCAATCAAACTTGTACATTTTAACCACTCAACAACAGGCCTTCATAAAGCTATGTCAACTTAGTTGACCTTGTTAGTAAGATTTACAAGAATTTAGTAAGGTTATATGATAGAAATCTCACTTATCTACATATTCATACCTACCAAGGTTCCTTTCTATATATTTATTACTACTCATTTTTGCTTTTTACATTTAGAAGAAGAAAGAAACTAAGGTTAATGGTTAGGGGTTTGTACATACCCAGATTAAGTTGCGCACTGTATCCAGACTTTGTAAGAGCTCCTCTTTGGCTATGGAGGATGACACCTATAGAAGAAAGGGACTCAAACACAGAAAAATGTTAGATAAAAATATGGTGGACTACTAAGCAAGATGCTCAGTCCCAAAAGCGTAAAGCTCTGTGAGGGATGACAGTCCACTATTTATGAAAAAGAGTGTTGTATAAGAAAAATGGTGAAAGACTAAGAAAGAGAAAGTAGACATGCATACCTATTCTCTATAATCAGTCTGCCACAGTGGCTGATGTCGATAGTCTTGCCAGCGTTAGTTGGTAAATATGCTGATGTCAGTTATGTTATCGATGTTGATAGGGGTAGTGGGCTTTTGGATAGGTTTCAAGTTTATGTCTATGGTCGACGGAGGAGTTTGGGAGTTTTAGGCTCTGTGTAGGGTTACAAGATAGTGAATAGGGTCTAAAAGGGGGAAAAGATAGAGGACAAGGGTGGAAAGAGAATAAGAATGAGAAGAAGGCTTTTCAGCCTCTCTGAGAAGAAATTCGGGTTATCACTCAACAGTACTGAGAAATATTCCATGGAAACTAATTACCAATGCTTCTAAAATACTGAAATGAAATAGAAGAATACTTAGCTCTACTTAGTGGAGAACCAGTGGTGTCAGGATGTTTGTTCTTGATGTGGCTGATGTAGAAGACTTTGTACAACCTTCCAATCCAATGTCTAGAGTAAATTCTGTAGAGTTTCTATAGCCTGGAGAGTGATGATAGGATTCTGATGCTTAGTATCAAAGTGTTTGCATCAATCTTTCAGAGTCTAGGAGCAAGAGAATTCAGATTTGGCCCCTAGCTAAGGTTAGAATTTAGTTCTATGTAATCGATGTTGGTGATCCCATCAGCGTCGGTCGATGGTTAACCGATGTCAGTGGCTAGAGAATGGGTAAAAAGGCTATTTTTAGCCTTTTGCCCATTCCTCCATCTGCCAAGTTCAATTACCATTGGTGAATAGTCGAAAGGTGGGTTTTATAGGCGTGAGAGTTAGTGAGAGAGTTGGAATAGGTCTTAGGTAATTATGATTTGGAGGACTTAGTCATATGGTGATAAATGGTCTAAGGGCAAGGTATCCAAGGTGAGGTGTCTAGGGTGACGTCATTAATTTAAAATAAGTAATTTATTTTAAATTAATAAAGTGTGTAAGGGACCAAGGGGAGTTGACACAATTTTGGTGTCTACATTTGCCCCTTTTTGTCTTGTTGGTTGTTCTGATGAACTGCAAGACAAAAATAGGACTAAGTTGCCCTAGGTATGGGATAAGGTGTAGGTTGCCCCAAGTATGGGATGAGGTATTCCCCTTCAAAGTGGGAGTCGAGGGAAGGTGACCTAATATCGGGTGCCAATTTGATAGGCAGTGGATGGGTATTGTGAAGTTGGAGTGTGAACACTGTAATAGTTGAGATTGCACATATACCACTTCACGTGATAGGTAGGTCAAATTGTCATAAGCAAGGTCAAGAATTGCTAAAATTGAAGTAACTGGGCCCCAACTTTTAGTCGTAGTTGATTGGGTTATTTGATCCAAGATGTAGCTCTAATTGGTCATTGTGTTCCAAGTATCTCAGGCTCAAGAAGTGCTCTTGGAAAACATGAAAAATGTCACAAATATTGGGGATCAACTTGAGCGCGATCCGTCAATAGGTGTGAGGGTCATAGTGTGGGTTACATACAATTTTCTAACTATTCATGAGGTAGCATATATGCAATCAAAACAACCAAGGCAAAGTTGTCTTGAAAGTGGTCGTGGTCTGAGGAGATAGTTATGATCTCCAAGGTCATTGGTCGAGTCAGGCTGAGATATAAGTCATCTCAAGTGGTATGTGTTTTGGTCAAAGAGATGTATGTGATCTCTAATGTGCCCCATGAGAAGTTTAGGTAACTTATTCAATGTCAGGGCTGATTGTTTGGTCATGATTTTGGGTTGGTATAGATAGTTGGTCCATTAGATGGACGAATGAAGGAATGGCCGAGCTAACCTCAGAAAACCCCATGTCAAGTAAGTGTTGCCTACATAGCCCCTGTTTGAATGGCCTCAGGCCAATGTAGTTATCCCAAAAGGGGAGAAGAGAGTCGATTATGGATTGGGTTTGACTAGGTTAAGTCATGGTTAAAGGTGAAATGGTTTGTCCATCAAGTAGATGAACAAACAAATGGCTGGCGTCATTAGGGAGACGAACGGGAAAATGGCTGAGCTAACCCTAGAAGACTCTGTGTCAACTGAGTGTTGCCTACATATCCCCTATTTCAAGGGCCTCATGCCAATGTAGTTCTCCCCAAAAGGGGAGAAGAGAGTCGAAGAGGTTGATAATTGGTTTGGTCATGTTAATGGTTTAGCACTTCCCATATGTCTAATGGTACTTGCTTGAAATGATGAGTGTATGATGATGTTATAACCTTTTCCATATTATGTGATGGTGTACTCTGTAACATAGGTTATGTGGTTTTTCATTCCTAACAATTTTCCATTTTGTTGATGGATGTATGCTAAAAATGAAATGAATGTATTTATGCTTCAACACTTTTCATACTGGTGATGATATATGCTTGACATAAATTGTGTTTGGTTGTTAGTTTCCATGTGTATTGTTTTCCATAGAAACTAATGTGAATGGGCTATGATAATTTATATAACACAAATTGATATTTACATGAAATAAATCATGAGGTCATGTTAATGGTTAGAAAATGTTTTGGTTTGGTTTGGTTTGGTTTGGTTTGGTTTAGAAAATGATTTGGTTGGATGTGACAAAGGTATGTAAGAAGTGAAAGGTGTTTTGCTCTTTCATTGACAAGGACCATAATGGTAGCATAGATAGGGTTGTTGCAAACAAAATCCCCATTCATGCATTACGTCATTGACCATTGTTTGTGTTAGAGAAGTATTTGAATCACTTGACGTCAAGTGAGCTCAAAATCCCTTGAGTATGTTAGGGTAATAGGTGTGATTATGTGATATGTAAGGATAGGTTAACCCTTTTTAGCAGGGATAACTTTGCCCTTTTTATAGGTGACCCTGAGAATGACTATAGGCAAGTCCATGACTAAATAGTTTGTCAGTTAGTTTTTTTGTTGGTAGATTGATCAATGCGAGAAGTCCACTTGGGGATGTTGTGTTGTTTTATGGTCAGGTTGTGCTATGTATGTAGAAAAATTAGGCATAGCCATCCTTTGAGGGAGTGGTCTATATTCTACTTTGTATGTTTGGAGGTCTTTGAATAGCTATCCTTCAAGGGAGCAGTCTATTAGTTACAATAATTATGCAGCTGTCCTTCGAGGGAGTAGTCTACATTTATAGTTTATGACCTGTGGTTAGGAATCCCCAATCTTATATATTTTTTTTGGTTTTTTTATTGAACTTTTGGTCATGGACTTGACTATAGAGGTTGAGGGGTTTCCCTTTTATTAGGATAAGGCATTCATGCTTGAAAAAAAAAGGGTTAAAAGGAGTAAGAATAACAATGACTCAAGGTTACTCAAGGGACAAGCTCAAGTTAAACATCAAGTAAATGATTACTTGACTAACAATAGAATGGTTGAAAATGTAAGGCATTAAGGGGCTCAAGTTCTGGCTGGCCTTTGAAAGAAGACAGACGATAAGTGCCTAATCCATACTTGTGTTATGATGTAAGGTTCAAGCCAATTAGGAGCAAACTTGTCTCATTTGCTTCTTTCCATATTGGTCACGTGTTGGTTATCTTTAAGGATGAGATCTTAGATTTTGAAATCTCGCTCTTTTAGCTTTTGGTTGTAGGCATGTTTTGGTCGATGTTGGACGTGAAGTCAGTTGGTATGTTGTTGGCATTTGGTACAATGCCGAACATAGTCATTGCAGTCTTGGTTAAGGGTGGGCCAATAATAGCCCAAGTGGAAGATGCACTTGGCAAGCGAGTTACCACTGAAATGTCCCCCACAAATCCCATCATGGACTTGTTTGATGACATGAGATGTTTCAGTGGTAGTTAAGCATTGGATAAGGAGGCCGTCGAGACCTCATTTGTAGAGAAGTCCCCCTAGCATGGTGTATTGAGTTGTACTTTTGATAAAATTCTATCATCCATTGCTAGAGAGGTTAGGAGGCATGATATAATATGTTAGGTAATCAACAAGTCACTTATACCAAACGTCATGTAGACTAGAGAGGTTAGGAGGAATTTCCCCCAGAGATGTTGGTTGATATGTGCCCAAGATAGAAATCTTAGGTTTTGGTGATTGAGAAGGCTTGATGAATGGACATGTCCAAGGTGTAGAAGCCTGGTCTTTTCCTTTATCTTGTAGGTTTTGTGACCTAGTGGCCACATCAATGGTGTTGATTTCAAATAAAGGAAGGGAAGGTGGTTGAGGGACTATAGTCTTGTGTTGGAATTTTGATTTAAGTGAAGAGGTTTGGGATGTTGTTGGTGGTTTGTCAAAAAAGTGGTCAGAAAAAGCCTCAATGTGAGGGGTGTCCTTTTTTAGGTGTTGGCAAATGACAACATTAAGGGCACAACAATGCTCAGTATCATGCCCAAGTGTGTGATGATACCAATAGATTTTAGTGTTATTGAACCAAGATGATTTTGGTCCCAGAGGTTGGTATGGCTTAATAGGCAGGAGGATAATGTTTAAAGACTACAATAATTGACATAACATCGAAGCATAAGAGCCCTTTAATGGGTCTACACTCCTTATTATAGTAGACATTGACAACTTTTGTTTAGGAGTTATTGAGGGAGTTTGTCATGTCCTCTTTTTAGTTGGTGGTGTGGCCACACGTGTAGATGGCACTTGCTTGGTGAGAGGCATCGAATGTTTTAGAGGAAGTATGTGTTTGATAGGTGAAGAGATTAATGGAGGCAATTTGCCTCTGTGAGGTGTTGAAATAGGGAGCACTCCTTGTAAAGTAGAAGGATATGGACCCAACATAGATGGTAATGGTGAAGGTGGAGGAGTTTTTTGACATGATTTAGTAGCCTTCTTTAGTTTAGTGCAAGGACTACTATTGTGAGGGGTGAGGTTCAAATCTACCTTCACCAGATCTTCTTCAACCGAAGTGGGTGAGGTGGCAAGTTCCTCACTCGGTGGAGAAGGGATTAGCAAATGAGTCTCTTCGAGAGGATAGAGTGCAGGGATGATCATGGTTTCGATGTGTGGTCTAGGAGTGGGGGAAGTATGATCCCCCATTGATGATAAGAAGGATGAGGGCGAGGCTATTGACATTGGTGTCATCAAAGCATCCTCCAATATGGGAGAGGTCAAAGTAGACTCTCCTTTATGTGAAAGGGGGCTGGATGGAGGAAAAATAGGAGAAGAAGGCTCTTCTACCCATGGTGGAGAAATAGGAGAAGAATGCTCTTCTACATGTGGTGGACAAATAGGAGAAGAAGGCTCTTCTACATATGGTGGAAAAATAGGAGAAGAAGGCTCATCTACTTGTGGTGGAAAAATAAGTTGATTAACCTCTTCAGACTATGGGAGAGGTTGGTTAGAAACCATGTCGACTATGCATATATTACGCTCGTGAAGGTCATCAGCTATGGTCTGAATGTTATTATGACTAGGAAGATAGTTAGGAAATGGCTGTCTAAAGACATCCATGTTTTGGTTGGCGGGTGCAGTAGGGTTATCCAAAACAAGATCCCCTTTGTCTAGCATGTCTTGGACAATGTTTTTGAAGGTTTTACAATTGTCTGTGTCATGACCTTTGACATGATGATAGTTGCAAAAGTCATTTTTCCAATACCATGTAGGGATGGATTTTGAGGGGTCAAATTGAGGCAGTCAAATTTGAGGGAGATTGAGGACCCCCTACTTGATTAGTTTATCCAACACGAAAGCATATGATTTTCCTATTAGAGTGTATTGATGCTGTACATACCATTGTTAGAATTGTTTTGTGATGTATTATGATGTGGAAGGCTCAGATTGTTTTGTTATAGTAGAAGATGATGATCTAACAACCATAGCATTTGTCAACCCCTTGGACTTGGAGTGGGAAAAAGAAGATTTCGAAGAGGGGTCATTGGACTTTGTGTTAATATTTGTGCTATGCAATTTGACCTTATCTTCCTCGACTACATGGAGTTCAAGCTTTCAAGACATTATGAAAGCTTTGTCAAATGTGTGGAATGTTTGAACTCATAAAGTGGATGAGATGTACTTGGCACATGCTCTTGAAAAGAGCTCAATGAGTTTTGGTTGAGGTAGAGAAAAGGAGAGTTGGTTAATCAAACCTCTCCAATGGGTGACAAAATCAGCTATTGATTCATCGTCAAATTGTCTAATAGAATATAGGTCTGTGATGGAGACCCTTTTAGTGATGTTAATTGAAAAGTGGTCAAGGAATAGTTGAGTTAGTTGAGTGAAGGAAAAGAGAGAGTGATTGGGAATAGAGATATACTAGTCAAGGGTAGCACCAGAAAGTGACATGGGAAATGTGTGAAGTAGTAATGCATCATTATGTGCTATAAGGTAGAAAGTGTGTCTAAACACTCATAGATGTTGTTGTGGGTCCTCTTTACTTTGAAAGCGAGTAAATTTGTGGAGTTCCCATTGACTAGGATATGGTCTAATATGCACCAAAGGGTGAATGGGTTCGTTACAAATTTGTTCATATGAAAGATCATTCTTCAAACCTAAAATAGATGTCTCAAGGTTAGACATCTTATCCATCAGCATCTTAATTAGATTGGCTGACGGATTGGCAGGTGGGGCAACCCCTAGGTTGTAAGGTACCTAGAAGGTGTTAGGAGGGACGTATGATGTACTTGGTTGTGTTTGTGTAGGTGCAACATATTGGTAGTTCATCATAGGGATTGATGTTGAGGCTAAAGGGGCTTGTGCCATGAAGTTGGAGGGCACAAGTTAACTGGATGTCGCCAATGGTGGTTGAATAGTGGTGACACTAGTAAAAGGGTAGGTAGTCACTCTTATGTTTACGAGTGCAAGAGTGTGTGGGGTAGAGACAATCAAGTTCTGAAATGTGTCAAACTTGGTTAAATTGTTTGCATTATTTGTGGTTGAGGGGGTACAAAAACCCCAATGAAGGTAGGTCCAGAAATAGAAGGAGAGGCCAAATCTTGAAGATTGGCCATGGTTAGGTTATTAGTTAAGGAAATGGCTTGGGTGACCATAGGTTGGGTAATGAACGTTGTTGATACCATTACCACTTCAACCAAGGAAGTTGGCATCCCATAAATTAGGTTACCTAAAGGGTCTCATGTTTGGCTTCTTGAGAGATAGTGTTGGAGAGCCTTGACGTTGAGGTCAAGGAATCTCTCAAAGTCTTGATCCCCTATGGGAACAATAGGTGGTTGGTTTGAAGTTGGAGTACGCTCAGTGTCTGAAGGATACTCTATTAGGGGACTTGTTATTAAAGGTGAAGGTGGAAGTGGTTGTTGCCTTGTGTGGTCAACAAGAGTTTTAGCTTGACTACGTGTCAAAACCATTCAAGGCAAAATTTGTGCAAGTTCTAAAAATTGTATATTCCAGTCTCAAAATTCTAGAATGTGTGTTTGATAGCCATAAAGTTAGGTTTTGAACTTGTTGTTTTGAAAGAAATATTTTTGACAGTGACCGACGTCAGTTAAATAACTGATTTTGATTATGAAGAGTTGCTGAGGTTGGTGGTATAATCGATGTTGGTGAGATGAGTTATCAACATCAGTGGAAAAGCCGATGTCGGTGTCTGTGTATTTCCAAAAACATAGAAAATTGATATTTTTGGAAAAAAGAGAAATTTTGAGTTGTTTTTGGATCTCAGAATGTGACCTCACTAGCTCAAAAGATCAGATATAGTCAAAAAAATAGATGATGGCAAGCTGTGATATCCCCTTCTAATAGGGATATATGAAAGACACAAAACTATGATACCAAAGACCAAAGCTCTAATACCACTGTGATATCCCCTTCTAATAGGGATATATGAAAGACACAAAACTATGATACCAAAGACCAAAGCTCTGATACCACTGTGATATCCCCTTCAAACAGGAAATATAGCAACACAAAAAAACTCTGAACAAGATATAACTTATGTTGAATAAATTCAGAATGATCACAATAATATAGTCTCTAAATAAAAAATTACAAATTGTACCACTTGTCCTTATAAACCATTACAATTGTAGTCCTTTCTTATGCATATAAATGTGAAATACAGACTTAAAAACCCTATCTTAGCAAAATTGGGAGTGAAAATCAGATTCTAGACGGTCTCGGCCTGCTGTGTCAAACACACAGTCACCGGCGTCGATCGATAAACTGCCAACGTCGGTCACTTCAGGTCAACTTTTTGCCGACGTCGGTCTTCAGTCGACTGATGTCGGTCACTAGAAACCCTCTGTCTACCGAGGTCAGTTCCTGAGCTGATCTGTATGGACCTGTACGGACTCTGTACGGCCACCAATTAAGCACAACTTCCCTGTTTCACCCCTGATCTAGAAATATACTTTTCTAGCACAGATCTCTAGTTGTATAATTTATTGAATTAAAACAAGAATAAAGAAATACCTGGAATATCTGTAATAACTTCTATGTGAATTTATCTCTCAAACCTGAAATTTTGTGATAACTTCTGGATGAAGCTATCTCACACTTTGGCAATAGATCAGCTGATATTCCACAGCCTCTTAATTGCACACACTGAAGAGGGAACGTTCTCAAATGCAAATGGAATCCTTGAACCCTAGGCTCAGTCTTCATAGAAGAAATTCTCCAAAATCAATATCAATAATCAATAGCATACCAACTCTCTTCCATGAGAAACTCTTATACCCTTCCAAAGGTGTGCTTGCTAAAATTAGATTTCCTCAAATTAGAACTTGGGGTTCTAAAATTAGAATTCCTCAAATTAGAACTTGGGCCTTAAAATTAGACCAATTAATTAATAATTAATAATTAATTAATATCTAATTTAAAATTAGACCAAATAATTAATTAATTAATATCTAATTTAAAATTAGACCAAATAATTAATATTTGATTAAATCAATCAAATATTAATATCTCCCTCAATACATGTCGGATCCTCGAACCATTTGAAGCTAGTGAACCAGGGGGTGATTCTGCACATGACCATATCAAAACAAGGGTGCTCTGCTATATGTCAAATATCCCTAAATAATAGGAGCTCATGCTAATTGTGTCTGAAAGAGCCCGAATGAAAACCAAATATAGAAATCCTGTGAATCAAAGTCAAGCCAAGCTCCATTATGACCCTCTATCCATCATATTAGCCTACGAAGGTCGCATAATAGGCTAATTGTCAAGACTGTTAATGTCCAGGAAAAAGGGGACATGACAATCCGCCCCTCCAAAAATTGCTTGTCCCCAAGCAATCTCGGAACAATGAACTACTCGATCCACCTGGATCCCAAGGAAAAAGTTGTGTAACATCCATCATGTCACCAATCAACCCATGTGAATAAACCATCAACATCAATAGCATCAACAGTATCAAAATCAGCAACTGAAAAACTGCACTCGATACCCAAACAACTATCTGAAGATCAACTATAGGTGCCGGTAGAAGAAACCACTCTGAGGGACTCAAGCCAACTAAAATATCAACCCTGCCAAAATTGAAGTCCCTATCTAACTGATACTCACCCCCAACTGGACCGTGTATATGACAATCATTGGTCCCTGAGTCACTGACACCAAAACTAATCTCTAAATGCAAAGAAAAATAAGGAGCATACCTCACCGTATGATGCTGGTAAGAACCCCCAAACTCTGCTACTGGCTCACTATTGCCAAACTGGGACTCAATGGATGGCTCCAATCTCGGCTCAACAAACATCACCTCAACATCCCTGTAAGGTAACATAGTAGAAAGGGTTTGTAAAATCTCCTCACCCAATCTGCTAATAGCACTAGAACCTCGAACAAGAACACCTTCTGTCATCTTATGTGAGTCCAGACGAACACCTGCACTATCCAGCAAATACTCCATGAATGGTTCAGTGCAGTAAAAATTATATGTGGAAGCATCAACATACTCGCCCACACACCCCAACTGATCTCTCTATAAAGGTGGCACAACCAACTGTACCACACTGTCATCCGTGTGAGAATAATCAAACTGGAGACTCGACTCCACTGGTATCTCAAACTCATCAGAATCAGGTACTCCCAAATTCTGAACATGTGTATCAGCATCAGCAACATGCTCCTCAGCAACAATTACAGGCGTGTACTCATCACCAACCACCTCAATATACAAATGATCATCCATACTCTCTAAATCAATGCCAAGGCTCATATCAATAGACAGAGTATCAACCCCTGTAGCATCACTGTCTAACTCTTCCATATGGAGAGAAACAACTAGTGAAACTAAGTCCTCAAAACTGTCCACTGCATTCTCCTGAGTGTCATCTGCAATAATAGGATCCTGGGACTCTTCTACAATCTCTGTCATAACTGAGAGATCATCAACCCTCAGTGCACTAATATCTGAGCCCACCTGTACACTCTGAGTGCAAGCATCTAACTCATCCTCATCTTCACTATATCCTATCTCATAATCATAATAATTATGGGACATGCTGCTCTCTCGTCTAAGTGATCTGTAGTGCTCTCTCCTTAGATTGACAAAAAGATCAAAGGTCGTCCTCTCTTGAACATGAGGAGGTAATAAGTCCCACTCATCATTCGCTATCTTATACCTTGCAGGTTTGTTTTTGGATGTAGGATATGAAAGAATTTCCTTCATCCTCCTTTGGGTTTCATCCAACTGCTTCAAACTATGTTCCAGCTTCTTCATATCATTATCCCACTGTTTCTGAGTATATGAAGGCATCATGATACTTTGCTGATTCAATCTACCCAAACTACCCAACAGGATGGCAAGACATTAGCTCTGATACCACTGTGATATCCCCTTCTAATAGGGATATATGAAAGACACAAAACTATGATACCAAAGACCAAAGCTCTAATACCACTGTGATATCCCCTTCTAATAGGGATATATGAAAGACACAAAACTATGATACCAAAGACCAAAGCTCTGATACCACTGTGATATCCCCTTCAAACAGGAAATATAGAAACACAAAAAAACTCTGAACAAGATATAACTTATGTTGAATAAATTCAGAATGATCACAATAATATAGTCTCTAAATAAAAAATTACAGATTGTACCACTTGTCCTTATAAACCATTACAATTTTAGTCCTTTCTTATGCATATAAATGTGAAATACAGACTTAAAAACCCTGTCTTAGCAAAACTGGGAGTGAAAATCAGATTTTGGACGGTCTCGGCCTGCTGTGTCAAACACACAGTCACCGGCGTCGGTCGATAAACTACCGATGTCGGTCACTTCAGGTCAACTTTCTGCCGACGTCGGTCTTCAGTCGACCGATGTCGGTCACTAGAAACCCTCTGTCTGCCGAGGTCAGTTCCTGAGCTGATCTGTATGGACCTGTACGGACTCTGTACGGCCGCCAATTAAGCACAACTTCCCTGTTTCACCCCTGATCTGGAAATATACTTTTCTAGCACAGAAGATCTCTAGATGTATAATTTATTGAATTAAAACAAGAATAAAGAAATACCTGGAATATCTATAATAACTTCTGTGTGAAGTTATCTCTCAAACCTAAAATTCTGTGATAACTTCTAGATGAAGCTATCTCACACTTTGGCAATAGATCAGCTGATATTCCACAGCCTCTTAATTGCACACACTGAAGAGGGAACGTTCTCCAATGCAAATGGAATCCTTGAACCCTAGGCTCAGTCTTCACAGAAGAAATTCTCCAAAATCAATATCAATAATCAATAGCATACCAACTCTCTTCCGTGAGAAACTCTTATACCCTTCCAAAGGTGTGCTTGCTAAAATTAGATTTCCTCAAATTAGAACTTGGGGTTCTAAAATTAGAATTCCTCAAATTAGAACTTGGGCCTTAAAATTAGACCAATTAATTAATAATTAATAATTAATTAATATCTAATTTAAAATTAGACCAAATAATTAATTAATTAATAATTAATTAATATCTAATTTAAAATTAGACCAAATAATTAATATTTGATTAAATCAATCAAATATTAATATCTCCCTCAATACATGTCAGATCCTCGAACCGTCTGAAGCTAGTGAACCAGGGGGTGATTCTGCACATGACCATATCAAAACAAGGGTGCTCTGCTGTATGTCAAATATCCCTAAATAATAGGAGCTCATGCTAATTGTGTCTAAAAGAGCCCGAATGAAAACCAAATGTAGAAATCCTGTGAATCAAAGTCAAGCCAAGCTCCATTATGACCCTCTATCCATCATATTAGCCTACGAAGGTCGCATACTAGGCTAATTGTCAAGACTGTCAATGTCCAGGAAAAAGGGGACATGACACAAGCAACCTCTGAACATTAAATTCCTAAGAATAAATTTTAGAGTTGTGGTGGCTTATGCCTTAGAAGAATGTGTTTGGGAATTGGGCTTTTAGAACAGGTCCTAAAGAGGAAGTCTAAGGTTGGTTTTGGGTTATGTTTTAGTGCTCAAAAATTTGTGTTAGGTTTCATATGTGGCCTGGTGCTAGGGGCTTGCCCTCCTCACTTCACGAACCTAGAGCTGAGCTAGTCCACTTTTCCAATATATACTTTGCCTATAGTTTATACTCTACCAAAGAACAGAGTGGGTCCTCCTCTTGGTGGTGAAATCCAAGTAGGATAACTAGGAAGGGTAAGGTATCTGCTAGGTGATGAAATCCTAGATAGTCAGGCCTTGTCTCAGGTATGTTTAGATGTTTGATTGTGAATGTGGTCTGGTTGTGTAACATATGTGCACTACGATTTATTCATAATGCATTTTTAATTACTAAATGAGAGGGCTAAATATGCATTCAAGTAGAAATGAAATGCAATAGTGTTTTTAACCCAAATTGAAATGTTTTGTTTAGATGCAAACAAGTGGGGAAAAGGTTAAGAGTATGAATTTTCACTACTCTAAGATGAAGGAAAAAGTGACAAGAAGAAAAAGAAAGATGTTTTTTTTAACTTGTGCTTATGGTTTCTTTTCAAAAGAAAGAGATAGAAGAAGGATGCAAAAAGAGAGTATTTTCCTAATGCACCTATATGAAAGTTTGCTTTTTAGAAGAAATGAACCCAAGAAAAATTCCAAGGTCCCACCGAGCATGCCAGAATGTTTCTACTCATTTTTTCTTTTTACATTTAGAAGAAGAAAGAAACTAAGGTTAATGGTTAGGGGTTTGTACGTACTCGGATTAAGTTACGCACCATATCCAGACATTGTAGGAGCTCCTCTTTGGCTATGGAAGAAGACACATGTAGAAGAAAGAGACTCAAACACAGAAAAATGTTAGATAAAGATATGGTGGACTGCCAAGCAAGATGTTCGGTCCCAGAAGCGTAAAGCTCCGTGAGGGATGACAGTCCACTATTTATGAAAAAGAGTGTTGTATAAGAAAAATGGTGAAAGACTAAGAAAGAGAAAGTAAACATGCATACCTATTCTCTACAATCAGTCTGCCATAGTCATTGATGTCGGTAGTCCTATCGGTGTTGGTTGATAAATATGCCAACATCAATTATATTACTGATGGTGGTAGGGGTAATGGGCTTTTGGATGGGTTTTAGGTTTATGTCTATGGTCGACAGAGGAGTCTGGGAGTTTTAGGCTCTATGCAGGGTTGCAAGATAGTGAATAGGGCTTGAAAGGGGGCAAAGATAGAGGACAAGGGTGGAAAGAGAATAAGAATGAGAGGAAGGCTTTTCAGCCTCTCTGAGAAGAAAGTCAGGTTGTCTCTCAATAGTACTCAAAAATATTCCATGGAAACTAATTACCAATGCTTCTAAAATACTGAAATGAAATAGAAGAATACTTAGCTCTGTTTAGTGGAGAACCAAAGGTGTCAGGTTGTTTGTTCCTAATGTGGCTGATGTAGAAGACTTCGTACAACCTTCCAATCCAATGTCTGGAGTCAATTGTATAGAGTTTTTGTAGCCTAGAGAGTGATGATAGGATTCTGATGCTTAGTCTCAAAGTGTTTGCATCAATCTTTTAGAGTCGGAGAACAAGAGAATTTGGATTCAGCCCCCAGCTAAAGTTAGAATTTAGTTTTAAGTAATCGACGTCACTGATCCCACTAGCATCAGCCAATGGTTAACCGACATCGGGGGCTAGAGAATGGGTAAAAAGGCTATTTTTAGCCTTTTGAGCATTCCTCCATCTGCCAAGTTTAGTTGCCATTGGTGAACGGTTGAAAGGTAGGTTTTATAGGCATGAGAGTTAGTGAGAGAGTTGGAATAGGTCTTAGGTAATTATGATTTGGAGGACTTAGTCATAGGGTGATAAATGGTCTAAGGGCGAGGTATCTAAGGTGACGTGTCTAGGGTGATGTCATTAATTTAAAATAAGTAATTTATTTTAAATTAATAAAGTGTGCAAGGGACCAAGGGGAGTCGACACAATTTTGGTGTCTATAATATTATCTCTTTCATTATAGTGTCTCCTTTCACAATGTTTAGTCTTTAAAACTACCCTTGTACAATCAACTAAATTAACCATGTTGACCTAGTTCTATATTCTATGTGTTGTCTAGATAACTAGGTCCACTCTATTTAACTTATTCATTTTTAGACCTTTTCTTTTGTAGTATAGAGGTGACATTGTCAACCCTATTTTATATTATGTGCATACACTATCGACTACATCGACACTATATCATGTTTTAATGTTATAATTAACATTTATATGCCAGTAATTAGCTCACACTTTCATTTCTTATTGCTTGCATGCTTAGAATAGATCACATTAGTCTAATCAAGTTATCTTTTGATATACCATTTAGTTTCACTATTCTTTATTTTATTCACACACAACCAAATCAAATAATCATAAAATCATTTTAATAATTGTTTACCCAAGGTCAACCTAATTGAATTTTATCACCAAGGGGGAAGGCAACTTGGTTTTTTGGCCAAGTATAAACATGTGGCTAATTGTATAGTTTGGCTAAACACCCAACACCCTTATCACTATGGTGTGTGAAGTGAGGGGGTAGGCCCCAATACCAAGCCTATACCATTTATAATATAGATCCCTTTCAACCCAAACTTCTTGAAACCATCCTTAGATTGATTTATAGTTCCTTACTTACAACCAACTTCTTATTATATTTAAAATTATATTCTAATAATCTAACAACATTTAGGTTGATCATCTAGTTATCTTTTACTTTTCAAGTTGATTGCTTGTTCTTTACTCAATTGTATTTTATATTGAAAAAAAATGCATTAGCCAACATTGGTTCAATGATTTGTGTTGTGTTCTTCAATTGGATCAACCACATTGATCCAATTATTATTTTTATTTCCCTTCAATTATTGCTTTTAAAAATACTTATAAAATTTTTCTTGTCTCAGTGCACAGTCATTTCAATTGACATAGTTTGTTATAAGCTATATAATTTTCCCTATTTTATATGCTAAGTCAACCCATTCAAATTTTTACACTTTTTCAACCTCTATTTGTTGTACTAGGTCGACCCAGTCGACCTTTTATATTTTTTAGTCCTTATTTTTGGTGCTAGGTCGACCTAGTTAACTCTATACAATTTCCTATCACTTCCTATTTTTTATGTGGTAGATAGTCTTATATCATCATGATGACATTGTTTTGGCCTTATTTTAGTCAATAACATTTAAAAATTAAGTATTTGGATAATAACCTCACTTATTTTATTTTTTCAAATGAAACTGTCCACTTTCTTCCTTCCTCTTCTCCTAGACCAAAACCAATCACTACAACATGTAATGTAGTTGATCTCATTCATCATAATCCTACTCCAAATACCAATGTTTTAATTCCTCCACCTACAAAAAATCCTTCTCCTACTAACACTAATAACACCCCTCCTATAAACACTAATACCCCTCCTAAAAGCACCAATCCATGTATTTATGCAACTCAACTTCTTACCCAAGTCACACAACAAATGAACTTAATAAAATATTCTAACACCTCTCAAATGATGAATATACAACAACATTTATTACACATGACTATTCAACCAACTCAATCCATCATGTCTCAACTAAATCCAAATTTTTTCCCTCCTCCTCTCAGAGATGCCAATGGGAATATCATCCCTCAACCTCTAATTAATAAAAAAATGCTTCAACATCTTCAAAATTAACCTTTATCCCAATTTATTTCATCTATATATATTGGAAACATTTCTCTAACTATCACATATAATGGGACTAATGACCCTACAATATTTCTTAAGTCTATTAGGAATATATATCAGCAATGGGTCCAAACTAACACCTTTGCTACCACCCAACTCTTAGCCAAAATATTTATTGGTGATGCACTCGAATGGTACAACCAACTTCCTATACATTCCATCTCATAACTAGAGGATTTAGTCAATGCTCTAGTGAAGGGATTCAAACTTGATGACCTTCCTAGATATTATCTTAGCCACTTTATCAACTCTAAGAAACTTCCTAATGGATCTGTTCATAATTTCATCAAATTATGGAAGTATCTCACTCATAAATTTGACCATAACATGAATGATTATACTTTTTTAAAACTATTTGTCATTGATCATAAACCTCCCCTTCAATATAAAGTTTAAATATTTTCACCTAAAAATTTAGATGAAGCCTTAAACCAATCAAAAAGGAAATACTTTATTATGACTCAATTTGAAACACCTTAAATAAATACTAAAGAACATTTTCAATTATTTTCTCATAACATTGATTCATCCAAGTATCCCTGACCTCAAAATGGAGCACCCAATTTGACCAATTTTAATCCAACACACACTCCCTTGAGTATAGAATAACTTAAGAATAAATTTACACCCTCTAAACCCATGAGCTTTTATACTTCCAAACCTCCTCCAAAATGGTACAATCTTGATAAATTTTGTTGGTGAAAAGCTACTATAGGTCATTCTCATAAGTCTTATCTTGATCTTCACTTATTTATTATTTCTTCCTTGCTTGGTCCACATTTAAATGTTGATATTATCACAAAATAATGTTCTAAATACTATGTTAAATCTTCTCAAATTCAATCTCAAAAACTAGAATCACATCAACATCAACTACCTAATGAAAAACAACAATTAACCCATACCTACATATCATCCACTAATTTTGTTCAAACCACTATTGATCCTTATTCCTACACCAATAAGGAAAGGATAGCTAACATGAAAAACTTTAAAAATATTATTAGTCAATTAAAACTCAACCTCTTAAGTCACATGAACCAAAAGATTACCTACTTCAAATGCCTACTCCAACACATATCATACATGGTCCTCCTATACCTCCTTTACCTCTTCATACTTCTCTTCCACATCCTATGTCAGATTCAACAAATTTAAAATATAATAAATCAACATCTTTACCTATATCAAAATTAACCTAATAACCCAATTAAAATCATTTTAATGGTTCAATGTTACCTCACTCCACCTCACATGTTGGGGCATATTACTGTTTCTATCTAATTTCTTCTTTTTCCTATGTGTGAAAAGTAGAAAGTAGTTATGGAAGGTATGGAAGAATACCTATTAAAGTGAAAAAATTATATCTAAGTGATTATTGATATATAATATTTGGATTGGGATGATGACCTAAAAATAAGAAAACACTGAAATAAACTTGCTTGTTAAGTAGATGGGTGGATTGTCTAGCATGAGCTAGATCCTAGAAGTGAAAGCTTTTTAGGAGGCTGTCAATCCACCTTTTTCAAATCATTCAATTGAGATGATAAAATATATTAATTTTTTTATTAAATTATATCAAACTAAAATTAAAACCAATAGACAATTGAATTTAATACAATATAATTAAATGGTAAACCCAAAATAAAGTAACTAGTTCAATTATGCTAATGCTAAAAATTGGTTAAGGCAAAATGGTGGTTTTGGTTTGGTTTATGACAAGAGTTAAAAGGAAATGATAAGGTTTTTATTGAGTTGTTAAATATTTAAATGGGTAAATTATAGTCAATAAATGTAATATAAATGGTAAAATGGATTATGAGGTCAAGATGTGAAGATGACAAAGAGGCAAAAGGGGTAAATGGTCAAGTTGGTAGGAAGGAGGTAAACGGTGAATAGAAAAAGAAGTAAATGGATAAGAGGGTAGGGAGTAAAAGGGATTAAAATAGAAGAGGAAAATTGGATAAAAGTCTGAGGTCAAGGAAATAATAAGTCCAAGAAATGAATTAAATGAAATACAAGAAAGCAAACAAATGTTACCTTGATGTTTGATGAAGATGGTTGATGAAGATGTTTATAAAGGAGCTTGAGGAAATTTTGGTCGAGCTTCATTGATTTGATATTTTCTCCTTAAAGGTGATGATTATCTCCAAAATCATGACCTCCTTCAAAAATTTACAACAAAATATTTAATAACCAAAGACTAACTTCAAAATTCACCTTGGGTGAAGAAGAGGGGGGGGTATTTATAGTATTTGATGTGAAGAAACATGTCAAAATAGAGGAATAGTGAATAAATTCAAATATATCCAAGTGGGCTCATGAATGAGTCAAAGATGAGGTTGGTGGGGATTCCAAATTTGATCATAAGTCTCCCATTTGGGTTTTTGTGTTTTCCACCTTGCACATGAATCTAATTTTGAATGGGAATCATGCACATGGGTTTAAATGAGAGAAAAGACTTTTCAACACCCTTTATGATCTTCATCTAAGAACTTAAAGATATGGATCATCAAATTTGGTGAAATTTTCCATGTGGTGCCTAAATTAGTTAAGGATGAGGTTGGTGGGGATTTCCATTTGGGTTGGTGAGTCTACCATTCAGGTTAAGAAGTAAAAAATGAGTGCCCCTTTTATTTAAAGAGGTAAGTATTTAATTTTGAAGGTTGTTTTCATGTGTGAAGGCAAAATATATGTTGAATAATGGAACCTTAAGTATAAATTTTCCATATTTCAAGGGGGGTCTTGTGATGATAAAATGAGGTCATTAAGTACATTGGGAAAGGGTCCCAAGTGGGATATGATGTCCCACATCAAGCCACATCAATTCTAAGCCATGTCACTTGCAATATCACCTTCCATGTCACTTTCCATGTCACTTTCCATTTCACTTTTCATGTCACTTTTCATGTCACTTTCCATGTCACTTGCCATGTCATATATCATGTCATCATGAATAGTGATAGTGGGTCCCATAATGAATAGTGATAGTGAATAGCACTTTTAAATAGTTCTTTTGAATAGTGATTTTGATTAAGATAATAGTGATTTGGTTAGTTTAAGAGGGATATTTTAAGGATTAATAAGATTTAGGAGGTCTTTAGGGGGTTCTAACGCATTTAGTCATCATAAACTGTTAGTGTGTAATTTTCTAGTGTCTATATTTTGCCCCTTTTTATTATACAACTTTAAATTAATAAGAAAAAAAACAAAAACAAATCACTTGGTTAAAGGTTATGGTGAACTAAGTTTGGGAGGAGGTGTTCCCCCTCAAATTGAGAGTCAATGAGGAAAGGCCGAATCGAGTGTAGGTTTAATAAGCAATTGGTAGGGAGGCACTAGGTAGTGCCAAAAAGTAGCTGGGCATGTGAAATGCCAATGGGTGCATAAAATGTGATTAAGTGAAATAGTCAAGATTGTGTAGAGACTAAAGCTACTAATATTGGTAACAACAAGGTTAGGTCCTAGGATAAATGACAAGGTAACTAGTCCCTAACATTGGTCATAGCTGATTAGGTTAGTTGTATCAAGGCTGCTAGATAGGTTCAATGTTTACTCAGGTATCTAAGGTAGTAAGTGCTTCTAAAAAAACACAAATGGTTTGGTTTTGTAAATTCAAATGTTTAACATGATAAAATTGGTCTATGCAGTCAAAGGACCATGCAAAGTCATTATGAAACATGCTAATGGTTAGGGTTAAAAGTAACCAACATCAAAGTGGACATGGTGAAAGCATAGGTGGATTAGCTATGGGTAGGAAGGAGATGGCTGAGCTAACTCCAAATGCACTTGACAAGTGGATGCTACCTACATAGTTTTATGGATAGAAATCTAGAAAGAATGTTAGGTCAAATGTAGTTTTTTTAAGGTAATGAGTGTTGGTTAACTTGGTTGCCCCAATTTAATATCATGTAGTTAGGTCTAGTTGAAGGACATTAGAGAAAGGGAATCTCTAAAGGGTGGGAAATATGAGTATCAAATAGTTTTTTAATTATTTTGATAGTAATGGTCGATGAGATTACCTAGGATATAATTAGATGATTGCATCAACTATGCAAAAGGAATCTGTAGTTGTGGATAAGCAGGTTCAAGCATGAAATTTTTGTCACCATTTAAAAAAAGGAGAAATATGCTTTATCAAGCTTTATAAAATATCACACAATTCAAATTTCTGTGGTGATCTGACAAGTTCTTTCATTACCATCTAAATAAGTTGATAGTGTGCACACTTCACAACATTGTCATTAACAGGCTATGGAAGGATTTGATTCAATAATTTAGGGAAGTGAAGTATTAGAGTAGATAAATAAGAAGTGATGAGGATTCAAACCCTTGTGTTAGTGGGGCCCCAAAATAAGTAAGTGTTAAGTTTTGAGGGAATTTAGAGAAATACATTGAGGTGTTTTGGAATATGGAGTGAGCTAAATAATAATATTCATTAAATGAGGGAGAAGGTTGTGGAGTTAATGCATGAAAGTAAGGGCATGGAGGACATGAGGAAGTAGACAAGAAGATGTACACAAAAGTGATACAACTTGTGATTATACTCTAAAGATGTGGAGGTTGACTAGGAGAAAAAAATGGAGATCTAACAAGGAATGAGGTGAAGGTAGACCAGGAGATGGATGCAAAAATAGGTAGAGAAAAAAAACAAGGCCATAGATAAAGATAAAGGTGGAGAAGGATAGAAGGATCCAAACATGTTGATATAAGAGGAAAAATAAGGTTAGGAAGAATAAGGGATATGATTGAGGGAGACAAAAAAATGAAATAAAATAGAGAAAATAGAAGAAAAATAAAAGGTGGAATATGGGGGTGTGAGGGATGAACTAAAGAATGACATATTAGGGAATTGAAAAGGATGGGAAAAGAAGTGTAACAATCATGAAGGGTAAGGGAAGGATGAGAAATATGGGAGGCCATGAAAGTTTGAAAATAAGTCTAAAAATAGACCAAAGAGAAACTAGTTTGGTGATGAAAATGAAACACAAGGAAATACATAAAAGAAAAGGAAATAAGAGGAAAAAGGAGTGAAATAAGGACACATAAAGGATGACAGGAGAGTGAAAATATAGGTGGAGATGCAACCAAGTAAGTATTAGATGAATGTAAGAAAGGAGAGGAACAATGAAGCAAAGCAGATGGTGGTTTTAGAGATGAGAATGGGATGGAAAATGGGATTGGGGTTAAGAACAAAGAGGGGAAATAAAGGATGGGTGGAAAAAAAGGTGAAGAGATAAGGTAGGCATCAATCAGCTTGTTAGAAGAGATTGACAAGTTGAAGCAGTGATGAGGTGGTAAAGAAATAAGAGAACACAATGAAAAAAAATGAGATGAAAATAAGGGATGAAAATCAAGGATAGAAAACAAGGATACTCACATAGATGAAAAAGACAAGTGAGTACTGAGATGGAAAGAGGAAAAGGGGAATGTGAAAGGCAAAAGGTAAGATGATATAAGAAGAAAAGGATAATTATGGAAGTATTTTCAAAGGATAAAGGCCCAATTAGAAGCTAGTTATGGAGGAAAGAAAATGAAGATAAAAAGGATGGAAAAAAATAAAACAAGAAGAATGGAAAATGGGTATGGTGGGAAGAGTGACAGAATGGTAGAGAGTGGTGGTACACGTAAAGAAAAAGTGTAGAAACTAAAGAAATAGAAAACTTGCAACATGCACATTATGGTGTGGAATGGGTGAGGAAAAGAGAGTGATAAAGATGGTATCACAAATAGCCAAGGGCAAGGGGAGATGATGAGGATAGAGAAATAAGTTAAAGGGGATAAAAGGCAAGGTTGGTAATAAGGTGCAAGAGAGGTAGAAAATGCAAAAGTTAGGTAGGGAAGTGAGTTGTGAATCATACACAAGGAAAGGTCATGGTGAGGCCAATGAAGCAGATTAAGTGGTGGCTTTATGGGAGATAAGATGGGTGAATGAGGAAGGCTATTAAACCTTGTGTTAAAAGAGATTAACAAGATATAAAAGTGGTTAAAAGAGATTGATAAGCTGGAGGGAGGTAGGTGGTGAGGAGATAGGTAGAGAAGTAGAAGAAAAAATATTAGGTAAAAATAAAAAATAAAGTAAAAGACATGGTCGAGCTGACTTACTAACTGAGTACTACCTACATAGTCCAAAAAGACCTCAAGCCAATGTAGTTCTCCTAATATTTTGGGAAAAACATAAGAGGAAGTATTAAATGGTGTTAAAACATAAGGATGCTTAAGAAATAATTCAAAGATTTTTTCATGTAGGATGCCCTAAGCAAGAGGGCATGGTTAGAAATGGAAATGAGTGAGAATAAAAAGGGAATGAGAATTAGTTATTAGTGGCCGAGCTACCTATAGAAGTGAAGCAGTGCCTACATAGTCTATGGACATCAGGATAATGTAGTTCAATAAGGTTTGGGTTAGTGGTGTTTAAATTGACCTCACCAATTTGATGGACCACATGGGTTGGTTTGGGTTGAGGGATAAGGTTTTATACAACAAAATTTTTGGATTTTGGTGAAGGTGTCAGTGAAAGTGAATAGTGTAGATTGGTAAATAGTTACCATAATGATCCCACATTTAGTAGGATGAGAGATATAGATGGGCAAGGTAGGATAAATTAGAAGGGATCACAATGCTAAGTATCATAAATAATATTTAATGTAGCTAATCCAAAAAATAGGTGCTTTTGTTAGGAGGTTACACCTTTTAAAATTATGTGAGGGTAAGATTTTGGATAGTGTCTACTGCTATGAGCTTTTTAGGAGGTGGAGGTCTATCTAGATATGTAGAGTCACTTTGGCTAAGTTTCATCATATATATGAGCTAATTTTTAAGTGAAGTAGCAAAGTGACAAGCTACAAAGAATTTATTTGATGGTTAGGTAGACTCTATAAGTAAGGAAGTTAGAAGTATGGTGAGTGATAGAGGATGGACCTTTCCTAATGCAAGAGTTGTGTGGGTAGGCTAGATAAATGGCAGCCATGTCTACATCTTTTATCCTAGCTCCATGGAACTAATGACTTATTAGTTTTTCTAGGTTAGGCTTAACCAATAAGAAGTTGTGTGGCTAGGAGAAGGTGATCATTCCCCTACTATGGATGACCTTTCAGATGACACAAAAGAAAATAATTCCATGTTCAAGAAGACACTACCAATGTTTGGGATCTGATGTTTAGAGCATGTGGTAATAGGCTAGTAGGAATAGGAGGTTAAAAGGGGAAATAAGGTGAATTTATTCTTGTAAATTCATGGTGGGCTACCTTTGATGGAAGAGTTTCTACAACAATAAGGATTTGGGAGTTACCACCACAAATAATAGTGGTAGTTTTAAAGGTGTGATCATTATAGTGGCCCATGGTTGAAAGCCAATTTATGTCAACTAAGGTAATAGTGATAATGATGCTAATGACCACTAGGCCCACAAGGATCGTAAGATGATAAAATAAGAAAATACATCAGATGCGGATCAAATGATAAGGTCAACAAAAAGATATCTTGATGGTGCATAATAGATTTATTAAGGTGACCAATTGGATCAAGGGAAATGTGTCCACATGAAAAGGTAAGTAGACATGACCATTTAAAGTGGGAGGAATGTTCAAGGGAATTGATGACAACATATGACCTTCCCTATCAATGGTATGGAGAATCATGTTGGCAAAGAAGAATGGTTAGGTATTCTATTTAAAGAATTTTGATAAGGATGAATATTTATTATTGAGTTATTTAGTTTTGTAGGTTATAGAGAGTGTAGAGAACTACACAAGGTTGATGATGGTGAATAATGGAAATAATGGTAGAGATGATCAACAACCTTTGTGACCTAAAATAATCAATATGGTGAATGTGTGGATCTATCAGATATTAAAACATGCAATGGCAATAATGAATGTATTTTTAGATCAAAAACAAGAAAAAAGGCACCCATGACCTGAGCTTAAGTATAAACTTACCTCCTCAGTAGTGAATAAGGTGAGACTTTCATTGCTTGAGGTGTAGGGTTGGAAAACATGACATTAGGCCTACCCATGGAGGGAATCCTTTCTATCTAAGGGGATGCATATTGAGACAACAACATATTGTACCTATGTAATAAAAATAACCAGAGTGAGGTGATGTAATGGATGTAATTATTGATCAAGGTGATTGACCCAAAGCAGAGTATGATTCTTGCCCTATTGGGATGAATGTGGGAGAGGAGAACATAGTACACACCTTAGTCGTCACTGAGATAGGAAATGGTACAGATGTTAGTTCAGGGAGTAATCAAGTATAAGGATGGTTAAACATAAATCCAAAGTCATTAGATAATTATTCTAATGCTTAGGTAGGAAAAAAATGTATGTAGGGGTCTTAGGTGAAGTGTAAATAGTCTTATAACGTTATATGTGCCATACGACTCCTCACGCCCTAAATAAAATATTGCATAGTTTGATGTAAACATGAACAAAATGTGTTGGATGTTATAGGTTTAATCTTATGGTTATGGTTGTTGTAATCTTACTTAATGTAAAAGGAATGACTATTACTATTATAATGTTGGATGGTACAAGTCACAGTGAAAACATCAACTAGGCACATTAAGATAAGGATAGGGCCTACTTCATTATTTTTGATAAGGACTAAAAATAGACCTTAAGTGAGATTGGATTAATGAATATAATCCCTTCAAATGTTATGAATGAGTGACCATTAGTTGATAAATAAGGTCTCTTGATCACAGGGTGTCAAGTAGGCTCTAAATCCCTTGATGTACATATAGTCTAAAGGGAAGATGTGTGATAGGTGGTGTGAAGGGTAATGGGTGATATGCATGATAACCTCATGTTAATTAATTTGTCTCTTATATAGGTGACCTAAGAATGGTAATACACAAGTCCATGTCATATGCTAGATGTAGATTGATCAATGCAAGAAGTCTACATGTGAAAGCCGATTGTGGCTTCCAACTTATTATGCTTCTTGAGAGTCGATTGTAGCTTTAGAATTTGTTATGATAGTAGGTCCTTTGATTTATTTTTGTATATGGGAAGTTGATCGATGTGGGAAGCTTCTAATATTTTTTTTTGCTTTTGACAAAGTTAACTTTGCCATCCTTCATGGGAGTAATCCAAGCTTATTGGCTTTGTTTAAAGTTCTTGATAATTGTCCTTCAAGGGAGAAGTCTACCTTACATTTGGAATTTTTATTTTGCTTTTGGTAAGCTATCCTTCAAGGGAGTAGTCTACAATGCTTAAGATATTGACCCAAATAATTGTTGATAGATGAAATGTGTTTAGACATGGACGAGTCTAATTAGGTTTAGAGTTTTACCTTTATAAGGGCAAAACTTTAACATTGGAAGGTCAATGATATGTGAAATGGTGTGCTTTTAAGAGATAATGACCATGTAATTCTATCTTGCTAAAGATGAAAATTATCCATGAGAACCATGCTATCGATAGAGCCATGGTACCCATATTTAGGATTAGGCTATGACTATGATGGTTAATCACATGGTTCTATGTTGTAATAAATTATACTCAAGAGGAGAATAGAAAGATGGATGAAGGTTAAAATATCATAATCAAGGGATGATCTTAAGTTAGATAAAAAGAGTGAGCTTGATCCTTCTTTCTCCCAGTGTTGAGGCACTCAGGTTTTGGTTTTCCTTCAAAAGAGGACACATGATAATCTCTTGATCCATACTTATGGGTAATGATATAGGGTCTAGGCCAATTGAAAGAAAACTTGCCTCATTTACTCTTCTCCATGTTCGTCATGTGTTGGTTTTCCTTTAGGACAAGGTCTTTGATATTGAATTTTCATGGTTTGAGGTAAGGTTGGTTAGGTTTGATGGAGAAGGGTAATCTCCAATTATTCGGTGGGAGAATTTGAATCCCAAATAGGTTAAATTGTGTCCAAATGGGTTTCCCCAATTTGATATACCACTTGATTCAAGTTGGGTTGATGGATAGGTTTGGTTGATAGTTGAGGCAAAAAATCCAAGGGTTAGTTTAGTTAATGGTTAAGGTATGGTTGAAGTTAATAAATGGTTAAATCCTTATGGAAGGAAATTTACCCTAGTTTAATCTTTGCATGGGTGGGAAAAAGATCAAAAAATGAAGGTGTTTGTGGTTGGGTTTGATTAGAATATTGAGGGTTTGAAGGGTATGTCCATGTAATGGACACTTTAGCCTTTTCCTTATCCTTTTGTTAGAATTTAGAGTGGGTAACCCTATGGATGTTGTGGATAAAAGGAAGTGTTGGTTTTTCTTGTTTCTTTGGTTTCTCCTTACTCTTAGGTGAGAATGGAGGAATAGGCAAGTGTTGGGTAGGTTTAGTTGATGGTTGGGTTAGAAATGGGCTCAAATAAGGTTCATTATATAATATATTGTCCTTGTCATAAAGCCAGTAGATAATGGTTATAAGAGCCTTGTAATGATCTATATCATGGCCAAGTATCCTATGGTAAGAGCACACATAGCAGTCATTACACCATGACAGTTTTGGGTGTGAAGGTTCAAAATTTTTGATAGGGTCAAAAGGTTTGATAGGTGGTAAGGTTAAGGAATATGTTTGTAACAACTTTTGTATAATGGTAAAATAGGATTCATGCAAAGGTGTTGGAGGTGATAGGTTTTAAGTTTTAGGAGCCTTCATAAAATTAGTTTTTACTATGGAAGTTATGGGTACTGGGGTAGTTTTGGTTTGTCAGTTAGGTTGGGATGGCTTGGTTAAGGGAGGTTCATTTGATAATAGATAATCCTCATATATGATATGGATGAGTGCTTGGAGATATTTTTAATTCTCTATGTCATGTCTAGGTGTCCTATGGTATGCATAGACTAAGATGGAACTAAACCATTTTGGTTGAGGATGTGAAGGGTCAAAAGTTTTGACAGGTTGGAAACATTTGAGGGGTGGTAAGGTTAAAAAAGAAGTTTGCAACAACCTTTTTAGAATGGATGAATAGGATTCAATTAAAGGCATTGGTGGTGATGGATTTTTGGGGTTTAGAGTGGGAGCCTTCTTAGGAATAGGCTTCACCTTGGAATTTGTTGGTTGTGGAATGGTTTTAGTAGATTTGTTAGGTTGGGTTTGCTTGGTTGGTTTGGAAGTAGAAGATTTAAGAGAAGGGAGGGATATGGGTCTATCTCGATATGGTTTAAGAGATTTCATCCTTTTAATAGGTTTAGTAAAAGTTTTATTTGATGGACCTGATGGAGTTAGGTCCAATATCAAAGATTGGTGAGTTATTATAGGAATAAGAAGTATTCATAAATTCTTGATGGGTTTGGTCAAAGAGGTTTAAGGGTATTTAACAATTCTAGATAGAATTGGGTAGGATGGTTCCCTTATGGTTTTGGAGGATCGAGTATCTAAGGATGGGGTTGAGGTAGTGATAGGTTTGAGGGTGGATTTAAGTGACACTAAGGGTTTCAATTTATTTTGGTAAGGGAGGCCAAGATGATGCTAGAAAGTGGCTCTATCAAGATTGGGTTGAGAATTGAAATCTAGGCTTTGTACTAGCCTAGAAAAGGGCTTGTAGATAGGTTTGGTTCCTTGATCATTGATTTCAAATCTTCAACTTTTGGGTGAAGAAGAGGGAATGGTTTCCACATATATATTTTTTGTGGAAGGTTCAAAATTTAGAGGAGATGTTTCTTCCATAGATGGAGTGGATAAGGTGACCTCTTCTAAAATAATGATTTCCAAAGGAAAAGTAGGTGAGTCTGTGGTATGGGAGGAAGGTGTAATGGTGTCAAGTGAAAGTAAGGAAGTGGTTGGTTCCTTTGTTTGGTCATCCAAAGGAATCGGAAGTGATTTTCCCACTTCAATGAGTGGGCTGGAATTAGTAGTAGTAATAGGTTTATCACTAACAACATTGATCATGTGCACCTCACAAGTATCAGATGATTCTAGTTGGCTTTGATTCACTAAAAGGGAAAGTGGAAAAGATTATTTAGTTTCCTTAATTATAATTTGTAATGATACTTTTAAATATTATACTTGGTCAATAAGTGGATTGGTCAAGGTTGGTGTTATTATAGTTTCTTTAGTTGTAGGTTTAGTAAAGGCCAACAGAGGGTGTACCAATGTTTTAGTTATCACATTAGGGTGTGAAAATATTTGTAAGTTATTTGGTTAGATTGTAGAGGCTAGTTGGTTTGATAGGTTAACAAGTTGGTTGGGTTGATATGTTGATTGATAGGTTGGTTTATTAGTTAAGGGTGATGAAATTTATTGGGTGAATAAGGTGGGTTGAGGTTGATATAATGGTTGGGCGAAATGGCCTAAGCTTTGACAAGGTTGGGGTGATTGAGATGATAGATGTTGATAGGTTGTTAGTTGGGCATGATAATAATTAAATTGATGATGATAGGAAATTGGTTGGTTGTAAGTGAGGTTTTATTGATCATGGATACTGGAAATATATGGCCTAAGTTTTGACTCTAATCTAGCTATCTAGTTTGTTATCACTGCAGAAAACTTAGGTGGTAGTTTGGGTGAAGGTTGATAGTTTGTGGGTTGGTTGAAGTTGGAGTTTTATGAGTTATAGGTAAGGTTAGGTTGGTTGTAGATAAGGTTGGGTTGGTTATAGATAAGGCTGGTTTAGTTATAGATAGGAGTGGGTTAGTTGTAAACAAGGTTGGGTTATTTTTTAGTAAGGAAAGGATCATAAGTGGCTTGTGATGCAAGGTACCACTTTAAGGAAAAAGGATTGTTATCCAAGATACTAGAAAAATTAGGATCTCTAGGAGATAAAAAAGGGTATCTCTCCATTCAACAAGATAATGGAGATGAGGTATTGGAAAATAGGTTCTTAGTTGGTTTGATTCTTCAATTTGTAGTCTAGTAAAGACTATGTGAATAATAGAGAGAAATGAAGCTCACACCTCAAATAAGAAGTAAGAAAAAGAAAACGTAAAGGAAATCAAATCATAAAATAATATAAATTAAATCCTAGAGTTTTAATTATCTCTCTTTTTGTTTATACCTTAGAATGTGTGAAGAAGAAATCTGGTTTGTAGAAGAGGTCCTAACCAAGGTAGTCTATGTTTGGTTTTGGGTTGTGTTTAGGCACTCAAGAAGAAGTCTATAATGGTTCAAGTACATGGCTTGGTGCTTTTGGATTACTCCCATCACTTTAAAACCCCAAAACTAATGTTGGTGCTTAGTCAATATATACTGATTACTAGAGTTTATACTCAACTAGAGAGCTGAGTTGGTTATCCCCTTGGTGATTAAATCTAAGTATAATAACCGAGAAAGGGTAAGGTGATCCACTAGGTGATGAAATACTAGTTAGGCCTTGTCTCAAGTAAGTTTTATGTTTTTTTTGGTGTAAGTGGTTTGGTTGTGTAATATTTGTGAACTATGGTTAATTTGCTTTGTCTTTACTTAATCTAGGTGAACTAATTAAGCAAGCAATCAAACAATGTATGCAATTAATTTTAACTTAAATGTTTTTTTTTCTTTGATTTATTTTTATGAAAACAAGAAAAAATAAAATGCACATAAATTTAGAATGAAATTCAATCCTAATCCTAAGATGAATTCTTGTTTAATTTTTTTGAAAAATGTAAGAAAAAAAATGAAAATTTCTACTTTTTATTTTTCTTGATTTTCTAAATAAAAGAAGCTAAAACTTATGTTTTGAAAGAGATTAATGATTTATTTTCAAAAATTAAATTACATATAAATTCCATTTTAATAATGGAAATAAATTTTGTAAAAAAAATAATGATCCTAATAAAACTCAAGGGTCCCACCGGGCATGCCAAAATGTTTCTATCTAATTTTTATTTTTCCTAAGTGTGAAAAGTATAAACTAGTTATGGAGGGTGTGGAAGAATACATGTTAAAGTGCATGTGTTGGATCTAACTGATTATGAATATCTCCTCTTTGGATTGGGAGGATGACCTAAAAATAAGAAAACACTAAAATAAACTTGTTTGTTAGAAAAGCAGATGGGTGGATTGCTTAGCATGAGCTAGATCCTATAAGTGAAAGCTTTCTTGGAGGCTGTCAATCCACCAATTTTAAGAATTAAGTTGAGATGATAAAATAAATTTATTATTTCATTAAATTATATCAAACTTAAATTAAAATCATAAAATAACTAAATTTTTAACAAGATAATTAAATGCTTTGCTAAGTCAACCCAAAATAAAGCAACTAGTTCGGTTATGCTAATGCTGAAAATCAGTTAAGGCAAAATGGTGGTTTTGGTTTGGTTTATGACAAGAGTCAAAAGGAAATGATAAGGTTTTGATTGAGTTGGTAAATTTTTAAATGGGTAAATGATAGTCAAGAAAGGGAAGATAAATGGTAAAATGGAATATGAGGTCAAGAGGTCAAGATGGCAAAGAGATAAAAGGGGTAAATGGGCAAGGTGGAAGAAGGAGGTAAAGGGTGAATGGAAAAAGAAGTAAATGGATAATAGGATAGGGAATTAAATGGATTAAAAGAGAAGATTAAAATGGGATAAAGGTGTGAGGTCAAGGAAAGAATAAGGCCAAGAAATGAAATACAAGAAAGCAAACAAATGTTACCTTGATGAAGATGTTGTTGATGGAGCTTGAGGCAATTTTGGTAGAGCTTCATTGCTTTGATATTTTCTCCTCCAATATGACGATGATCTCAAAAATGATGACCTCCTTAAAAAATTTACAACAAAATGTTAAGAACAAAAGACTAACTTCCAAGTTCACCTTGGGTGAAGGATAGGGGGTATTTATAGTATTTGATGTGAAGAAACATGCCAAAATAGAGGAATAGTGAAGCAATTCAAATTTATATAAGTGGGCTCATTAATGAGTCAAAGATGAGGTTGGTGGGGATTCCCAATTTTATCATAAGTATCCCATTTGGGTTGGTGTATTTTCCACCTTGTACATGAATCCAATTTTGAATGGGAATCATGCACATGGGTTCAAATGAAACCAAAGACTTTTCACCACCCTTTCTTGTTTTCAAGAAAAAATTTGAAGAGATGAATTGCCAAATGTGGTGCCTAAATTAGTCAAGGATGAGGTTGGTGGGGATTCCCATTTGAGTTGGTGAGTCTACCATTTGGGTTAAGAAGTAAAAAATGGGTGCCCTTTGTCATTAAAGAGGTAGGTATCTAATTTTGAAGGATATTTTCATGTGTGAAGGCAAAATATATGTTGAATGATGGCCCCTTAAGTGTAAATTCACCATATTTAAAGGGGGCCCTTGTTATGCTTAAATGAGGTTATTAAGCACATTGAGAAAAGGTCCCAGGTGGGATATGATGTCCCACATCAAGACACATCACTTTTAAACCATGTCACTTACCATATCACCTTCCATGTCACTTGCCATGTTACTTACCATGTCATCATGAATAGTGATAGTGGGTCCTATAGTGAATAGTGATAGTGAATAGTAGTTTTGAATAGTAATTTTGAATAGTGATTTTGAATAATAAAATATTGATTTGGCTAGGTTAAAAGGGGTTAGTTAAATATTAAGAAATTTTAGGGGGTCTTTAGGGGGTTCTGAGGCATTTAGTCATCAAAAACTATTAGTGTGCAATTTTCTAGTGTCTACAATTATGATGCCTATTCACATGTCCCTCAAAAATTTGGGGTATATTTTAATGCCCATACCTACATATAATTACCCATTGGGGCATATTATGATGCCCACTCTTATTATATAATGCATAATAACAAGTAAATTCAGCTTTAAGAAACTTGAGACTTATAAACTTGTATTTCACATGCTCATCTCTCATACAGATGTTAGCATAAATCTTACTTTTTCTTTTTGTCTCATGTTTCTATTTTTTAATCACTTTATTTCATTTACTTTCACTTTATAAGCATCATTGTCTTCCTTTCTATTCTTTTATTTTATTACACATTATATTTGGCATTTGCTTTCATTTTTGTCTTCATATATATATATATATATAATGTTATTCTTTGCCTTAGTAGATTTATGATTATTTTTTTCCCTTATTTAACATTCACCCCCATGGGTTTCTTGTTTGTGAGTTGCATTGTAAGACCACAGAAAGGCCCTAGCCTTCCTCACAAAATACCACCTTTTGCTTATTTTCCACATACTTTTTGACACCCCTGAGGGTTTTTATTTTATGAGTTATAGTGTAAGACATGGATAGGACCCGAACCTCCTCATAAAATTACCATTTTGTCATTCCTTTTCTAGAAAATGTTATTGATCATTCTCAACTTTAGCTTTTGCTTCTTTTCATAGATAAAATTTACACAATAATCTATGTTATCTTGTTTTCCTCTATTTCCCTCATTCTTATGATAAGTAATCACACTTTACTATCATTGTATCCTTTTTTTAGCCTTTGTCACATTTTTTTTTTTTGATTTGAAGTAATTCAAATTGTTCTATGTGTCATTCCTCTTGATTTCCCTTCCTTTCACTCCACATTAGATAAAACAAGGTCAATGTCAAGATAGCACTTTTATTTCAACTAGATTTACATGACTCTTAGATCTATGTTCTTTGAAGTTCTCTATAATAGTAACCAAGTCCTAAGTATTTAAATGAAAGTCATCTTTTGCACCCATATTTGGTTTTCCAAATTTGTATGGAGAAAGAATAGAAAAAAGCCATCAATAAAGTTAAAATCCAAATAATTTGAAATAAAAGGCAATGATATACAAAAGGTAACATAAAAATTCTTAAAATTCAAATCACACTAAAAGTAATGTTTCCAATAACATATACTATCTCTATTTTAATCTCAAACTCCATAGTTGGCATCACATAGAGTTTAGGTCCATTAGGGTGTAGTAGGCCAATAGATTGTAATAGGATAACTAAACAAACTCTTTGGTGCTACCTACTTTATCACGCAAGCACCCAAGATTTATAATATACTGATGGTTTTGTAAGGGGTCCTAAGGAATGGGGAACATATTGTGGGAAGGTAGCTCTATTTTGATTTTCATGCATATAGCCTTCATGGGATGATCTATATACTTTATTTGTTGACCTAAGACTTGTATGGGTAAGAAAAGTTTTTTAGAGTCCTTAGGGATAAAATTCCTCTTATTTTGAAAAACCTAATTTGAGTGTCTTGACTTTAATAAAGAGTTCATCTACCTTAGTTTTTCCTTCATTATCTCCTCTACCCATTTAATTTCCCCCCTTGATAGGAAAATTATGATTCTAAAATATGTTTTCCCTCTTTTATTATTCCTTCTACACCTCTTAAAAACATGCTAGTATTACTTTGTTTCAATTTTTATCTATCCTTTGATAAAAACATGTTTGAGTAACTATGGATTACAATCTTACACCATTTATTTACCACACCATCTCATTATCATCTTAGTCATGTCATTTAGTGGTTACATTTTCTTACATTATATGTTAGAACAAACACTAAGTTTGGAGTTTACATCCTTTAGAGTTTTTAATTTTCATCTCTTTATCATGATCTTGTTTGATTTTTGTGAACTTCATTTATCTTACATATGAAATTTGTCATTATTACATGTTTATCTTTATGTATGCCTTATTCATGTTTATCTCACATCTTCAATTACATTTCATTTTTAGTCTTTGATGTTTTTATTTTTGCCTATCTTACATGCGCTTACTTTCCCCTTTCTTACATATCTTTGTTCAAGTTGTTGCATGGATATTTCATTTGTCATTCATGTTTTACATTCTTCCCAACATGATTTAGTATGTTATATAGTTCTTTTTGACATTTATATTTTACATGCTTTACAATGTGATTTACTATTTTTTTCAATCATTTATCATTTATTTTCCATCATTTTATGATTTATTTGCCTTAAATATTCTAAACCTTGGCTTACAAATCCTAATTTGCAAATTTTCCTAAAATATTTTTCTTTACTAACCACTATATGCCTATCTTCAAAAAATTTGAATTTTTGGCTATTTTATTTTTGCACTAACTTCTATAGGTTTGCTTAGTGTTCTTCACATTAAATGCCTTCACTTCTCTTGCAGTATACTTCTTTATCTACAACACTAAGGTAAGTAAAGGTATGTGCTTTTCAATTATGTCCTTTTATTTATCTTGTTTTCTACTTAATTTACTTTACTTAGATCAACATTATGTGTTATCATGTTCTATTTCCTGAAGCACCATCCCATGTTGCATTCACATGACACGTGATGAGTTTAGAGTGGGGCATATGTATACACATAATATTTTCAAAATTTTATCTATTACTTACACTTTATATCTTATAGGAACCAATCTAGTTTCAATCTCTCTAAGTGCATGCCTTAAGGGGTGTGCCAAGAAAGGGGTGTGTAGACCATTGGTGCTTCACAGGATTGTTACCCATTTTGCCACTTGTTATCTACACACTTGTCTTATAAAACCATTAACCCTAAGCTTTTTCTCATTTGTTTTACCCATTATAGGCATTTTCTACAATTTATCTTCATATTCCTCACCTAAATCCCATTTTGTCAATCGAATGTATTGGGTCAATTGGGTTCACACTGTATAGTTTCAAAGTATTTTTCACTTAGGACCTAGTTGACCTTTGGCCAACCTAGCTCATAACCTAGTGAATTATTTTTTTAAACTATGCTAGGTCAACATGGTCAACCATGTCGGTTAGGATTTTTGGAAGGGTTTAAGGTTAGCTCTACCTATAAATACAAGTTCATTTCCATCATTTGATAAGAACTAAAATAATAAGTAATAGCGAATGAACGTCTTCTTTTTTACCATTCTACTTGAGGAATAAATATTAGGGTCCCATACTTTCTTTGGAGATATGAATCTTGTCTTATGAATAAGTCTTTTGGATGCATTGATAGGTTGTGTATCCTAGACTTGATTTGTCTTTGTCATCCTTACACACCATAATAACATCTTGTGAAGCACCTTGGACAAGGGAGAGATTGAGACTCAATGTGTTTGTCTTCAAAGGTAAGTATTACTAACTTTATTTCTCCTTTGTAAGAGTAGATAGATATGAATTTATGCTTATCTTCCATGTATTAGGATTCCATAGACATTGGCATGATTTTATGTCTTCTATGCATGTTTAGTTTTATTGTTTCTAACCCTCACTTTGTGCCACAAGATTTGGTAAGAACTAGATTAGATTTAATTTAATTCTTATTATTCTAGGTGAAATATCAATATTGAAGACCTCCTTAGGGTTATTATATGATTGTGTTAGATTGGAGGCTTTGGAACCCTCCTTAGCATAGTGTATTATGATAAATGATCCCCTAATCAGGTCTAGTATATCCCCATATTGGTCATGTTCCCACTTAACAAATGTTTTCCCAATCATAAGTGTAGATATGATCTATATTTTACAATCTAGGATTGATTTATAGACACAATGAATTTCTAATTTCATACACTTAGTATCTCACTTATTTTCCTATATACCTTTGTGCTTATTTTGAACAAGTATCCTTTATATTTTCATGGTCACTAGCCACTTAGTGTCTTTTATGTGTACTTAGTTTGACTCTTTTTTCCTAAGGTCTTCTCATAAACACCTACATTATGATTTTTACATTACCTCTCTCAGTTAAAACATTCCTAATATTTCCCCTTGAGCAATATTGTTTTTTAATTGATCACTCCCCCTAAGAATCTCATTTGTGAGTTACGTGTAAGACCATGGATAATACTAGACCTTCTTCAAAAATTATCACATTATAAACATCCTTTTAAAATAATTTTCATAGTTATTTCCACCTTATTGATTTTATCTTTATGAGTTCGAATGCAAGACCATGGATAAGACCAAGACCTTCCTTATAAAATATTCCAATAGCCAAGTCACAAAGAAATTATATGTGTTGAATTTGAGATATGTAGTGATTGATTATGATTTATATGTCATTGACATGATTTATATCTTGATATAGTATGTTTTATTCTTAATACATTGATATTTCACTTTTATCTTCTTATTTTCTAATTGCATGTATGCATACAACCATTTTCTTAATTTTTTTCATACTTCCCAACTTGAATTAGTGTTATCAATTTAATTTAATTTTTACAATTTTGTTTCTCTTTTATACTTAGCAACATTATTTAGTATGATTGATTGACTTAATTGTTTTGATTTTATACCATTTGGTTTTCATGTGCCTTCCATTTTATTACATCATTTTCATACTTTTCAATGTGATATAGCATGATTATTTCTTATTTTAACTTGGTGCCAATATTTTACATGGTTTAAACAAAATTGTTACCCTTTGTACCATATTTTGGATTCCTATACTTAGTAATATTTTGTTATTACACATTTACCATCGTGATATAGTGTGTAGTGAATTTATTTTTAATTATTTATACTTTTCCAAGTCATTGTTACCTTTTTCTTTTTAACCATGCATGTGTATCACATAATACTAAAAAAGAAAAAACTCCACATATATTTCCCATAACGTATACAACAAAAGATAAATACATGTGCTTTAAATAGATATATCCATGAATCCACATTCACAACCAAGTACACCTAAAGAGATCATATATATATATATATATATATATATATATATATATATATAGCTCTAAGGCGAGGCTCCATCTTATCTATCATGTGGCATAGCCACACTACCCATAGAAGGCTATAAGTATCCCCTCTTAATGGTATGCTATAATAAGGTAGTATGGTATCTCAAAGTTACTACCTATCCCTATAGATTAGTGACCTTGGCCTGCACTTGTTTTAGTTGGATAGTGGTAGCCATGTGTGCATCTCTATCTTTAGCCAAGACATGTCAAGCCTATGAATCTCCCTCTCCCACCCCTACTAGTGGCTATAATCCATCATGGCATGCCTATAGCTAACTCTTGGCTTGCCCCACCAGTCTAAACCAACCTACCTAAGTTGAAATAGATGGGACCATAAAAGCATCTAGAGTCATGGGGTCATATGGTGTTAGAACCCCATCCAAAATGTAATGATGTGTGGCCACTATTAGGGCTCCCCATCTAACCTCCTCCACCACTAGATTTGTAAAACTAAAAATTAGATAGACACTAGATCACACACACACACACCCAAAAAAAAAACTATCTATCTACCATAATCATAATGCAACTAGTATCCTATATCAAAATATTAAATCCAAATTACAACATTTCTCACTAATGCTAGTTGAAAATAATGAGAACAATATCATTCCAGTCTAGGAGTTTGAAGCATTGATAATAAGAAAATCATAATAAGCTTTTAAACAAATGAAATGCAAAGAAAAGGCAAATCAAATGATATTTAAAAAATCATATTTAATAAAATGGATATCCCTTGCTTAAATAGGTAAAGCAAATCAATAAAGTAGCCTAAATAAGCAATGTGGGATAAATCATCACATAAAACAAATAGGAAAAGTAATAAATACCTAGCTAAACCTAAAAATCATGAGAAATACATACTCTAACACCTCCCCCTCAAGTCAAACTAGGAGCTAAAACAGCCAAAAAATAAATAGTGGCATATACATAGTATGAAAACTGACAACTAGGCCTGATAAGGTACTCATGTATACTATGTATCCATGAAATGGATAAAGAGATAAAACCCATAGGAACAATCCCACCTCCCCCCCCCAAAAAAAAATTATTGAAAATAAGGAAGGAAGGAATTCATATATAATCCTTACAATGATAATTGTCATTGATACTGAAGTTATAGATACTCTAAGTTGAGATCACAAGATGACCAATATTGATATCAAGATCTGCATCTAGAATATTTTAGAATCTCCATCTGCATCAAACAATGTTTCTTACTTTTTCCAAAATGAGAACATGAATGGTGTATTGTAAATTTTACCATTCCATAATGGAAGATGAAGGAGGTAGTAGTACAAAAATCTTTGAATCACATCCAAATATGAAGTATGACATAGGTCTGACAAGATCATGCACATGAACTAGATGTAATGCCATGAAAATGAACCAATAAGAATAAATACATTGAAAATTCACTAAAATAATGTCCATGGCAAGTGGATTATAATTATCAATAAGCATACTCTCATGGGAACTAGTAGAGTGCTCTAAAGTGATAATCTATGGTGGATTAACATCTTGCATAGGAAATGTTGACCATTTTGACCACAAGAAAAAATGGGTCAACCAAAATATAGTTAAAAAATTATATAGGGATATAATATAGTGTCATAGGGTGTTTTTTTGTTCATTATATGCAATTTTATGCCATTTGTGCCTTGGTCATGGTTTAATTAAGTCTTATGCCAACATGAGTTACTTAGAGATCATTTTGGGATCATAAATGCAAGTGGCATGGTTCTAAAGGTATCCAAGTGTCTTATTTTTATTCTCAACATCAAATAAGTCAAATTACCTTTGATTAATGTCAGTCCATCTGAAACTTGTAGGTTTTCCTAATGAAAATCAATAAAATAACTGAAAAAGAAGAGTTTGGAACTTTTATAGCCTATAAGGGAGTGTGACACATGTGAAAACATTTTGGGGTTACTTTCCAACTTACCTAGACTCATCTCAACATTTTGTCAGCTTTAAAAGTGCTAAAAATGTTTAAAAACCATTTTGATCCTTCATCACCCTTTTAGACATGTAGAACCAGTCAACATGTTCATGCTTAGTATGGGCAACTAGAGAAGTTTCAAAATAAACACCTTTAGGGGGTGATATTACACTAAGAGAGATTAATTTTCATAATAAGAGTTTAAGGATTGGTCAATTATGATTTATGAATCATCCTTTACATGTTGACCATGTTTCTATACTCATTATTTCCCATATCCTATAGGTTTTGCTCTTGTTTGGATAGGTTCATACAATCTAACTAAGGTGATTAACTCCAGATGATATGGGAATATTAAATTCATGTTCCCCATGCTTTGTTTAATTTTTAAAAGTGTTTTGATAGGCTAAGTATATCAAGTTTCAAGTGAAGGCAACATTTTGTATTACAGGTAGGTTTCCGTCATTTTTAGAATCTTCATGCCTTGGTAGTGGTTTTAGAGGGTGAAGATAGGTTTATTTCCATGTTTTCAATGTTATCTTGGCCTTATTTACTTTTCATCATTTTTATAATATTCATGCCTTGGTAGTGGTTTCAAAAGGTGAAGATAGGTTTATTTCCATGTTTTCAATGTTCTCTTGGCCCCTTTTACTTTCAATCTCATTCTCCAAGGCAACCTTCCATGGTACTATAGTAATAATCACCACACAATTAGTTTTCTCTATGATTTTCATACACAATCATCCAGGTGAGTTGTGTAAGGCTATTAAACACATCCATGGGATTGTGATTAAGGTCCTAATATTTTGAAAATGCCCTATTACATGAATAATCAACTAAAGTTCTCCAAAGTGGTATGAAATTAATTATGGCAACTAGACCTCCTATATAGCCAAGGTTTATGTAAAAAGTTCATTCATAGCCATGGTGATTTATGTGTAATAAAGGTCTGTATAACACTCATGGAGAAGTAATTACAGTCTTAAGGTGTTGAGAGCGATCTTAGAACATGAAAAACAAATTAATCCCCAGGTGGCACCATAGAGATCTTGAGAAGACAAGTTCTAATGTACTCACCATCTTTCACCATTGATGAACATGCATAGGAGTTTCTCAAGTGGACATCATGTTGGGAAGGAAGCTTGGATATTTGTTTAAAATACTTTGAAATAAGAAGAGTGCAATGAGAGACTTTGTGAGTTCTAGAGTAGATTATAAGTATATATATCTACTCACTACCTATAATACTACTCATTGCCTGCACACATGCAAAATTTCACCTGTAGATGATACCACAAAGCGTTGAGGTGTCATATAATAGTGTTAAATCATGTGGTGAAACTCTTATTAGGATCCTAGTCTATTGTGGAGACCATAGCATACATATTTATAATTCTAGGTTGGTAGGCAAGATGGGAGATCACCTTCAAAGGTGAAATGACTATGTTGAGGGATCATTTCTCTAAAAGACAAAAATAGAGCACCTAGCCATTTTGTTGAGATAATATGATAAGGTTACCAAGGGTTATGACCAATATAAATGAACTAATAATATAGACCTATCATAGGATCCCAACTTTAAAAAATAAGGGAGTAATTTAGTCATTTGGTTTTCTTACTAGAAAGGCCCAAATATGCACCTTTGACCACTAAATTCAGATAGTGACATCTATAATATTTGAGCTCCAAAGAGACCTCTTCACCAAAGGTTTAAATATTGAACCATGCCTCCATGATTGAATGGTCCTATATATTTTAAAAGAGAATTTATGATCTAAAAATAATTTAGAGAGGATGACATGTAGATTTTTGAGCCTGACCCTAAGATGTTGATATACAGTTCACTATGGAGTCCTACAAATCCATAGTATGAGCTTGGATATGGAATAATATTTGTATGTTGAGATACCTTATTGAGTTGGGAAAGGAATTTGGTTCTAATGAATATAAAACTTGAGTTGGATAACTAGGTCTTTTGACTTAGTAGGTACCATTATAGGTATACCTTGGTCCAAAAGGACCACCTCAGCTGACTATAGGTATATATATAGTTCATTACTTAGGCCTAAGCATGGAAAAAAAATATATGAGAGAAATTTAAATGTTAATTAACATATCCCAAGACCTAATAAGGGTAATATATCATATGGAACAATTCTCAAGAGATTAAAATGTCCACCTTAGGCTCCTTTTTCCTTAACATAGTTAATTGTGGTTGACTGTGATGAATAATGAGAAAGTTAGGCAGGTTGTGAATGTTGGTATTTTATAAGTATGATATATATGGGTCCCAAAAAATGTATAATAACCCTAGGAAATGATAAAGATGATTCTAAACATTTCCTTCAAGCTTAAATCATGTAGGACAACCTATAGGAGGGAGAAACATAGTCATAGCTATATGACCTCAGTCTAGGCCAATCAAGGTAAGGAGTGAACAAACAAAAGTTTGAAGGAATTATAATTATTTGCATGATGGAAATAGAATCCAAGATAGGGACTGACACCTCATTAAACTCTCATGGTGGATAAAAATTAGAGAGAGGACTCTAATGATGCATCATACAATCTATCTCTTAAACCCTACACACATTCCCCTTCATCACAGTCAGTATTAGGACTTGATGGAGTTATAAGGTCTAATGATCTTACCAAATCATGAAAACTAGTACATATAATATCCATAATTTTTAGAAGCTCCTCCAAGAATTAGTTTATTTGAGGAAATAGGGGAAGTACCCTCTATTTTGTCTCAGATAGAGGGTACTTTCCTAGAGTGCAAACCCATCAAGTCTTGAGGGAAAAGATGATCAGATGAGATAGGAGATAATTATACCTTGGAAGGAGGTGTGGAAAGATAAATTAAACCTAATTATGCATAATCAACCTTGCATATAAGCAATAATATAAATAGGGTGGTTTAGACCTTCAAGGATGTAGATAAGCCTATTAGGTAGGGTTTTGTCCTAAAGCCCAAATGGTAAATTAGTTTCACTTCAAACATTAGAAGAGCATTACAATGGATTAGAACATGTTTATGGGGATGTTTCATATGTGCAAAATCTTTCTCCCTACATAGAAACATAATAAATCCATTTATGGGTGTAGACACTAGAAATATGCACACTACAATTCTAGATGTCGCACCAACCTTTAGACCACCCTTGGACCCCCTTGGGACCACTTAATAACATTTTAAACACCAAATATAAGTCACCCTAACTAAATCTGACCATTATACCTTTAACCTATCAACCACTGGTGGTCAAACCCTAACCGTCGATGGTTATACTTGACTATCGATGGTCAACATTTAAACTACCTTAAGCGTTAACTCTAACTCAACTTTACCTTGATTTTTATTCTTATCCACTCACATAATTATACATGTTAATAATAAAATTAGATGATCAATTTATAACTTGTTTTAACTTAATGTTTTGTGTCTCCCTTTCTTCTATAATAAGAGAAGAGGAGGATGAGAAAGAGAGATCAAGAATCATCAAGGCGGATCATTAAATTATTAGAGATTCTTGTATCAAAACTTATTTTATAGGTATTCTTTTGATAAATCTAAGAAAGCTTCCAATGAGAATGATAGAGATCACAAGTGTTGTAATTCATCAATCACATCCAAAATATTGACACTCTACCATAATTTCTCTAGGCTACATAATGGGTTCTCAACCACTCACCTAAACATTCTTCAGGCAATAGAGCAAAGTAGTTATTTCTGGTATTTAGTTCCTTTATTTATATATCATAACCAATCTCTAGCCAAAAACCACCTCCTAGAATCATTAAACAACCTTCCTAACTAAACCTACCCTTACTTGAGCCAGATATGATAGTAATTGTAGATGATCACTTAACCACCGATGGTTCACCCCCAACTACTGATAGTCACCTAGCCACCAACAGTCACCCAACCACTAATGGTTCAACCAACCAATGATATTTACTATGTGATAATTCCAAAAAGTCAATTCCACCTATCAAGCCCCAACCAAATCCTACTTTCTAACTTTTTTTCTTAATCACATAACATCACCATATTTTTTGAACCACATTAGATTCATTTAGCATTAACATCCAATCATTTATTATTATAATTAGGTAAATTCATCTCTTTTCAAGCACTCCTTGTACTTAGTTTAAATATAATTTATTATTTATGCAATTAGTTTATCTTTCATTTTCAAAACTTGATTGTTTAAAAGTGTGGATTGATATCCTCTAAGGACGCTTGTGCTTCTTAGATCTAGCTTGCTAGGAAATCTACTCTACTATCTAACTAATCAACCATTTATTTAGTATTTTCTTATCTATAGGTCATTCCTCCCTAGACAAGTAGGAGTATCTACAACCATATGGATCATAGAGCACAAAACCAAATCTAGGTTCTACTAACCCCACCCTTCTTTCAATTTTTACAACTTTATTTTCATAAATAAAGGAAAATTTATGTGAAACATTTTGGCATGCTCACTGGGACCTATTTTCATCTATATGATTTTTATTATTGTTTTATGATCATTTAAATGAAATCAAAATTTCTTTTAGGCTTAAAATTAACCTTTCATACAATGTTTGCTTGTATAATTAACTCACATAGCTTAATTAATCAAGTAAATCAATTGTAGCCTCACTTCTTTACACACATAGACCAAACCACTTACACTAAATCAAACATCATAACACTTTACATAATGCGCGACTAGGGATTCATCTCCTAGAGATAACCTTCATCCATTGGATATCTCACTTGGACATCATTAGCAAGGGGAGAAACTAAAACTCAGCTCTGTGGTTGTGTATAATCTCTGACAATTATTATATTTTGGCTAAGCACCCAACACCCTTAATAATATGGTGTGTGAAGTGAGGGAGTAGGCCCCAATATCAAGACATATACTAATTTATAATATAGAACATTTTGAGAGAGTAAAGAGAACTTGAAACCAACCATATACTTCTTTTCTAGTACCCAATCTACAAGCTAAGTTGAGTCACACAATTCTTAAAGCTTAAGGCATAAGTCCAAAGAGAGACTAAAAAGAATCTTAGGATTTAATGTACTTTAGTGTGTGTTTCATTTCATTAATTTTTTCTTTTATTCTCTTTGTTTGAGTTGTGAGATTATTTATATCTTCTTCTTTCCCTTGTCTGCATGGTTTTAACTAGGCAATAACTAAGAAACTAAGAAAATCAAGATCCACCTCCTAATCATCCATGGAGTACATCTCAGATTTAGAGATTTATCCCCATCCTTCTATTATCCCTAGAATCCCTAAAATAGTTTCCCAAGGTGATGTATATTTCACCACTTTTTAAATATCAACCCCATATCCCTCCAACATTACCTTAACACCATATCTCATCGTAGCCTTATTTGGTTCTGCTTATTGACCCACCTTATGGCATGCCATCCCATATTATAGCAAACACTTATTTTACCACCATTTACACCCAAACCTTGGTCACCCAAGCATAATTTTCTACCAATAACCCTAATAACACCACCATCTAAAACTAACTCACCCAATCAGTCAACAACCAAACACCTTCTACCCCAACTAACAACCCTTCTAATATAGGATCAACCCAACCTTTATGCACTGGGACTCCAACTACTATGGGAGTACCCTCTACTATTATCATCACCCTTCCACTTATTTCCAATCCACCTACCTCCACTCCATTCAAGAGCTTGGTGGTTCTCATACCTTCTACCCTTCCACCCATTAATACCAAAGTTACCACTTATCCTCTATCTACCAACCCAACTATACCTCCAACCCAACCTAAATCATTCCCTAATATATGACAATTACACAAAACCCAAGCTACATCCCTAAAACATAAGGGTATGCACCTCTACCTTCCATCTGACCACCTATTTCCATGTATTCATAAGTGGCATCATCCTAACTACCCATGTTGACATACCAATATGTGGAAGCTTCTCAACACCCCACCATCTATCTATATGTTACACCTACCCAAACCCAACATAATATACCCTAAAGCTATAGGGATCCACAACCACAAATGGATCTTGTCAAAAATTTAATGGATAAAATAACTAATTTGAAGTCATCTATCTCTGGTGATCAGAACCTCTTATCTTATGACCAAATATTTAATGAACCAATTCATCCATCTATTCCCATTTGACCTTATCCTCCTCAATGGGAACTTCCAAAAATTTCAAAATTTTAGAGTAAATAAGACCCTCAACAACATATGAGAGCATTTAGGCATTATTTCTATTTGATTTCTTATGATGACACTCTCCTTCTCCATACCTTTCCCATGTCTCTATCAGGTCTGACACTAGATTGGTATAGTGCCATTACAAATCAATCCCTCTTTTATTTTTCCCAACTAGCTTAGAATTTCTTATATCACTTTTCTATAAACATCTCTAATAAAGTTTTGATCATCGATCTCTACTCCATTTGTAAATTTGATGATAAGTACATAACTAAATTTGTAAGCCATTAGATAAGATTAATAAATCAACTCTCTTTCTCTTTTCCCCAAACTAAGCTGATTGAAATTTCTGCTTGGGCTTGTAGCAAACACATTTCCTCAACTTTATAGGTTCATACTTTTAGGATCTTTGTTGATGATTTTACCATGGCATGAAAGTTAGAGAATAGAGCCTTTGATGAGGGGAATTTGAAATTGAGAAAAAAGAATTTCATTTTTAAATCAAATGAGGCCACCTCCTCTAAACCTAATAATCAAACCAACATTAACACCAAAAATAAGGGAATTGAAAATGTGGTTATCCTTAAAACTACCCCTCCACCCATTGTTAACCAACCCAACTCTTCCATCTCCTCCAATTACAACACTAGAAACCAAAACTATAATAACCAGAAGTAATTTACTTCACTAGGGGATTTATATGCTTCAGTCTTGGAATTTTTTTTGAAAGGAAATGTCATACAACTTCTACCAATCAAACCTTCATAGCAATTCTATTCCTCTCATCTTGTAACTAGTTGGTATAAGGAAAATGAATTGTGTGCCTTCCACTGTGTCATTTGACATGATGTTAGTAGGTGAAATACCTTCAAGAACATCATCCAAAATATCATCAAGGGAGAACTTATGTCGGATAACCCCAATGCACCCCCAAATCAATCACTTGACATATTTAGACAACCATTCCCTAACCATGCCCCTGACATGAGTAATGAAAACAATAGATCAAAATCCTCTTACAACCTTGAGGTCCATACCATTAACATGGTTATTAGTGAACTCATTATTGAGGGAACCTTTGATAAAACTACCTTTCCTTCCCCTCCACTTATTAAGGTAGTGGAGTCACTCTCCATTCCTTCAAAAAATGAGACCAGATAAATAACTATTCACCTTTCTCCACTCATCAAGGAAGTGGAACTACCCACCTCTCTTTCAGAAGAAATAACAAAAAATGTATCCATTACCACCATATCCTTCTCTTCCATCATACAATAATCCACTATTCCTTTAGAGATCATCCCTAAAGAAGAGTTCATTTTACCCACCTCTCCTATGAGAGATTCACCTTTCCAAACCTTGGAAACTTTAATTGAGGAAAAGGATGAGGTAACCACTCCTCTGTTTCAGCCTATGGGTTTGACCTTTGAAATCAATATTGAAGAGATAAAACCCATGTATAATCCCTTCTATAGACTTGTTCAAAACCTAGTGTACTTATCCCAACCTAATGCAGATAATGCCACATTTTGGCATTGTCTCAAGCTTCTTTTCCCAACCAAGAAAGAGCCTCCAACCATGCCATTATCATCCCATCCTTCCTTTCCACTATTTAACCCACCATCACCCCAACTAAACCTTTATAAACCTCTACTAATCAAACCATAACTGAACCATCCAAACTGACTCCACTTAAAATAACCAAGTCACCCTCTACCATTCCAACCAAGCCCACCAAAAACCTTGGCATATTAATTATTCAAAACCTTACTCACCCCTCCTTGAAATTAGAATTAACTACACCAAACCTATCAAAGAAACCCCAATCCAAGCCAACAAAGAAGGTTAAACCACCCAAGATTCCACAAACTAAAACTTAGCCTCCCCTTTCCATTGTTATTTCTATTTTTGGACCTCATCCTTATACCTTAGTAAGGAAATCAACCATCCTAGACAAAACCCAGATCCAACCACCACTTTTGGTTACACCATCACTCTTACTTTCATCGTCACCTATTTTTACCAAACCTTCTATAACAAAATTGCCTACTTCTCAGGCATCTACCCCAACACCTTTCACCCCCAAGAAATCCATACCAAAACCATCCACCAAGAATGCTCCTTCACCCAAATATCTTACCATAAAACCTAATCCTCAAAGGTCTTCCACCTTGACTACCAAACCTAAGACCCCCACACCTTTACCACCTTTTCCTTAATCTTACTCAACCATCTTATAGAGGTTATTACAAGAATATTGTTTAACCTTTCCACCTATCAAATCATTTGACCCACATAGTCCTAAACCATCTTGGTATAATAAAATATTAGTATGATCATACCCTAAAACACCTAGGTATGGTACTAAGAAATGTAAATCTCTCCAAGTATTAATCCATTGGCTATATCATGAGGATGAATTATTATCATATGAGCCTCTTATGAGCCCACCACTAACCAAATAATCAAGATCCATCAACCAACACTTAGCTACTTCTCCACTCTCATCTTAGGGTGAAGCAGAATTGAAGCAATTCTTTAGCCTAAATCTTTCCCAAATCCATACCATCTATGTGGTCACATGATCATAAGCTCAACAAAAGGACAAGGGAAAGGAAAATGTTTCTATTCTATGGATATATCCATCTTCCACCACCCAATCAACCAACCAACACCAAATACACCTTTAACCAAATTTAAGGTGTCCATCTTAGGTCCCTTTTAATCCAGCCTATCTGAATCAATCCAATGATTAGTTCTAAAATAGCTTTACAAAAAACTAATGAAGATGAGTTTGTATGAACTAATCGATACCTTACCCCGTCACTATCAAGTGATGATAGAGGCTTTGTAATCCAAAGAGGTCCAACTTGAAGACCCAGAACCTCTAGTGGCCTTTGTCAGAGCTCTTCAACTTTCCAACCTTATTACCTTCAAAGATTCAAAAATACCCTCCATCCATTTAGATGATTTAGATCCTCCCCTCTTCATTACTGAGTACATTAACCAAACCCATATAAAGAGGGTTATGATTGATAGGGGTAGCATCAAAATTATATCCTCCCACACATACAACCAACTCAAATTACTCGAGAACATTATGTCAAAGACCTTAATGATGCTCCAATCATTTAATGATACCATGGCCATAACTTTAGGAAATATTGTCTTTCACATTTGCCTAGGACCCCACATCTTCCTAAGCTCTTATATGTCATAGAAGGTGATTTATATTACAACATTTTTTGGGATTCCCTTGGATTCATTCCATGGGATGTATTCCATCCACCCTACACCGATGCATTAAATTTGAACATGAAGGTTAAGTTATTACCATAAAAGCTGACCCAAGTCTTATTACATCAAGTAACATGACATACTGACCCAATGAGTTTATCCTTCCTCTATCCAACAAACCTTCATCATTAAAAGATGAATCCCCATCTTATTATACCAAAAAATCATCCACCTATTCATCTATCCCTTTCACCCAAATATCCATAATAGACCCCTTGGAATCAACCTATTAACATCTTTTATTGGGGCAGTATCATCTTTTGACACTAGACAATTTTCTTACTCCCCAAGAGTATAGGAGTCTTGACCAACAACCTAGTTATGATCCTAATATTAGAGTCATTATTCCTTTTGGGCCCTCAACTTGTCAAACCAATTTTATTTATGGGGAACTTGATAAACCCCTTGACACTTTCATCACCTATTTTTCATCTTGACCATTCACCTCTAATTTCTCTTATCTAGATAAAATAGAGTTTACCAAGACATACCTCTATAGGTGTGCTTGTAATGGATTTGCTATAGGTCAATTAAAAACATGAGACACATGAGTTGCTTCTAATCAAGACCCAAAAACCTCATGAAAAGCATGGCCTTAGTTTCACACCACCAAAATCAAAGCAAATGAACCCACCTCCCATTACTATCATTCATAAGGAAATCCCGTCCTCACCATCCATTCCACCATAAAAAACTAAGGATTTTGACATAATCATGCCTAACTTTTTTTTCAAACATGATCAGCCTTAGACCCCTGACTGATCAAAAGGATGGGGTGATTATAACCACTCTTATGACTCCTATTAAGATGGTAATAGATGATTCTCCTACCATTAATACCATTTGGTGTTAGGATGATGATTCCATTCTTGCATATCTAGGTGTATAAGATTATTCTATCCACAAATCTCTTCATCCAAAAACTCTAACCATGTTGAACAAATCCACCATGGATATAAAATTGGGTACTCCAGATAACTTGTGCATTATAAAAATTAGCTAATCACTAACATTTGAGGAGCTTCGAGGCTTCCCTTCCTTCTTGTAAAACCATAACATAACATTTGCGTGTTATTATAGTGACATGCCAAGATTTGACCCCTCCATCGCCACCCACAACATAGTCACCAATTGTGATGCCAAATTAGTTAGGAAAAAAATTTAATGAATGCACCCTTGCATAGCCCTTATCATCAAAGAAGAGATTAAACATCTCTTATCCATCAATTTAATTAACCCATTGATTATCCCCAATGGGTCTAGAATGTCATACATATCACCAAATCCATAAGGGGAGTCACATTTATGTAGACTTTAGTGATCCTAACCTTACTTGCCCAAAGGATGACTTTCTTTTACCAAGCATTGACCACCTTGTTGATCTTACAATTGGCCATGAGATTATCTCTTATGGATGGGTTCTTGGGTTATAATCAAATCTTAATTTCCCCTGAAGATCAACACAAAACTACCTTTATCACCTCACGGGGAAATTTTTGCTATAGGGTCATACCTTTTGGACTGAAGAATGTTGGTGTAACCTACTAACATGATATGACCTACATATTCTATGACATTATTCACAAAATTATAGAAGACTATTTCAATGAAATTCATGTAAAATCTAAATTTCATAAAGATCATTTGGATATTCTTAATATTATCTTTCAATGACTCATCCATTACCATATCTACCTTAACCCCAAGAAGTGCATTTTGGGGTCTTTTTAGGAAATCTCCTGGTCTTTATTATCTCCCTTCAAGTAATTGAAGTCAATCCTACCAAAATCAAATCAATCCTTAACATGCATCCTCTTACCCACCTCAAGAAACTTTGTAGCTTGTAAGGGAAGATCCAATCCATTCACTGATTTATCTCTTAGCTCTCTAATCAATGTCAACCTTTCCACCACCTTATGAATAAGGACATATATTTTAAGTGGAATAAGTACTATCAAAAGGCCTTTGATTTACTTAAAGATTACCTTTTGTCAACACCCATCCTCATTCCTCCCAAGGAAGATCAACCTTTTAACCTTTATATTTTTTCCACTGACCACTCCTTAGGGGTGATGCTAGCCCATCAAGATGAGTAACATAAAGAAAAATCTATCTATTACATAAGCCATATGATTATAAAGTATAAGACTTAGTACACCCATACTAAAAAAAAATTCCTCAGACTGGTCTTCATCACCTCCAAACTTTGCCACTACCTTCTCAACCACAAGACCTATGTCATTACTAATACTAACCCAATCAAGTATATGCACTCCAATCCATACCAAAACCAATGTATGTCTAAGTGGATCATGCTTTTATCTAAGTTTAACCTTGAGTTCCTCCAACATAAGTCAATAAAATGGCAAGTCATCATCAACCAATTGGTTGGAACACCTTTAACAGATAACTAACCATCCTCCCTTGAGTTTCCCAATGAGTCCATCACCACCCTTTATCAAGAATATATCACCTATAAAATGACCAATTATTTAATGGATCAAAGTGTTAATGTGGTACGGGAGAAATAATCATCCTTATCCCCCTTCATAGTGAACCTCTTCCTTTATCCTTTAAGCTAGATTTTAAATGTACCAATAATATGGATGATTACAAAGCCCTATTGATAGGTCTCTAAACTACTTTAGTATTGGGAGTAAAAATAATCAACATCTGTGGTGACTCTCAACTTGTGGTAATTTAAATCAATTGATCTTATCAATGTAAGAATGATATTTTATAATAGTACAAAAAACTAGATGATATACTCTTAACATCATTTAAACACTACCATATCCAAACCACTCCATGATCTATGAACAAGTTTTTCAATATGATGTCTTCTCTCACATCTTAGATCCTATCTACACCTTTTGAATTTAATCTATCATTATCCATCAACTTTACCAATACTCTTATGTCAAATTAGACTCTCCTACCATCTTCAATGTGGAGGAGACCTAACCTAACCTTTGGTACTAACAGACCTTTGACTACCTCAACCTTGCCATCATCCCTTCCAACCTTTCTATGAATGCTCAAAGACCTCACATTATACCATATTGGGACGAATTATTTATAAATACGGCTTTGATGGTCTCCTCTTCCATTTCATATGTAGTCACAAACCCTCTCATGCTATAAAAGAAATGCATGATGGGATTTGTGAAGGACACTTTAGTGGTCTAGTCATCACCAAATGCATCCTTCACCTTGGATATTATTATCCCACCCTTAACCAATATTACTGTGCTTATGTGAAAAAGTGTGTCAAATGTCAACAACATGCCAATTTCCATAATGCACCTAGTCATAGTCTCTAAGTATCTAAGAATCTCTAGATTTTCTTGTAATGGGGTCTGGATCTTATTGGTGAAATTAACCCTCATTCTTCACATCAACATCATTCTATCATCATTACAATAGAATATTTCACCAAATGGGTAGAGGCTATTCCTCTCATCTTAACCAAAGATAAAAATATTATTGAATTTATTATCCATCACATTATCTATCATTTTGGTTTACCTCATAAAATTATCATTAACAATGGAAAATATTTCAAAAACAAACAAGTCCAAGGTCTTTATGATGCATTCAGTATCAAGTTAAATTTCTCATCACCTTATCATCCATAAGTAAATGGATAGGTTGAAGCTTCTAAAAAAACTCTCAACAACATCCTAACTAAATTGGTTAATGCATCTAGTTGAGATTAGCATTTACATATCCCCTTCACCTTATGGGCATATTGCACTAGAATCAAACCCTTATGGGTGCTACCCCTTTCTCTCTTGTGTTTGGAGCCAAGGTTGTCTTGCCTCTCAAAGTCTAAATTCCCTCTCTTGACATACCCATAAAATATCTCATTTTTGAGAATGATTATCATTAAATTTTTTTGGCCTAACTTGAGCTACTTGATAAACATCATTTACCCACACTTACTCATCTTCATGTGTATCAAGAGTGAATCAAGTGTGATTATAAAAAACACCTTAAAGTATAGAAATTCAACATTAGAGACCTCATCATAAAGGAAAATAAACATGTCACCAATGTGGAGAAAATAAAGTGAGGCAAATTTTCTTTCAATTATCTTGGACCTTATATCATAACACATAAGTATAGATATAGAAATTATTGGTTATCCTCTCTTGAAGTCAAACCAAAACCTAAGCCCCTCAATTCTTTGCATAAGTGTCCTTTAATTTTTTAAACATGATTGAACTCACCTTTTGTCTAACTTAAGCTCATCCCTTTTTTTCACCCACGTGTATCCCCTTATTTTAAGGATAATCGATTAAAACTAAATCATGTGATTATCCATTATATCCTTCACCTAATCTTAAACATGGGTACCATAGCTCTACCCATGGAATGGTCCTAATGGAACTTTCCATCCCCTTATAGGATGGATTCCCATGGTTATTGTCACTTAAACCTCTTTTACCCATTGTCAACCTTCTTTTTCCCTAGTTTTACCTTCATAAAGGTGAACCTTTTAAAGCCTATATAAGCAAATCCATGTCAATGTCAAAGAAAAAAATCAATAACAAAATAACAAAAAGATAAAACTCATATGGGTCATTCCAAGCATTCACATATTGCTCCCTTTAAGGACAATTACCAAAACATATCAAAATTGCTCAATATATGGTAGGATGCTCTTTTGAAGGATAGCTATAAAAATCCTTAAATAAAACACACAAACTTAGACCACTCCCTTGAAGGATGGCTGAGTATAGTATTTATCAAAACATATAAATTTCTGGGAAGCTTCTAACATTGATCAACTTCCTAATCAGTAGACCCATTATCAAAATTAGAAATGATAATAATAATAATAATAATAATAGTAATAATAATAATAATAATTTTTGGAAGCCATAATCAGCTTTCATAAGTAGGCTTCCAACATCAATCAATCTACACTTTATATGACATGGACTTGTTTATACTAGCTCTTTTGGTAACCTATCATAGATGCATGCTAGGCTCATAAATAAGTTATATTTTCATCCATATCCCCTTTATACTCTATAAACAAGGCATTTTGAGCTTATTGATATTATGTGATCAAGACACCTTTTTTAGCCAACTAATGGATGCTAATGCAAATCATTCACAAGAATTATGTTCACAGATTGATCATACTTCAGTTTATTTTAGTCCTTGTCAAAGAATAAGAATCGTGATATCTTCTTATTCTCTCATATTTAATTGTTGATACATTTGTTATAGTGTTTGTCTCTCGAGTAGCCTATCTCCCCCACAATTAGTTTTTTGATCCAACTTAGTTTATGTGCCTTACAATTCAAATACATTCATCTAATAATATGGAGATAATTAAAAACATTTCAAAAATAATAATGTGTGTTACTACAAGTTATGTCATGTTTAAGTGTTTTTAATCAAAATAACATCTTAGCCATCATAGCCAATCATAACAACATACAATCCTCACAACATTACCTTTTCTCACATCATAAGTTAATGAATCATCACATACAATCCACATAAACATGTGTCTACTTAAAATAACATCAATATCATATCATATAAATAACCAATAACACTAACTAATCATGAGATGTCTATCATTATTCAATCGTACATCATCCACATATGTTATCTTTTGCATGCCTATCTAGGTAATAAAGCAAAGATTCATCTGCATGTCCAACAAAACATCTCATCATAACAAAAATTATCATATTTTAACATCATGAACATCATATCACATAAATCATAACATCATAAACCACCTATCACATCCATAGAACCATGATCCATTAACCCATAACCATATCATGAACATCAATTACATCATACTCATCTATAGCCGTAACAATAACCACAAACATCATAGTCATGTCCAACAAAGCATAAACATTGCTATATCATAAACAACATCCATGAATATCTAACACCATGATGATCATAAATAAAATAGCCACATCATCACATACCTAGCTAGGTGAGTACACATAAACCATTACATGCTAATCATCATAACATCATATCATACATAAACATCACATCCATCAACACAAACTATAAACCATGACCACACAAACACACACACACACACACACACACACACACACACACACACACACACACACACACACACACACACACACACACACACACACACACACACACACACACACACACACACACACACACACACACACACACACGCACGCACGCACACACACGCACACACGCATGCACGCGCGCGCGCACACACACACACACACACACACAGATCATATATACAAATAATGTAGATGTCTCTCAATAAATATTTACATCTTGCTACATCAGCTCATAGGCTAGTATCAAAATCATATAGTACATCAAAAGTATAAAGTCTCATCATAGTCTAAGATCCTACAAATACCTCATGCCTCATAATCCTACCTTGGGCATGTGATCCTCGTCTACATATGTCATGACTCGACATACCTAATCGATGATATAGGGCACTCTATCATGCATTTGTAACTAATCCCTCACCTAAAAGGTTTGTAACTAATACCTTAGTTTACTTAATCCAACCTATACAAGAGAACATACCTTCAAATTGACCTTCTCTAAATTTTCACATATACATTACCTAAACCGTTAAACCTCTTAATCTACACACTTAAACACTAACCTAAACACTTAACCTTTAAAACCTTTAATTGAACCTTCTACCCACACCTTTACCCTTTTTCTAAATCTTTTCCCAATCACCAATTGTCAAGGGTCGACTGGTGACAATTCATTTTGGAACCATCACCAGCCAACTTTTGATCATTGATGGTCAGGTAGTTGACCACTAATGGTATACACAGTGACCATTAGGGGGTTGTCTATTGACTGTCATTGGTCGATAATTACCACCAATAGTCATTATGTACTGATTATTGATGAACCTCAAACCCTAGGGCTCGACTAAATAACCTCCAAACTATACCAAACACTAAATTTTTTTACTATACCCATGTAAGCTAGCCCTTTAATACCATTCACAACACTAATTACCTACTCAACTATCCCACTTCATACTTACTTCTCACCAAAAACAAAACATAACAAACTCTACCCCTAAAAAACTACAAACCAACCTAAATTTTTAACCAAATAACAACACAATCACAAATTAAACTTTAATCTAAAAATACAAGCATAGAACCTACCTCATTCCTCAACTGATATCATGGAGGAACCCCAAAAACCACCATCACACCTCATGCTTTTCCTTGACCCCTCTGCATCCTCAGTCACCACCAAATCAACCTTACTCAACTCACCCAAAAAATCACTCAACTCACACTAACACACCATCACTATTTTTATCACTTAAGCAACAAGGTAATCACTAAAGGTTAAATGCATAAATAAACAACCAAAACCCATAGTGGCCTTTTTACCATCACCCCTTTTAGGGCTGACATATGACTATTGATGATTAGTAGGTGATCATCAATAGTTGAACCTAACTGTCAATGATCAATCTCATTAAACTCTTCCAACATAAATTATCATTTCAAATGTGATAAAAGTATCTATTACCCATTTCTACCCTAACAATTACTAACTACCTACCATTAGAGTACCCATTATCTGCCAACTGAATAACTAACCATGTAACCTTGATATTGGTCATATTGGCCCAACTTTGACATGTTTTGTGATGACCTTACCTTGGTCACTTTGACCATTACGTCTACATTACCATCTTAAACAACTTAAACTCACACTAATTTTGTGCACCAACCCAATTATGTTTTCTCAAGAGCACTTCCTACGTTGGATACTTTTGAATACACTAACCTTGCCTAAGAGACTTGAGTTTATGAGTATAACCTAACCACGATGCCTAATTACGGTCACTTGGTCTACTTATCACTTATCACTTATCATTCTATTTATAACCTTATTTTTACCTAACTAACTCAACTATGGTAGTCTAATCTATGTATGATATGTGATATCACATTTAGTCACATTCTATGTGCATGTTTTCACCTTGATCCCCAATCTAACCAATGTAATCACCCACCTAATTACTTATCAAAAATAACTAATTTTGTTTCACCTCATCGAATCCTAGTTTGAGGGGGAACACCTCCTCCCATGTTTGGGGTAGTTGAACCTTCAAACTAACCTTCCATTTTTTTAGATTACATCTTGTAGATACAAATTGCATAACAAAAGGGGAAAATTTTATACACTAAAAATCTACACTCTATGGTTATATATGTTGCACCAACCCTTAGACCACCCCTAGACCCCCTTAGGACCACTTCACAACATTTCAACCATCAAACTAAGTCATCCTGACTCATTTTGACCACTCTAACTTTAGCCTATCAATTTCTAGTGGTCAACCCCTAACTTATGATGATTATACTTGACCACCAATGGTCAACCTTTAAAATTCCTTAAGGGTTAACTCTAACTCAACTCCACCTTGATTTTTTATTCTTATCCACTCGTATAATTAATCATGTTAAGATTAAAATTAGATGATCTATTTAAACCTTGTTTAAGCTTATTATTTCACCTCTCCCTTCCTTCTATAAAAAGAGAGGAGTAGGAGAAAGAGAGATCAAGAATCATTAGGGAGGATTGGAAAATTATCAGAGCTTCTTCTATCAAAAATTCTTTGTAAGGTATTCTTATAATGAATCTAGGAAAGCTTTTAATGAGCATGATAGAGAACACAAGCACTATAATTCATTAATCACAACCAAGATACTAACACTCCACCAAAATTTATCTAGTCTCCATAATAGGTTCTCAGCCACTTAACTCAACATTCTTTAGGCAATAGATCTAAGTAGATATTTTTAATAATTAGTTCCCTTGTTTCTATCTCATAACCAATCTTTATCCTAAACCCACCTCCTAGAATCACTCAATAACCTTTCTAACTAGACCTAACCTTACCTAAGACAAATTTGATAGTAACCATTAATGGTCACTTAACTATTGATGGTTTTTGCTTGATCACTGATGATCACCCAACTAATGATGGTTACCTAACTATCAATGGTCACTATGTGACAATTTCAGTAGTAAGTCAATTCCACCTATCAGACCCCAACCAAATCCTACTTTCTAACTTTTTACTTGATCACAAAACATCACCTTATTTTCTAAACAATGTTTGATTCATTTAGCAATAATATCTAATTACTTAGTTTTATAATTATGCTAATTCATCTCTTTTAAAGCACTGCTTGTATGTAGTTTCAATATCTTCTACTATTCATGCAAGTAATTTATCTTTCATTTTAATAACTTTATTATTTACAGTATTGTATTGATATAATCCAAGGAATCTTGTGCTTCTTGGATCTATCTTTCTAGGCAAGACACCCTACTATCTAACTAATCAACCCTTTCTTTAGTGTTTTTTAATCTACATGTAATTCCTCCCTAGACACAAAGAGTATCTACAACCATCTAAATCATGTAGGGAAAAAACAAATCTAAGTTATACTAACATCACCCTTTTTTTCAAGTTTTACAACTTTATTCTAAGAAATAAAGAAAAATATACATGAAACAGTGGGCTTAAAACTACATTAGGCTTGTGTAAAATGAGGAAACAAGCTTGATAGGGTATCTTTAGATGCTCACATCTTCTTGGAGGTTGTGTATGGAGGTCCAAGAAGTTTTATGAGGTTAAAAAGGGTTATAACCATTTCTCTCATGTAATTTTTTTGCAACTCCAATGTCACATCTCTATAAACAAAAACTTACAGGAAAAATGAACTTAAAACCCTACAAAACCCTCAATAAGGATTCAACTAGGAAAACAAGGATGGAGAGCTATCTAGATGAGATGGAATGGAAATGAAAATTAATGAATATTTTATGGGAATCTCTAGAGACCCTACCCATACACTTGAAGTGTTACCTACTTATATGGACAAGAGGGAAATAAGGTTTTATTGACTATTTTTGATGTTTTGCAGGCTCTAAGAGGTTCCAAGAGATAAAACTAAGTTCAGGAGAAAGATTGGGACTTGTACTAACTCACTATGATAATTTCATGTATCATAAAATATCCTAATTATTCTTATAAGTGGCTTCATCTTATCTAGTCAAAACTAACAAAGTAAGCAATATAGTGAGAAGGGTGAGAACTTTAAGTAGATAGCATTTTAAGGTTTGGTTGAGTAATCTAAGGCCATGGAGGGTCTTTAAAAGTGTTATTCACTCCCTTTTATGGAATTTCATAGAGAAGTAAACCTAATTTTGATGCCAAGTGTGAGATGTGAGTGAAAGAGGTATTTATTTGACTGTAGGTAGTGTTGTCTCACTTTTAGAAGAATCTAGATGATTAAGAATGCATCTAATGCATGGTGGATCATGTCTACAACCCCTCCCTATTAATTAAATCATGATATCTATCCCTAGTTAGTTTTGGGACATTCCAAAAGGGTTAAATGATGAAGGATTTTCTTATGCATAATGAGGAGTTTTATGCCACATTTAATGAGTATCATGACTTAGAGGGCCATTTGTCCTATCATACCTTGCATATGTAACTCCTTACCTCAACATAAAAAGTGTTCTAGTGACCTTTGGACTTCTCTTTTCCCATTTATCTCTCAAGTTATATAAGTATCTACCATTTTGGCCTTTGTAATCTAATACCATACCATGTATGGCAAAGCCCTATTGGAATGATGTAATATTTTTCCTTTGAGCATTAATGAAAATCTATTTTTGAGTTTATGAATATTTTTTTGAGTGTGCAAGTGAGTTATGGTTATGCAAAGTGATAATTTTATATCATTTCTTCCCTTATCCTTTCATGTTTGAGCAAGATTTCTTATTTTAATAGGTCATATAGAGTGTAGTCAAGTGTGTTAGGATCTTTAAAGTATATGATTGTTCTTAGAGTGTGCAATTTTCCCTCTGGTTCATCTTCCTTGTGTTTCTTCATACATCCCACCTCTATATTGAAACACTAATGTTAGAATCCTTTAAGACTTAGAAGCTAGTTTGTATGCCCTATTTCATTGTGATAGGAATACGATGGTCATGTGGAAATAATCTTGGTGAATCACCCCATTATAATAGTTTCAATTTCATTCAAAACATAAATCTTTTCCCCACAAGTAAACATTAGTTAATTGATAAGAATTCCAAGACACATTCAGAGAGTTAGCCCTTAAATCTAGAGTCTCACTTCCACTATAGGTACACCCACATACCTAGAAGTGTTCCCATGTTGATGAAATATGAAAGATGATAGAACATCCTCTTCTAGGGTATAATATTTGGTGATAATATTTATCATGCCCTATGGGACAATTATATTCAAGACAACTTGTCAAGGTCAATGTTGGTCTTAAAAACATTATCTACAAATTGGTGTGCTAATCAACATTTGGAAACTCCATTAAGGTAAAATATGGTTCAAGGATATTATTTTTTCATAAAATTGCTCTCATAATTCATGGTTCTCACTAGGTCATCATTTAGTAGATTTTTCAACCCCATTAATCCACCTATTCATCATGAATTTCCTCTTATAGTTCAATATCCTCATCCCAATCTACAATTTGAAGACCAAGAGGATTTTGCTAGCCAAGGAATCCAAGAGAGTGAAGAGGTTGAAGAAATTGAAGTTATTGAAGAAGACATTTCTAGACCTCATTTTTTCCCTTTCTTTAATATTTAAAATCCAATTCAGCTTCAAGCAAATGATGTCATTCCTCCTAATGCCACAAAAGGTGTACCCATATTCAATGGTGAGATTCATGTTACACCTAGTGAACACATTAGAGATGTCTCTAACTTTTATATCTTCCATAATGTCACTCAAGAAAACATTTCCATTAGAATCCTTACCATGTCCCTTAGAGGGAAGGCTCCTAATTGGTATAGGACTCTAGAAGGTGGATGCATCACATCATGGGAAGATTTTTGATTGTTTTTGACCTCAAGATTTGGAAATGAAAGGTACCATGTCTCTCTCATACATCAACTCAATTTGATCTAAAGAGAATCCAAATAAACAATGCATGACTTCAATAAGAGGTTTCAAAATACCTGGTGTAAATTTCCTCCTCCCATGAGGCCACATCTTAGTTTTGTGTTCCCTACCTACTTGAGAGCCATTGGTACTAAAATTATTATCATGCTTCAATCCATGGGTGGTTCCACTCTTCTTAAAACATATGAAATTTTGATCAAATTTGAGAATGGTCTCATCTAATATGGAATGTTTACTCCTATGGTGTCTATGCCTCTGTTGTCTAATAATTATACTAATACTCCAGATGTGGCTCAAATTCCTAATGCTAATACTAATCCTAAGGTTGCTCTTAAGAAGATAGAAAATATCATGGATTTATATGCAAAAATTAAAATTCTAAGATCTCAACTTAGGAAAGATAATATAAAACAAGGTGCCTATCAAAATTCATATCCTTATCAACAAAAATATGGAATAGATTAATGACACCTAACCCCAATAGGCCTACCAATGTGTACAACCCTAATTCCATCACCAATGTAAGAGAGATGGTACCGGTGCATAGAAATTTGGTACAAGGAGAAGATTTGAAACCAAGAAAATTCTTGGATGCTAATGAAGGTGGAGATCAAGCTCTTATTACTCAAGGAGGATTTAATCCTCTCTTATTAGTTGAATATGAGGTCATGATGCATGCAAGTGAAGATTGGTAGCTTCATGGAGAAAGTTTCACCAACTTTTTAGTGGAAGATAATTTTGTAATTAATCAAGGATCCTCTATTGTATACAATATAAGGGCCAAGAGGAAGGATTTAGAAGGTGACAATAACATGCCTAAAATCTCATCCAATCATCCTCCAAGACAACAAAACATGGTTTTAATCATGGTACCTCCAAAATTACCCACACTTCCTTCAATTCAGAATATGATAAGGTCTATTGAATGTGCCTCTATTCCTCAAGTTCTAAAAAAATATTTAAATTTAAGTAACCAAGAAAAGGTGAGTGATAATTCCCTAAACATAGTGGATTCCTTGAAAAATGCTAAAGCATCAATCTCCTTGTGGGATGTCCTTCATATGCCTAGCCAAAAAGAGTTGTTACAAAAGTAAGTGTCTAATATTCTTACTAGTTCATCCCCTTCAAGTCAAATTAAAATTCATGTTATCCTTGAAAATGTCCCTAATACCATTGTTGAACCATATAATAGGATTGATAAACCACCAATATTCTATCTGACTTTCATAGTGGGTGACAAATTGGTCCATAATTGCATAGTTAATAGTGGAGCTTCTACTTCAGTCATATCCAAAGTTGTAGCTGACAAGTTAGGCCTGAAATATGAGACACATAGTGAAATATTTATCCAATTAGATGGTAAACTTTTGAATACCATAAGATTATTTAAAAACTTGAAGGTCTTCTTGTATGATTTTCCTAGTTTTTCCATCCTTCAAGACATAGTTATTGTTGACCTCCTAACTCACTTTACAATCTACCTTTCAAGAGACTTTATAGACAAGATTGGTGGCTATCTCTCAATTTATTGGTCCATATTGGAATCTAGGAAAAGTTATTAGACAAAGGTGACAATTAGGACATAACCTCTTACAAGATTTCATATTAAGCCTTATATTGAAACAAGCTATAACTTGAACTATGTGATCAATAAGAAGGAGGAGCCTAATGTGGATGATGGAGATTATAAACTTGATGGAATCTCTGATTTGTTCTTGGATGAGTATGGTATAGCTGCATATGGACATGATCCTTATGCATAATTTGAAAAAACTTACCTTGGGACTTATATCATGCATGAGAAGCCATTTAAAGGAGTTGAGGTAAGTGTCAAATATTCTCATATTGTTGAAGCTAACTATATGGTTCATGAGTATGATGATCATAGGTTGGTGAATCTAATTGAACATTATAGTGGGAAAAATGATGTCTTTATCCTTGTCGTTGATGAAGATGCTTTAGATGATGACACTCATGAGATATATGAGAATGACTTATGGTAAAGGTTTAATGTCATATGTCATGAGTTTGATCAGCTTGGTAATGTTACTTCCCCTTTCAAAAGGTCTACATCTAATTTGGTTAATGCCTCTAACAAACATGATGTTGAGTGTCTCAATTATCATGGATAAAACTCTCATGTTTTGAATGAAGATGAAATATGAAAAATATCAATGCCATATACAAAGGGTTTGACAAGTTGGGTAAGTCTCCCTTTTCTCCAAAATATTCCATATATAATGTCAAGTCTGACAATGAGACTAATGATCCTATTGATACATATTCCATCAAGAATAAAGATGAGGGTCATTATACTAATTAAAAATTACTATCATGAAGAAATTTGATGATGCTAATGTCTAAGAAGTTGTAGACATAGATAATAAGGTTAAAGAAGAAGTTATTGTACCTCAAGAATAGTCAGGAGACCCACTTGATGTTTAGCGATATCCAAAGTTATTGGTTCATGAGAAAGAAGATCTTGATACTCCAAAACTTCAAGAACTTTATATCCTAAGAGAGGATAAGGTTTAGAAGATTGTCATACACTCTAATCTACTCTTTTTTTAAAGAACATAAAATGGATATGATAGAGATCACAATAGCTGTATCCCAAATCAAGGTTCTTAGAGAATAATAAATATCATCCATGAAGGTCCCAAATAGTTCACTTATAGACATAAGAAGATTCAAAGGTGGTAGGCTTTTTGACCACTCATATATGCAAGTGATTGGTGATGATCATGATCCTTATGCTAGGCTGACTTCATGGAATGAAAAAGATGAAAAATAGATCATTTTTTACCCTAGTTTAGGTATGAACAATTGTTTCACCTCATGAGTGAGGTTTTGTAAATAGTATAATAGGTGTGTGTGTTCTTTTTCAACTATTTTATGTTCCATAAGTGTTCTAGTGAACACATATGTGTTTATTTTGTATTTGTCTTATTGCATGTGTATTCCCTTGTGTTTGTGTATTTTAAAAGGAAATTTCTATGTCAAACTTGCTGTACATGTGACTTTATGGCCCAATGGATAGGATTAGGTGATTGGTCTTGGTATAGCAAGCATACCACTCTTTAAGAAATCACCAAGAATGTTTACCTTTTTAACAATAAGTGAAAATGGGTCAACCCCCCTAATTAAAATACTTATATAGGGGTCTAATATAGTGTTATAGGGTGTTTTATTATTCATTAGATGCAATTTTATGCCATTTATGCCTTGGTTATGGTTTAATTAAGTCTTATGCCAACATGATTTACTTAGAGATTATTTTGGGATCATAAATGCAAGTTGAAATTTTTTTAACATGTCCATGTGTCCTATTTTTATTACCAAAATTCAAGATGTCATATTACCTATCAATAAAGTCAATCCATCTGAAATGTATAGGTTCTCTAACTAAAAATCAATAAAATAATTTAAAAAGGAGGATTGGTACTTGTACAGCCTTAGGGGAGTGTGACACATGTGAAAATATTTTTGGGTGACTCTCAAACTTACCTGGACTCATATTAATATTTTTTCATCTTTATAAGTGCTAAAATGTTAAAAAATCATTCTGTTCCTTCATAACCCTTCTAGACATGTAGAACTAGTCAACATATTTAAGATTAGTATGGCTAGTTGGAGAAGTTTTAGACAAAACATCTTTAGCGGGTGATATTAAAATTAGAGAGATTCATGTTCATAAAAATATTTCAATTATTTTTCAATTTTTCTTTATGAATCATCCTTTATAAGTTGACTATGTTTTTTTGCTCACTATTTCCCATATCCTATAGGTTTTGCTCTTGTTTGGACAAGTCCATAAAATAAAAACGATGGGAATGACTCCATATGACATGTAAATATTTAACAAATTTTATCCATGCTTGGTTTCATGTTTTAAAGTGTTTTGATAGGCCAAGTATCTCAAGTTGTAAGTGAAGGCACCATTCTGTATTACAGGTAGGTTTCCATTATTTTTAGAATATTCACGCCTTGGTATTGGTTTTTGAGGGTGAATATAGGTTTATTTCCATGTTTTAAATATTTTCTTGACCCTATTTACTTTAAATCACATTCTCCAAGGAAACCTTACATGGTACTACAATAATAAGCACCATGCAATTAGTTTGTTGTATGATTGTCATACACAGTCAACTAGGTGAGCTGTGAAAGGACATGAAACACATCCATGAGATTTTTATTAAGGTATTAGGATTTTTAACATACCTTATTACATGAAAAATAAAATTAAGTTATCTAAAGTGGTATGCAATCAGTTATGACAACTAGATCTCTTACACAACCAAGGTTCCTATAAAAGGTTCATTCACAACCATGGTGAGTTATGTGTAATGAAGGTATGTATAACACTCATGGATAAGTAATTATGGTCTTAAGGTGTTTATCATGCTCTTATAATAGGAAAAAAAATTAAGCTCTAGGTGGAACCATAGATAACATCAGAAGACAAGTTTTAATATACTCACCATCTTCCACCATTGATGAACATGCACAGGAGTCTCTTGAGAGAATGTCATGTTGGAAAGGAAGAAACGATATTTATTTCAAATAATTTAAAATATGAAGAGTGAATTGATAAAATTTGTGATTGTTTATAGTAGATTACAAGTATTTATATCTACTCACTACCTATAGTACTACTCACTGCCTACACACATGTAAAAGTTCACATGCAAATCATACCACAGAGAGATGAGGTGTCATATAGAAGTGTTAAAACATGTGGTGAAACCCTTATTTGGATCCTATTATATTATGGAGATCATAGTGTACATATTTATAATGCTAGGTTGGCAATAAATATGGGAGATTACCTTCAAAGGTGAAATGACTGTGTTAAGGGACCATTTCTCTAAAAGACAAAAATAGAGCACCTAACCATTTTGTTGAGATAATATGACAAGGTTACCAAGGGTTATGACCAATCTAAATGCACTAATACTATATCCCTATCATAGTATCCCAATTTTAAAAAGGAAGGGATTAATTTAGTCATTTTATTTTCTTACTTAAAAATCCAAAAGATGCACCTTTGACCACTAAATTTAAATAGTGACATCCACAAGATTTGAGATCCAAAGATACCTCTTCAATGAAGGTTTAAATATTGAAACATGATTCCATGATTGAATGGTCCTAGATAGTTGAAAAGAGAATCTATGTTCTAAAAGTCATTTAAAGAGGATGATATGCAAAATTTTGAGATTATCTACACCTATAGGTGTCTCTTGCCTGAGATGTTGATATAAATTTTGTAAACATCCAATTCCTAACACCATTTGTGTTGCAATTGTCAATCTTACTTGAATTACACTCAAATTCCCATTTTAGGCTAAAATCTATAAAACACCCTAAGTGGTTCAAACTTGTCATGTAAAAGTGCCAATTTAGTTCAAATTATCCCTAAATGGGGCAATGCATTTTATGTGATACCTAACTTTGATCAATTCATTTCGAGTCAAAATGATAATTTCACATTTTTGTGCTATAGATCACTCTTTTCTTCTAATTCATTGTTACATATCATTTACCTTTGTTATTTTGTGTTGGTGACATCCTAAAATGGAACATGGTTCCAATGCATCTAACATCAACTTCTAATTCTTCTCAAGTCAAATTATGACCTGGTAATATGAATGTCTAACCATTTTGATTAATTGAGGGCTAATTTCCAAATAATTTCACAAATTTTGATTAAACTTGTTTAAGGATAATTGATCGAAATCAAGAGATTAAGTGTATTTTCCATGAGAGTTGTTGAATATTTATTTTTGTAAATTGATTTATATTAATTGCATCACCTAATGACATCATCATATGGGGTGTCATCTACAAGCCATTATTGTATAAAATATCAAGATCATGGCCTCCCATGCCTCATTAAGACTTTCCATACCTCTTAAATGCCCATCTATCCCAAATATTTATGAGAGATATTTATGGATTTTAATTATATAATTATATTAATCCATGAACACACATATCAATCTTGATATGGATGATCATGGTTGATCTTGACCGATCTCAAAAATATATAAATAAAAAGGCCATGAACATCATTTTTAAGCTCAAATACTGAAATGTTATAATGGTAAAATCTCTTCATAACTCATTTGTGTTTTGATTATTATGTTTATTTGATAGGCAAATTATATAGTTACATATCATGAGCCTAGGTTTTATGGAGTGTTATTAAGACATTGGATAAGTTTACCACCATTGTCGATGAAGACAAGGATGCTTGATCAAGGGAGAACATGTTTTTGAGCCACTCTTGGAGGATAAATCCACTTGGAAAGGTATAAGTTTCTTGCTTTCTTTCATTTATCTTTCATCGTCATTAGCAATTCTTATATAAATAGATAGGCTTAATTCAATTTACTCTTATGCATTTTTCCTTTGATTTATTAGACTAATGTTTGACTAATCATGTTATGTAATCCTCTCTACATTTTGGCACACCTAGTAGGACCAAATTCATCCCACACATGAAGAAGATCATTATGTAACTTTAAAATCTTCATTTGGATTATTAAAAATCTTGCAATTTTATTTTATAACTTTATTTTGCCATTTTTCTTTACCATGGGTTTACAAGTCAACCATTGATGGTTAGTATAAGGGTTGATGGTCACTATGTTTTTTTTATAATAAACTCGAGAGCTAATAGGCCATTTTAAAATGCTTGGTTTGGGGTCATAGGGACTCCATTTTTGATGTTTTTTTTTAAACCATATGTTTTCTTCTAAGTTTTTATAATTTGATATTAATTTAGCTTCAAGTTACATATATTTTTCAATTTTTTTTAAAAATCTCTTTAAATGTTTCTAATCTAACACATTTGCTTTTGGGGTGATGCCTTAAGGGTAGATAGGTAATCGATAGACTTTGAATTCATTAAAACATGCTATTTAGACAATATTTTGAATGCTTTTAGAATGAACTAGGAACTTTGTTTTAGTACCTAATGAAACATTTAGGTGCTTAAGATGAATGTTTGATAGTTATACTCTCAAAGTTATAAATTAAGACCAAGGGGTCAAAATAACATCACCTCAACTTTTCATTTGGTGTTTAAAATTGAACTCATTTGTCCAAGTTTTGTATTCAATAGCTATTTAACTTAGACTTTATTTGGAAAAAAGAAGGTCATTGCATATATGCTCTTCCATCTGTCACCTTTAGGGAGACTTTGGAATCAAAATCACCCATCCTTATTATAAAAAGCCTATTCCAAGGCTTAGAAAGAATGTCATCTAAATAACTCCCCAAAAACTCATAGTAGTTTAGGTGATCTTGAAAATAACCCTAAAGTATTTCTCTTATGGATTTTATTTCATTACATGTTGGCTTACTAGGGGGACTTCATTACCTCCCATGAGCTATTCAGGGAAGCTTTGACCTGAGGTTTCACCTCCTAGCATTGACTTCAACCACTCCCATTAAGATCAGAGGTTTGAGTAGTTAAACCACCTTCTAGTGATGCAGTTGCACATGGGATGTATATGCACTATGGGAATCACACTACATTGAGTGAACAATAGGTTGTAATGGTTGCAAAAAGGGTAAGACCTTTTTAGAATAAGATAAGTGCCATGGACACCCAATTATGTGTTTTTATTTTGTACCATGATGTGAAATTCAGTGTGTAATTGATTTACCTAGAAACATTCAAAAACTTGCAAGTTTAGTTGACCCCACTTTGCCATACCTTGTCATTTAGACTTAAGATGATTTTTTTTATCATTAGCTTACTTAGTCTTGATTTGTGTCTAAAGCTGCTTGTTAACACAATGAACTTAACCAAAGCACTTTGTCCTCAATTTTCTTGAGCAATGGAGGTGTTACACTATCCAATTATAAAATTTATCTTTTCCTTGTTCAAATTATTATCAAAAGCTTTTGCGTAATGTCATCTACTTTGGCATAGTCATGCTGCCCAATTGAATCTAGACTTTTTTCCTAATTTGTTTAAAGTCCCTCATTTATAATTCAAATTTAAAATTAAGGCTTTTTGAGTTTTAATGGTTGGTGTGTTAAATTGGGTTCACCATTTTAACACTAAACTTGTTCTAATTTGGGTTCAATTTTCCATTTGGATTGAGGGCCATTTAGTAGACTTAAAATCACATCATCATCTTGGTGGACTCAAGTCATCTTATGTATAACTTTTGCTTTGAGTCCTAGAACATATTTTATCCTACTAGAACCATGTGGTGATGTTGTACTACCTATTTGGTCCTAGCTTAGTACTTAGTAATTCACACATGTTTTTATATCTTGAGTTGCTTAGTTCATTTTGTCTTTTTTGTAATCCAGAGAGATTTCCTTTAATTTTCTAGGGTCAACTTGTTGAAGTTGAAAATAACATTTAAACTATAGGCATATCACAAAGATCTAGGCTTTGGTGTATTGGTTTTCACCTTGGATCTTTGAGTTACCTTTCCCTCTTCCAATTTATACAATTTCAACTTTACCAAAAGTTGAGTAAATTTGTAAACCAAATCTTCTAATTGTGTGTGGTTATAAATCACCCTCCAATTATAATCTCTTTAGTGCCTTAGTCATTTTTTTGGAAAAAGGATCAAAATTAATAAATTATTTAAACATTTGAAAAACATTATCCAAATCTTATCAAACATTGAGAACATTGTTTTTAAATAATGACACTAAGGTACACTTATAATAGGGTTTATTATGGCCCTAGTTGTAAGGTATAGCATCTTTATGATGGGCATAAGCACTCCATATTGTTTTAGGATGTTTCCCTCTTTGGGCCTATATATTAAAAACCAATTACATCTATGTCAATTTTGGTATGTCATCCTTGTCCTTCCCCTTCAATTTGCACTCTATGCTCAAAGGTTACTATTTTGGGGTATATTTCTTCTCCTTTGGCTTGTATGAGCAAGCAAGCTCTATAACATGTGAAGGTTACCATTTTAAGACCTCCTCCTTTTGGTTTACACAAGCAACCAAACTAAGAAGCATCTAGTTATTACCATTTTCAGACCTCCTCCTTTGGTTTGCACAAGCAACCAAACTAGGAAGCATCCAATCATTACCATTTTAAGACCTCCTCCTTTGGTTTTCATAAGAAACCAAACTAAGAAGCATCTAGTCATTACCATTTTAAGACCTCCTCTTTTGGTTTGCATAAGCAATGAAACTAAGAAGCAATCAATTTTTACCATTTTAAGGCCTCCTCCTTTGGTTTGCACAAGAAACCAAACTAAGAGTCATCCAGTAATTACCATTTTAGGACCTCCTCCTTTGGTTTACACAAAAAACCAATCTAAAAGTATCCAATCATTACCATTTTAGGACCTTCTCCTTTGGTTTGCATAAGCAACCAAACTAAGAAGCATCTACTCATTGCCATTTTAGGACCTCCTCCTTTAATTTTCACAAATAACCAAACTAAGAAGCATCTAGTCATTACCATTTTAGGACCCCCACCTTTAGTTTACACAAGCAACCAAACTAAGAAGTGTTTAATTATTACCATTTTAGTACATAATCATTTGTTTTTCACAAGAAACCAAACTATGAAGCATCTAGTCATTACCATTTTATGACTTCTTCCTTTAATTTGCATAAGAAACCAAACTAAGAAGCATCTAGTAATTACCATATTTGGCACATCACCATTTTTTATGAACCCATTATTGAAGAACCTCCATCTGATGAACCAATTGTGTTTGATCCCTTATTCAATAGTATAATTTTTGAAGAGTCCATTATTATTCCCACTAAACCAAATTTTCCCCACTTTAGAAATTCCATGTTGATCTTTGAGCCAAAACAAGAACATTACCTCTTCAAGAGCGATCTATGAGGATCAAAATGTGTTCACAGTTGATATTTTGTAAAAAATTGTAAACCAAAACCAAAATTTTATTATTGAAACATCTATTTGTGATAATTTAACATGTGATAAGTTACTTATTCATTTATTACCTATTTTTAAAGATCTTCATCTCCTTGACAAGACAGTCTTTGCAGAGTTGTCTCTTGATCTTTTCCCACTCATTAAGGAGTCTCACTTTGGTAGACATGATTTTATTGAGGAATCTCTTGAATGGTTCCCTCTCTTTAAGGGGCTTCACTTAGATGATTCAGTCTATGTTGAACCCTTATAAGATGATTAGTTGTTATTGAGACCATTATGCCATCACATACCATTACTTGTCAAGTATTTAACACTCAATAGAATATTAAAGAAATAACCACTTCAGATGAAAAATTAAAATTAGATCTAGGTTTTAGTTTTGAACCAAAATTGGATTTAGCATTAGAAATAGAATCAAAATTAGTTGTAACATTGAATTCAGAGTCCCTTGCTTTATAATTAGATTTAGAAACAAATTATAATATTGGTTATTACAACATTGGTTACAATTGCCTTGCAGATCAATTTAAATATATTTGTGATCCTTCTATGGTTTTTGAGGATGATTATTTTAGCATTGACACAAGTACTCCTAGTATCTTGTATGAGAATTGTGTTTCCTTTCACTATCCCATTATTATCACCATCCAACATAGCCATTATATTGGCATTCCACCTCCCACAAACATTGATTGGGATTGACAGAATCCCACTTTGTTCAATTGCATCTATGGTAACATACCATTTATATAATGTTAGGGGGATAAAAACCAAATTCATCTAAAAGAAGAAAAATATCCTAGTAAAACCTTTTTAGAGGTGTTAGGGGATAAACAAAGATCAAACTCAACATATTTTAGTGAAACCTTTTCAAAGTTTCTAGAAGACAAAACAAAGTCAAATGTTAACATCTCTTTGTGAAAACTTCTCAAAAGAACTACGGGATGATTAGAACAAATTAATTAGTGTAAACCTCATCGAGAAACCAATAGCTAAGAACAAAATTTATTCACTATTTATTGAAGATATTATTTAAGATCAAACAAAAATAACTTCCAATCTATAGTATAATCAGATGGTAGCTACTCTCAAGATCAGGAAATAAAATGATTAGGTGGTCCTATTCAGAACATATTCAAAGGTATTTAGCCCCACCATAACCAAAATTATGTCAAATTTAATACCAACAACATTATGTGTGACTAGTCTTGATCTTTATTTGTTTCCCACTCATTATACATTCCATTATCACCCACCTATTTATTACCCACCTATATCATTTATCATTGGTAGCACTTTCCTTTGTCGAGGCTATGAAGTTATCTTATCTTGATGTTGGAAGGAAGTAAAATCAATTGCCAATAAATATCTTAAACACATTATTGAGATATAGATTAGTAATAAGTTCTTAACAGAGTAGCTTTTCCAAAAGAGAATTGGGTAGTAACTTTATAATTAATCATTTTTGTTGTCTCACATATTAACTAGGATGTACATCTCCATGTTAACAAGAGAAACATAACCATTTTTAATTTACCATTTACCCATTAAACATTTTACTTGTCTATTCTATTGGGGGCAACCCCTTAGACCATTTTATTATAGGCATTATTATACCATTGTGATTCATGAACCGTGTTGTTTGAACTACATTGACTTGAGGTCCTTCGAGACTATGTAGGCAACACTTAATTTATTTTAAGGTCAGCTCAGTCACCCCTTCACCATGCTCTCACTATTTTTTGATAAATTATTAATTTTTAACACTCTCACCATTTTATGAGTAACCTAAACAATGCTCTTCCCATTTTGTGAGCAATTTAAGCCAATCATTACTTGGGGGTAACTTTGTCACCACTATAGCCAATTTTATTCTCATCATTTCATTATACCATTTCTCTACTATTAAACAAGGCTTGATTTTAGTCATCTTACTGATCCTATTTTGATCTTGGTTCCTTTGGTTCATCCTGCACCTTCTGTGATGGGATTTTGATCTAGTTTCAGCAATTTTAGAAATTTTATGTTCAATGATAGTCTATGGAAGTAGTATGGCATTTGATATGGCAAGTTAACTTTAATTAAATTTTTTATTTGGTATCACTGATTATAAATACCTATGGGAAAATTATTATTGTTTTAGTAGCCCTAATTATAATCATCTATGGGCAAACTAGGTATAATGCCTTTTTATCATGCATTGCCATGTCATCTAGTCATTACTATTATAATTTATTTTGTCATTCTCCTTTATTTTTGAACTTGTTATGACCTAGTTAGTTTTTCATTGCCTTTTTTGTGGGTATAATTAGTATGACTTGGGATTATTATGGGGTTATGTAGGCTATGTTTGATTCATGTCAAGGTCAACTTAGTCCCTCTGATAATATGCTCTCATCATATTACAAGTTAGACTGTTCTATATCTCTTAATCCTAAATCAAGTTGAGATATTTAGAAATTTATAAAAACATTCAAAAAAGTAAAAAACATTTTGTGTGTGTTTATTTTATTATTATTTGTTGTTTGGTCTTTTGTTTTCCTATTTGGTATTACTTCTTTATTTTCCAAGTACATCTTGATGATCTACATAGATCTTGATTATTCATATCTAGATCTTATGATATCAAATTATTCTTACCTTGATTTTTTACATTATTATTCATACTTGAATCCTAATTGTTCATATCTTTATTTTTAAGTTAGGTTCATTTATGTTTCTTTTTATTTGTCTTTGCTTTTTTGTTTAAATGTAAATAGCTATAACTCTAGTTTTGGTCATTGTTTTACCATTATCCTTAGTTATAGGTATTCACATTTGAACCAACTCAACGTAATTGGAATATTATGTCATTCTAAATTATTCATACTTATGATGCCTAATTTATTTTTCTATATCAAGCACTTTGTGCTCAGGTTTCAAAGTCTTAACGTCAACATCACTCTGATGAATAGTTCTCAAGAACACTTTGCATAATGTAGGCTCCTAATATGAAAATAAGCATCTAATTATCATGAATTTTAGCATTTGAATCTTTGCTTTGATGTACATCTCTTCACATACATTATGATTTTAATCAATTCTTGGTTAGTTTTCATCATTCCTCATTCCATTATCTCGCAAACTTGGGTGAACTGCATTGTCCTGAAGTTCATGTTAGAACATGAGTCCATGGAACTATATAGGAAACATCCACTTATTTTATACATCTAGACTCAACTCAACCATCTCCATGTTTCTCTTCATATCTTTCATCATTTTGTGCATTCTAATATCCTAGGTTTTATATGGCTTTTTAAGCCATTACATCATCACATGTACGTTTGCACCTACTCTATTTAACCTATCTATTATGTTATATACTTAATATTTTTACTTTTAAATTTCCCATGTTCAATGATCAAATCAGTGCTACAGGGGCAAACCATTATTTATTCTCTATCAATGATCAAAATTAGCCTTATTAGGGAAAAACTATTTTATCTTGACCACTTTTACTCTACTTGGGCACCTCTTATTATCTTATCTTTAGAGACCCCATTCTAGTGGTGCTTCCCTTCCTAAATTAAAACATTCTCTATTTTCCTCTAATTCCAAGCTCTCCATACTACTACCCATGATGGCAGTATTTTAGTGTGTAACTTGTCTTGAGATTGATCAATATCATATGCATGCAACTTCTACTCTCAAATTGGGTATATTTAAAGTGTGTCACTTAAATTTATGGATTGTATCATTCTCATTCCACATATCTTTGGGGATTATTATACCTCTAATTATATTTTTATAATTGATGGTGACCATATGTGAAAACATGAATTCATCTAGATGTGGCCTATTCCAAGGGTTAATCTCCCACTTTCCCTCTCTTTTCAAGACTCCATCCTTCTCTTTCATCCTAGTATGTATTCTTGAGGGGGCATCATGGGTCTATTCCAATTTCTTCTTGACAAATCTTTTATTTTAAAAGATGTTGATTCGCTTGAATGTCTTGATATGCCTTCTCAAATAGGAGAAAAATGTAGACATCCAATTCCTAACACCATTTGTGTTGAAATTGTCAATCTTACTTAAATTGTACTCAAATGTATATTTTGGGCTAAAATCCATAAAACACCCTAAATGGTTCAAACTTGTCATTTAAAAGTGATGATTTAGGTTAAATTATCCCTAAATGGGGAAATGAATTTTATGTGATACCTAACTTTGATCAATTCATTTCAAATCAAAATGATGATTTCATCTTTTTGTGCTCTAGATCACTCTTTTCCTCTAATTTGTTGGTACACATAAGGTATGTTTGTTATTTTATGTTAGTGGCATCATAAATTGGATAACGGTTCCAATGCATCTAATGTCATCTTCCAATTTTTCTTGAATCAAATTATAACCTAGTAATATGACTTTCTGACCATTTTGATTAATTGATGGGCAATTTCCAAATAATTTCACAAATGTTGATTAACCTTGTTTAAGGATAATTTATCCAAATCAAGAGCTTAAGTGGACTTTCCATGAGATTTGTTGAATATTTATTTTTGGAAATTGATTTCTATTAACTGTATCACCTAATGACATCATCATATGGGTTGTCATCCACAAGCTATAATTTCATAAAATATTAGGATCATGGCCTCTCATGCCTCATTAAGACCCTCCATGCATCTTAAATTCCCCTCTATCCCAAATATTTATGAGGGATATTTATGGATTTTAATTAAATAATTGGATTAATCCATGACCACACATCTCAATCTTGATATGGATGGTCATGGTTGATCCTGGCCAATCTCAAAAATATATAAATAGAGAGGCCATGAACATAATTTTTAAGCTCAAGTATTACAATTTTATAATGCTAAATTCTCTTCATAGCTCATTTGTGTTTTGATTATTATATTATTCATATTTGGATTAGCTTCACTTGATAGCACATTAGATAGTTACATATCATAAGCCTAGGTTTTATGGAGTGTTATTGAGACATTGGTGGAGTTTTACACCATTGTTGATGAAGACAAGGATGCTTGATCAAGGGAGAACATGTTTTTGAGCCACTCTTGGAGGATGAATCCACTTGGGAAGGTATAGGTTTCTTAATTTTTTTAATTTGTCTTTCATTGTCATTAGTAATTTTGATATGAATAGATAGGATTAATTTGGTTTACTCTTATGCATTTTTCCTTTGATTTATTGGACTAATGTTTGACTAATCATGTTATGTAATCCTCTGTACAAAGTTAACTATGGAATACCACAAATCCATAGTATGAGCTTGGAAATAGAAGCATATTTGCATGTTGAGAGACCTTGTTGAGTTGGGAAAGGAATTTGGTTCTAAGGAATATCAAACTTGAGTCACAGAACAAGGTATTTTGGCTTAGTAGGTACACCTATAGGTATATCTTGTTAAAAAAGGACCACCTACAACTAAGTATAGGTATATACAATCCATGAATTAGGCCTAAGCATGGAAACTTAATAGATAAGAGCACTTTCAAAGCTCAGTAACATATCCCAAGACCTTATAAGGGTAAGATATCATATGGAAAATTTATCAAGAGATTAAAATGTCCACCTACAGGCTCTTTTTTCCTTAACATAGTTGACTGTGGTTGATTATGATGAACATTGAGCAAGTTAGGGGGGATGTGAATGTTGGAATTGTATAAGTATGATATATATAGGTCCAAAAAAATTTATAATAAACCTAGGATGTTATTAATATTCCTATAAATATTTCCTTCAATATTAAATCATGCAAGACCGCCGATAAGAGGGAGAAACATAGTCATAACTATATGACCTTAGTCTAAGCCAATAAAGGTAAGGAGTGAAAAAAGGAGAGTTTGAAGGAATTGTGGTGATTTAAATTATGAAAAGAGACTCTAATATATGGAAGGAAACATCATGACACTCTCATGGTGGATACAAAGTAGATAGAGGACTCTAATTATGCATCATATAATTTATCTCCTGTCCCTTTCATCTTAGTCAGTCATGGGACTTGAAAGAGTTAAAAGGTATAATGATATAATAAAAGGATCAAAATTGGTACATATCATATTAATAATCTAGATAATCTCCTCAAATAATTATTTTGTCTAAGGAAATAGGGGGAGTACCCTCTTTTTTATCTCAGATAGAGGCTACTTTCCTAGAGTGTAAACCTTGTAATTCTTGGGGGAAAAGAGGATCAGAGGAGCTTGGGGATAATTTGAAATTTATAAGAGGTGTTTAAAGTTTAATTACACCTAAATAAACATAATAAACCCTTCACCTAAGGAATAATCTCAATAGGGTGGTCTAGACCTTCAAGGTAGAGACATGCTTATTAGGCAAGGTTTTGACCTAAAACCCAAATGGTAATTTAGTTTCACTTAAAAAATTTAGATATTATTACAATGGATTAAAAAAAAATTATGTGGATGATTAATATGTGTAAAAAATTCCACCCTGTAGATAAAACATAACAAGTCCATTTGTGGGCTTAAAACTACATTAGGCCTGTGTAAAATGAGGAAATAAGCTCGATAGGGTAACTTTGGATTCTCACATCTTATTGGATGTTGTGCATGGAGGTACAAGAATTATATCTAGATTAAAAAATGTCCTAATCATTTCTCTTATGGATTTTTTTTTCAAATCCAATGTGACATCTCTATGAATAAGGCTTAAGAGCAAAATGAACCTAAAACCCTAAAAAATATTGAATAAAGACCCAACTAGAAAAGCAAGGATAGAGAGATATATAGATGAGATGTAATGGGAATGAAAATTATTTAATATTATTTGTTAATCTCTATATACCCTCTCCATCTACTTTAGGTGTTCCATACTTATATGGACATGAGGGAAATAAGGTTTTCTTGACTATTTTTGATGTTTCACAGGCTCTAGGAGGTTACAAGAGGTGAAACCAACTTCAAGAGAAATATAGGGACTTGGAATAACTAAATATTAACATTTCATGAAGAAAATAATATCCTAAGTTTTCTTACAAGTAGTTTTATCTTAGCTAGTCAAAATTCACAAAGTGAGCAAGATAGTGAGAAGGGTGATAACTTCAATTAGATGGCCTTTTAATGTCTAAATGAGTAGTCTAAGGCCATGGATTGTATTTACAAGTGTCAATAACTCCCTTTTATGGATTTTAATGGAACACTAAAGCCATGTTTAAGGCTAAGTGTGAGGGGTGAGTGAAAGAGGAGTTTTTTTACTACATACGGTTGTGGCTCACTTCTAGAAGAATCTAGATGATTAGGGATGTAACCAATGCATGACAAATCATGTTTAAAACCCATTACTCTTATTGAAATCATGAGATATATCCATATAAAGTTTTGTTATTTTCCAAAATGGATGAATGATGAAATCATTTCTATTATGTAGAATGAGAAGTTTTATGCCACATTTCATGAGTCTCATGACTTGGAGGGTCATTTGTCCTATCATAACTTGAATGGTATATATCCTACTATATTTTAATATATATGTAACTCCTCTTAGTGTTAAAAGTGTTCTGGTGACCTTTGGACTTCTCTTTTCCCACTTCTCTCTCAAGTTCTATAAGTAGCTACTATTTTGGCCTTTGTAATTTAATACCACACCATGTATGACAAATAATTACTAGAATGATGTTATATTTTTCCTTTGAACATTAATACAAATATTTTTTTGAGTTATAAACAATTTTATAAGTGTGCATGTGAGGTATGGTGATGCAAAATGATAATTTTCAATCCTTTCTTCCCTTCTCCTTTCATGCTTGAGAAAGAGTTCTTATTCTAGTAGTTCATATAGAGTTTTTTCAAGCATGTTAGGATATTTAAAGTGTATTATTATTATTGGAATATGAAATTTTCCCTATGGTTAATTTTCCTTGTGTTTCTTCATGCATTCCACCTCTACATTCAAACACTCATGTTATAATCTTTTAGGACTTAGAAGTTAGTTTGTATACCTATTTCATTATGATAAGAATATGATGGTCATGTGGAAATCATCTTGGTTAATCAGCCGATTATAATAGTTTCCATTTCATTAAAAATATAAATCTTTTCCCTACAAATAAGCATTAATTAAGTGATAATAATTCTAAGACACATTCAAGGAGCTAGCCTTTAAATCTAGAGGCTCACTTCCACTATAGGTACACCCACATACCTATAAGTGTTCCCATATTGCACAACTATGGAAGAGGCTTGAACACCCTATTTTATGATGAAATATTTGGTGACAATATGAACCAAGGTAGGTTCTACAAATAAATGTCCCAAATTTAACGTAAACTCATCCCATAGAGGTAGATTGATAAAAAGAAGAACAATGTCCATCAAGAATATGTCATCATTAAGAAACTATAGTAATAAGAGAGAGTACATCATCAAAATATAACACCTTACTAATAGGAGGAGAAGGAAAAGCATCATTCATGTCACCATCAAAATATAAATCCTCACTAATAAGAGGAAAAGGAAGTGGAATAGAAGGTAGATTAAGAGAGGTTTAGAAAACCCAAAAGGCTCAATATCCTCCTCAAAGAAGGTTGCAATAGCATCCCAAGATCCATTTGGTGATGTGGCATCCATAATATGAATGTGTAAGCTATCTAAAACATTGAGGTGAATCAAGTGAAGAGCCTCATCTTTCATAGATGCAATCCACATAATATCTTCCTCATTAGTGAAGTTAGGAAGATATCAAAGTACCATTCTCCATAAGCCTTTCAATTGAAGGTGTATCTTTATTTTAATTTTACAAGTGGTGTAATTTGAGGTGTTGATGGGCTCCATTATTGAAATATAAATAATAATTTAGTAATAATAAATAATGATCCCCCCAAAAAAATAACTCCTAATTTAAAAAATGACAATGAATAAATAAACCCCTAAAAAATGTGAAACCCCCATAGAATTTATAAAATTAGTTAGTTTTTATAAAGTGATGACACAAATTGATAGAGAATGTAAAACCATACACTTTTGAAAAAAAGGGAACTCAATTTTGAGTTACAGTTCAAAATTTATAGGATTTATGAATTCTCGTAAATGGGTCAAAAACATTAAAGTTTACACTACAAACTGATTTTGATGACTTAATTTGAAAGTAGTATAGGCTTACAATCACTAATTGGAATAAAAATCAAACCATAGAACTATAAAATCCAAAAAAATTGAAAGATAACTAGTTAGTAGATCCCTATGTGCATAGACGCTAACTGGACTTCCTTTTAAGGTAAAAAATACAACTATTTAGAAATAATAATGAATGAATACCTATTTTAAGAGAAGAAGTGAATTATAGCTAGTGAAGGAAGTAAATAAAGGATTTTAACTTTGATTTAGACCTGGGTATACTCAATTTACTTCTAATCACTCTCCATGTAGACCAAAAAAAAAATTAGATCTCACAATGACACACCAATAGAGACCAATTATAGATTTACACTTTCTCTATGTGTGGGTAGATCCTTCCAAAAAAGTGCCACACTTCCAAGATATCCCTCTAGCTCTCCAACTCTTAGTTATCTTTGGGAATGTAAATTCATAATCTTTAATAAAAAACAAATGCCATCCTCCTAGGGAATATTCCCATGCTCCTTCTAGCTAGTATGTAGTCCTTCAACTCAAATGGAATTCTAATTCCAAACAAAGGCACCTACTCAAGAAATAAAATGTCACACAATCCTGATTGTAACATAATATTCAATTAAAAGAATTCCATGCTTAGTGTAGATCTAATGCTCCACTCCTTCAACTTCTCCTATACCATTTACCACATACACCATATCACAAATAAGATAGAGTTCTAGAGGGAAATAACAAAGTACTAAGATATAAATACAAAGGTGTCCAATAAATGAAAAAGTAAAATTCTCCTCTTCAAACCTCTAGGTCTTGTGCACCAAAGAAAAAATCCATGTTGATTTGGAAGAACATAAAAAATAGTGCCTGACTCTTCTAATGCAGTGCCAAGGTGAAGACTATGTTGAGAATAAAGACTAATCAAACCTTTTTCCATGCCTTGACAGACCTTCTAGAGCCTTAGAAAAATTCTTAGAGTAGATAAAGAATAAATGGTTGAGGATTATTTCTTACAATGAATGATAAGGTGAAGTATGATCTCTTCAAACTAAATAACAACTTATCAATGGATGGTTTCAACCCTTTGTAGCTCTAATACCATGAAAGGAATGAGAAAAATATCATTCCAAGCTAGGAGTCTGAAGTGTTAAAAGTAAGAACATCATGATAGTCTTGAAAATAAATCAAATTAAAAGACAATGCAAATCAAAGGATATTCAAAAAAACATGTTTAATAAATGGAAAGCCCTTGCCTAAGTAGGCAAGGCAAAATAAGAAACTAATCTAAGTAATGTAGGATAAATCCCCATATAAGACAAACTAGGAAAAGGATTAAATACCTATATAAAACCTAGTAATCATGAGAAATACATACTCTAACACTGGTGTCACTAACCACCATCTCTTTATCTGCTAACTTATCAAGCATGGTCTCTCCATCTACTCATCTACTGAGTGCATCCTCTATAGGTCACATCCACACTAGTGCAAATCTAAGAGACACCACTCAAGCATGTCATGATCCTCTCATAAATGGTGCCTATATGTACTATCTATGTCCTTGAGTGGCTATTGGTTCCTCTTATGTTACATCCCTTACCTGTGCCTAATCTCATTGATGGTAGCTACATCTATGGTGTGGTTTTGGTGGTCATTACTAATATGGTGCTTATTTTGTGCATGCATCCACATCTATGGCATCTCCCCCTATTGTACCCACTATCACCTATTTTTTTCTTCATTAGTCCATGGTTTATCAAACTGTAACATGATCATTGTTATCTCTATTAGTAATACTCCTCCTCTTCCCCTCATCTCTCTATCATGTTGTTCCCAATAAGCAAGCGCTAATGTAGGAACCACTGGGTGTGGGAGTCTAAACTATCTAGATAAGTATGCCAATAGATGTAGCTCTACTCATGAGTTATAATGGCCTATGATTTTCACCTGTGCCAACCTTGTAGTAATAGTCACCTAACTAGGCCATACAATATCAATATGTATATATAGATTCCACATGATCTCTTCTTCTATGATAGTTTGTAGTGATATCACGTATGGTAAAAACTAAGATACATGATCCTACCTCCACCTCATGACCTGAGGTAACCTATCATTTACCGCATAAGGCAACCCAATTGGTCAATACATGGGGAACTGATCGTATATCTAAGCACTTAGTAAAACCATAGGCCCCATGGTCTACTATCCTGTAGACAACATCACATACATATCATGCATGAGATAGACCCAAATTACATCCCCAAAACCATAGATTACTCCTTGATCTATAATTTATTAACATAAGGCTATGACATAAAATGATACATTGCCATTTGAATTATGACAGAGTACTCACACTATCACTAGTCCTATCACAACCTTAGAGATGTCTAAAATATCTATAATATAGACATCAAACAAACTCACCATTAATATAGGGTATATCCTATATGAACATGTTGCCCATTAGGCTAGTGCTCATTTATCCTCTAGATCTTCCAGTGTGTTAGTGATCATTAGTGTCCCACCTATAGGTAGTCTAAGCAACATATGGACATTATCCAGTGTAATGCCTACCTTAATAGTATCCCCATCAATCACCCATTAAAAAGTGTTATTAAATCATTATCATGCTCCAAGTAACATGATAATGAGATCAAAACTTATTGGGATCCACATCATTTCCATGATGAATTTGAATCCCAATGTAACTAGTCAGGCTCTATCCATGTTACTCAATTGATCCACTAAATCTAGAATCCACCATGCATCTATCAGGTGCCAATATATCTAAGATCCCTAAAAAATATTAAAAATAAAGTATGCATCAAATATTCATGTCATCTATAATAAAAATAAATTCTTAAAAATTCACCAATTAATTACATAAATTAGTTGGTTTGATTTATTTTCTTATATTCATAATTTTCCTATATAATCAATGAATTTAATACTAAGTTAACCCATTTGATACTAAATTAGACTTTATCATTTTCAATTATATCATCCCATTTGATACTAAATCAGCCATCCTTTAGCCTTATCATAATAAATCAGCCCTATAATACATAGTCAACCCTATTTAGAAGACTATATCATCCCTCTTTCACATACTGAATTAGCCCTCTAGTATGTAATTGGCCTTATCATCCCTATCAAATAAGTTGGCCCACTATTATGTAGTCATCCACCCCTTAGATTAATAAGTCAACCCACTACCATGCATTCAACCCCTTGATTTTTGATTGACTTACAGATTAAGTTGATCAAGTCAACTCTATTCCTTCATAATGATGACTTTTTGACCATTTACCATAAATGCCTTAGGCATTTATTAGTTTGACTTCTTCTTACCTATTATCCCATTCTACACCTAGTGCCTAGATTTTGTTAGCCAACTAGTTTTTTATATTTAGCTAATTTCAAATAAAAATACTCCAAAAATTAAAATTCATAATTTCTTACCTGTGTTGCACTCATTGTGGCCAGCAGGCATCCTCCCCATCTCAATTGTCATCTCATCATCATGATGGATCTATGAACTCAAACTCAGTCTCTCAGAGCTCTATTTTATCATAATAGTAAAAATAATAAATGAATTATTTACCTTTCAAATATTTACCACCAAGTTTCATATTTTGACCATATATTTATTTCTACTAGCTCTTTTTTTGAATCATAAAATGTTATGGAATCCTAACATCCTTAAGAATATTTTCACATGTTACATGTATATTTTCCCAAAGTTTTGTTTTTCTACTCTTTTTTTCTAATTTATATAGGTTTGCTTAATGTTCCCTACATTGGACACCTTAATATTTATTGTATCTCATTTTTCATCTACATCACTAAGGTAAGTAAAGGTATGTGTTTTTCAATTTTTTCCTTTTACTTATTTTATTTTCTCCTTACTATAATTTATTTAGCTTCAACATTGTGTTTTGATATGTTATTTTCTTAAAGAACCATCCCGTGGTGTACCTAAGTGACACTTAATGAGCTTCAAATGGGGAATATATATACACAATATTTTCAAACCTTTATCAATTACTAATGCTTGCTCTCTTAAGGAACCTATCAATTCTCAATGTATCTAAGGACACACCTTAAGGGATGAACCAAGAAAGGTATGGGCGAACCATTAGTGCTTTACAAGATTATTTTCCCTTACTACCACTTGTTATCAATCCAACCATATCCAAAAACACTCCCCTAAGCTTTGCCTCCTCTTTTTCACCATCTTATAGTCATTTTCCTCCTCTATTAGACCTTCCCTAGCCTAAAACCCTTTCCAATAGTTTACATTACACTTTCAACCCCATTAAACCTGTACTTTAATTGATAAAACTCATTTGTAGACTAGGTCAGCCCCTGGCTAACCTAGATCAAGACCTAATTTGATTTTATCAATAATGATATAGAGTTAATTGGGATGACCCTATCGGTTAAATGTTTGTAAAGGTTTAGGGTTAGATTTAATTATATATATACATTAATCTCATTATTTATTAGATACAATAAGAATAAGCATATTATATTATGCATATACTTATCCACCATTTTACTTGAGGAACACAACTTGGGTTTTCAATACTTTCTTTGGAAATATAGATGCATAGAGAAGTTGTGTAACCTAGAGATGACTTGTCCTTGTTATCCTTACATACCAAAATAACCTCTTGAGAAACACCTTAACTAAGGGAGAGATTCAAGATCGATGGGTTCATATTCAAAGGTAAGTGTTCCTAACTTTGTTCCTTATTTGTAAGAGTATATAGATTAGCATTTATACTTCTCTCCTATGTATAAGGATTTTGTATACATTAATGTGAGTATATATCTTCTATGCATGTTTACTTTGTTTATATTTTTTACCCCAAATTTATGTCACAAGGATTGGTGAGCACTATATTAGACTTTACTTTTCATTTATTTACATTTGTGAACATGAAAATATATGACCTAGTTAGGGTTATTGTATATTTTTACTTGATTAGAGGCTTTGGAACCCTCCCTAGTAATATTATTATGGAAAGAGATCCCTTGGCTAGGTTTAGCAGATCCATCTTGGTCATGACCCTAAATATATAATGTATCAAAAATTGGAAGTGTAATTAGGATTTAATTTCTCTGACTTAAGATTGATTTATAGATCAGTTACATTTCCCTTTGCATACAGAGTGTTGTGCATTGTAGAATAGTTAGTTTCCATATAACCAAACTTTTGTAGGAAAGAAAAGGGAACTATATTCAGAGATTCCCTATCATCAACCATAGATATCCTCACATAGGTTTTATAGATTCATACTTACAAGAACAAGGTTGGATCTCCTATCCTTGTTAGTTTAGATTTAGGAGTGAGGCTTTATAGATCAAATAAGTAGTCAAAGTTTCATGACTCTTGATAAGGTGGGAGCATGTCCAAACAAATGTGTTTAATTTGAGATTTAGGTGTAGGAGTGATGATAGATAGGTGTCCCAATCCTAGGGCATTAAACAAGGCTTATCAATGACTTGGAAAGTTCTTGAGCAAGTTTAGAAATGAAATATGGTAGAATGTTTTGGTCAAGTTAGAGATCAGGTCATAATCTCCCACTGGCTTGGGGATTGTTTATATTTCCAATATGTTAGAGAGGTGAAGGGATATAGGTTGATACTCCCTAATGTGAGTTACAATGTTTTCCTCTTCAAATTTTAATTCTATCATTCCTATCATCCTAGTCTTACTTTGCACTCCCAATTGAGGAGCCACATCAGGGTTTATAGTCCATGAGGTGTATTATTTAGAATAATGAGTGCCTTCCACCATAGGTTGGTTGTGTTTAATGGGATAAAATTATTGGCTAATTTTCTATTGAATTTGAGTAAGGTGTGTTTGGTGGTTGGGGAAAGGGCTGTGATGCATTTTTAGGTTCTAGTTTTAGGGAGCAACAAAAACATTTGAGTTGGTTTGGCTATATGCATTAGCATTTACTAAGAACATATCCATATTTTTTTGCCTTTGGAATTTGGAGAATATTTTTAAAAACTTTTTATTCTCTAAAATTTTGAGTATCAGGACTCATTACTCTATGTAAGAGGTAAAAGACATTGGGGTCATAGTCTCTAGGTCTCATGTTTTGTCCTTGTTGTCCAAACCCCTATTGTTTATTGCATGGGTATTAGTTTTGGTTTTGAAACTAGGGATATTATTCTTTCATTTGGTATTGCCTTTGGTTATGATTTTCGTATTACATATTACAAGGTAGTGATCAATTGAAATCAACCACATGAATGGTAGGAGGGGGACATTGATTATTGACCCCTATGTTGTTAGTGTTACTGGTGTTATTTAGAGGTTGATATTGTTTTTTATTTATGAGGTTTTCCTTCTTGGTTTTAATGGAGACACCATTGGTGGTATAGTTCTTATTGCAGTTCAAGATTTTAGGACCTTGGTTATTTACATTGTTTGGGTTTGCATTTTGTGATCCCCTATTGCTTTGGCTATGGGTGATGATGCACCTATTAGTCCTATAAGTTTTTCACCCACTATCAATGGATTCTTGTTCGATGCACAACACTCTCTCAATGTATTCTCTTATTTCCTTATTGAGGGAATGAAGGAAAATGTCATATAATTCTTGTTGGTCCATATTAGGTGTGTTGGTAGAGGAATATAGGACCTATTGCCATGTTTTGATGAAATGGGTCAAAAATTCATTGTATTCTTGATTGATATGAATAAAAAAATCATATGACAATCTTCAAAAATTTATTCATGTTAAAGTCTTTGATGAAATTAGGCATAAGTTGGTAGAAAGAGTGTATGGACCCCTTAGGGAGGTGGTAGTACTAGTTAAGTGTTATCCTCTCGAGAGTCTTGGGAAAGGTATTTGCTAAAACCCCATCTCAAGGTAAGAGTTAGTTGATGGTGGTAACATAGAATTTTATATTTGCATTAGGATCTCCCTCCCCTTTGAATTTAGGAAGATTGGGTAAGGGGCATAGAAGGAGAACACCTCATATGTTGGTATCTAGAAGCTATTTGATATATTCAACATAAGTAACCATGTTGCTAAATTCCATCATGATTATAATAGGACTAACATTAAAGGGGGAAGCTAAATAGGATTTTTCTTGATAATTGTTAGAGGGGAAAGAAAAACCATGATAGGGTGATGTGGAATACTATGGAAATTAGTTTACTAGATGGGTAGACTTTAAATACATGTGGAAGTAAGAAGGGATGTTGTTATATGTAGGAGGCATGGTGATTTGTTGTGGTGGGGTATGTGTAGTTTGTGTGTAAATTTATGCCACATAAGGTGAGACATAACTCATCTATGAGGGGGCATTATATATGGGAGGCACCTATCTTAAAGGTGTGGACAATAATGAATTGTTGGTTATTGTGTAGTTATGTAATGGTGGAGTGTACATGTATACACTCCTTACTAGAGTTTTAATATGTATTTGACAATATGAATAGGTCTTAGAGGTATTAGGGTTGGGGACCCTGTGAGTAAGGATATCTACTAGGGTTTGGTGAGAGACATGGTTCTTTGGTGGTATGTAGTCATATGGTGGTGGGGACATATAATTTTATTTTTGTGATGTTGGGTAAGTCACTATTTAGATGGGGGAAGAGGAGGGATGAGTTGGGGTGGAGGTACTTAGGGCCATCCCTTGACCTAGAGCTTGTTGATTATTCTCTAGGTCATGTATATAATCTACTAAGGTATTAATGAGTTGGTTTTGGATTGCACTAGTGTTTGGGCCCATGGGTATCCATGGCAGGAGGGGTGGATAAATGAAACAAGGTGGCCTAAATGGGTTGGTTTAAGGTTCCCCCATTAGAGTAGTGTATGTGGCTGATGGTGGTGGGTTGGAAGTGTTTTGACTCATATCAAGGAGGTGGGTAACAACTTGCATTCGATTGATCTCATCCTCTAAGTTACAAATATTTCCTAGGTAGTAATCCTATTTGGTGATGCTTTTTACATCTTAACTTTTAAAATTGATGGATGTCATAGTCACCACATAAGGAATGAATGTCCTTATACTTGTGAAGGTCATGGTGTTGGAGTAATGGTTTTTGCTTACAGTTTTGATTACATCACACATATGTTGAATAACAACTCCAATCCTTGTATGAGTGTTTTTAAGGGAGTAATCATAAGATTAGTATGCTATATTAGTGTTAAAATTTTTACTATTCTAACTCATTAATGAAGGTTCACTATATCTAAGCTAACATTTCTTATATCCCTATAAGCTAAGAGATCTGCTAATATCCTATCGATACATATTCTAGGGGTATATAAATACCTACAAAATAAATGAAAGGGGGGAAAATGGATAAAGGAAATGGGAAGAGGGATAAAGGCTTGTACGTAAAGGATAAAGTCCTTCATGTCAGTTTCACCAATTTATATGTTTGTGAATTAATACATGCTAAATTATACACTTGATTTGTTGAGGTCTGGCTGAGTAAACTAACATAATAGATGGACTAGGGCTTTGGTTAATTATTTGGTGGAATGGGATTTTGGATAGGTGGTGACAATGGGTTATCATTATGGAACCAAAATACCTCAACATCATCTTGATGCTCATTGAGAGCATTGAGATGTGTATAAATGTAGCTACAAGGTCCTTTAGTCCTTTCATCAATACTAGGTTTAGGGAAAGGATGAATTATAGGAAAAGCTTTACTCTATTGGGTTGATTCTAATCGATCAATGTCATATAATAAATGTGAATGATAAAAAGATGAGACTAGACCTAAATAAAAAAGTTGTGGATGAGAGACTAAGACTAGATAATTTTGTGTTGATGTCTCCTATTCTAAATGAAGATAATGCTAGGTGGTTTCTGGGATGCATTCTTATTATTATAGTGTGGCTAAATAATCTATGATGAGGTGAGGAATGGTAGTGGATTGAAAGACCTCACATCTTAACTCAATGCTAATATTAGATTGTATGGCAAAGGTGGGACTAGGTGCTTTAACTCTAGGGAATAGAACATGTTGTACAAGACTTGGTGTCTTAAAGAGGGTCATTCAATGAAGTCTAGGTGAAAGCCAAGGAAAATTGAATGATTTTGTTTAGACAATGGCTTGTAAAGTGTGCTCGATGGAATGTTGAAGCAAGGCTTGGTGTATGGTGCTTATACAAATGGATAAGGATTATATGGTATGTGCTTGTTTTTATGGATTGAAAAGGCTTTTGATATGGCTTGTGTGTGTTAACAATAATTTTGACACTATTTTTGATTTTTTTGGAATTTTATTTATTTTGTAGAAGTAAATGCTTGTTTGATGAAAATGAAATGCTGAAAGTAAAAGAATAACATAGATAAGAGTAAATGAAATCAAAAATATTTTTTAATCCTTTTTCAATTTTTGTGATATTTACAAAGGAGAGAAGGAACCTATGTTATTATGCAAGATGATAATTTTTTTATAGCTCTACTTGTGTGCAAACTAGATGAGATGTTTTTGTATGAAATGAACTAAATTTATAAATTGAATCTATGCATTCAAGTAATGTGAGAAGAGAATCTGATTTAAAAAAAACAATAATGAAACACTTTCTATGGATTTTCTTGTTTACAAACAAACTAAACTAACTTTTCAAACTTAATAATTTGCTACAAACAAAACCATTTTAATTTTAATGATTTGATAAGATGAAAACAAGAGATGCAAGTTTTGATTTTTCTATTTTGAAATAGGAAAATGATAGTGTTTTTAACCCTTCAAAAATAAATAAGATCAACAAACTACTACCATTTTATATGCACTTATAATTGTCTACATTTTTATGTTTGATTAGCTGATTGTTTGGAGTGAAAGAGTCTCGTTTAGATCTTGAATGAGAAAAGTTGTCTTGGATGGAAATGATCTATGGACTTGCTAATATATTTTTTAGGATGATTGAAAAAAAGTATTGTAAATTGGGAAGGGAACCAATATGCTAAGATGCAAGTATAAATCAAAAGTAGCTATATTTTTGTAGCAAAGACAAATGAAAAGGGATAAATATATTTCAATATCAAATTTTCTTCTTTTTATAAATATGGAAAAGTAATCTAACACAACAACAATATATACTAAATCTATTCTGATAAATACAAAAATACTATAAATCAAGAGAAATCCAACTTGATTTTGGCATAAATCATCTAATGTGCATGTGGTGTGTTGATAGAATCCTCATTAGTATGATAGATCTATATGCTCTTATATAAATTTTGGAAACTCTCTAGCTAGAAGATTCACAAAATATAGGACAAGATGGGAAAAGGGGAGACACAATCCAAAAATGAAGAGCATCTAAACTGAGGCTAGTTAATGTCTTGGATTGCAAAGTTTGAGTTGATTTCACCAAGAATAATTATTCACTTACAATTGTGTAGTTGACTCAAAAATAATAGAGGCTAAATATTCTAGCAATTGTAGTAAGATTGTGGCTATAAAAACTTCTCAATAACAACTTGTAGGGGAAATTTTTAGATCTAAAATAAGGATAAAATTGTCCTTATTATAGTAAAATCTAGGAGTTTTCATGAAGGAGTTCAAATAAGTGTGATAATGAGATCAACATAAGAGGATCTAAAGAGGAATAGAAATAGGACTCAATTGGTCTTGATCAGAAGAAAACACAAGGTGATGAAAATAATAAATGTGATGCTAATTATGAAAAATGCTTGAAAATTGGAGTCATGGGAGCTAATTTTGGAAGGTGTTCCAATTGTGATAAAACCACCAATTTATGCATGGGAGATTACATAACCACCATATAATTTTACAAAAATAGCACTTAACATCATAGGATTGCCACAGTTTTAATACAAAACCACCCTTTAGCATAAAAATTGCCTCTTAATTTACACAACCACCACATTAGTTATATAAAATAAGAGGAAATATTGTAATGAAAGAGGGTGATTTCACTACCTAGATAAGTGATTTCATCATATATGGTCAATTTTTGAAATAAGGTGAAAATATCTAGGAAGGTCATAATCAAGGGGACAAAAAGGGGTCAAGGGAAGAATATGAAGGAATAGGGAATGAGTAGAGATAGAAAATTACTTATGTAACTGAAATAGGTGGTCACTACATCATCATCATATTTATATCAGAAGTGTTTCATGATGTAAATTTTGGGTACATACATTAGGCAACACTCATTGACAAACGTGTCTTTGGGGAAGCTCGACACCATGTCCAACTAACACATTTTTTCATAGCCACTTTGAAGATGAATAAGTAGAGATTTTCTATTTGAAAATGAGAAAAAATCCATGAATCAGATCTAAATACATTAGAGTGAAGGTGACACAAAACCTAGAAGCATTAGGTGTTCACATATAATATTAGTATGTATTATGTACTGCACATCTGCATCTAAGTTAGATAGTAACATCAACACAACCATAATAAGTCAACATAAGTGTCCAAAACTACAAAGGTATAATTTATAAAATTAGATGACTAACCTAAAATCTAGATCCATTGTACTTTTTACTTATTCCTAATCTATATCTATATTAAAATCAAAACTAACTAAATATCTTGTTCTCATTATCATTGTAGTATCTAGCATAAATGTATTTTCTATATTTAATATTTCAACATAATAAATTTAATATATGTTTTGTTGACCAATTTTGCCCAATAGGCAAAATTTCAGTCACCTTCTTCCCTTGATATTCGAAGCCAGTCAATCTCAAGTTGCATAAGTCATGACATGGTTTTTTCAGCCTAGTTCAGGCCTCAGTTCAATCTTCAAAGCCATCGTTGGTTCAAATGGGCACCTTGGCTTATCTTCTTCAAGTTTAAATGGCCTTATTCCAGCTTGATTTAGCACATTGGTTCATCGGCCTTGACTCTCGGCCTAGTTCATTGGTGTGCATGGTTGCATGGGGTAGATGCTTCAATGCTACAAAGGAAAAAATTTGGGTAAGTCTAAATTTGTCTATGTTCAAAGTTGGTTCAAGGTCCTAAATTCCTTCGATCTTTTTGACCAAAGGAATTCCTTCGAACAAAAAGTCTGAAGGAATTTGGGCACATCATAAAGCAAAGCCAAAGTGACTTGGGGAATTTCTGTAGACTTTTTGTCCGTAGGAAAATGCCTACAAACAAAAGTCTATGGAAAACACAGAGGAAAATGAAACCTAGGAAAGTTGTCCGTGTGGACCCGAGGAAAAGTCTGAGGCAACCAAGGACCTAATGAAGGACCTCGAAGGGCAGGTGCCCTTGCAAGGGACTTCCAGCCCAAATCCAAAGGGGCATTTTGAAGGCCAAAGGGTGCTAAAGAAAAGCAAAGGTGAGGAATCTACCAAAGAATCCAATGAAGGCTCGATTAGTGTTTTGACAGGGACAAGGACATCTTGGAGGCTGTCAAAATTGACAAAGTGAAGTGGCCATTTGTTTTGAACTAAGAGATCTAACCAAAGGAGCCAAGATGTAGTGACCCACCAGGATGTTTACCCTAGGGGGCGAATGAGCCAGATAAGACAAAATTGAGAAAAGACAAGAATGATAAGGTGTAGAAGAGATAATGTAATCCAAGTGGCAATGGAAGGTGATTTATTTCTTGATTATTCCCAAATGGTGAAAATAGTAAACAGCGTGGCCTGTGCATTTTAAAAGGTACAAATTTCAATCTATTAGCAGAAAAGAGGTATAACCTACATTTTGACATGGCTCTAGCAGGCCTCTTCTAGAAAGATGACATCGGCAACAGTATTTTCCTCTTCCCAATGAAGGGACGTGATAGCCCACTTGTAAATAAGGAGCACCAAATGAGCCTCCTTACTTTTATATATATTGTGAACTTGTCATTTTTAAAAGGGGCTTCCATAATTTTATAAGGTGTAGCCATGCTAAAATTTCCACCTAAATCAAATAAACACAGTTTTACCTCTTTTTGGATAGATATTCTAGAGTATGTCCAGAGTGTTTGTTTGTGTTCAGTCATTGTTTCTTGATGCTCTCACAAGTTCAACACTAGCATACTTATTGTCTACAAGGTGCCATTTTTGTAGCTAAAAGGAGAAGAGCTGGCATTTGAAAGACTAGAATAGAGGAAGTTGCTTATAGTATGCATTTCATAGTGCCTCAGTGATTTTCTATTTCTTGTGTTTTTATGAAAGACACCCTGCCAGTTTCTTGTAGCCTCATCCTTATGCCAAGTATGAAGTGTATGTATGCATTTGTCTGATTTCAAGTGTAGATGTGTGAAGGTTGACTTATTTTGGTGCATCACCTCCTTAGAGTAGTCTATTTGCCTGTATCTCTCTCTCTTCACCCCCCATTATATCTATCTATATATATGTGTGTTTTGCACTTGCTGGAAAAATCATGATGCATCAAAGGGAACTAGCCCTTATCTAGAGACTCTCCCCTCTAGCTTCGCCAGTCCCACAAGCGAGAGGGGAGTTTCCATGTTGCGAGGAGAAGACAAGAGTTTGACTTCCTGTCAAAGGGTGCAATTTCCTACGTCAACAGTTTTGGCACGCCCAGTGGGACCCAATTTTACAATGCAGTAAAGTTTCAGGATTGATGCTTGTCTTATTATAGCAAATCAAAGTTTTCAGCATCTGGCAACTTTGAGTTGAATCTGTTGGTTAAGCAACCTGGTGCCATCAAAAATCATTTCTTGTATGTATATTTCCTTTGCTCAAAATCATGGGTCTTGTTTTCCTTCATATAAATATAATCAAGCTCTAGATATTTATGCAATCCCATCAAGTAGCTCTCCTAGTTGCCCTACAATGATAAGGGAAGTGGCATTGGAATTAGAGATTAACAGGATAGAAGAGCAGTATAGATACCAGCAGGAGCTGATGTATAAAGAGGGGTGCTTGTTTGGGCAAGCACATGCCTTGCAGCCCATCAAAGAGGAGGTAGTAAAATGGAGAAATCCATTTTTTCAAGGCAATTAGCCTTGCGTGCCCCCTCCTATTCAAAAGAAAGCCTCCTCTTTTACACCAAATCCTTTCTATCAGATAGCGCTTTCTCTTTCTAGCTCATCAAATGCATCTGTTCCCAACCCCGTGCGCCTAGCTTTCCAATATCAAATGACATCAGAACAACCTTCCATGGAGATGAACCTTCTAAACTCCTTAGATCATGAATCTTTGATTGAGAATAATGCCACTCACCAGCACATCCCTCTTTTAGAGACTCTTTCAGTGCACCAATAGCCTCTTCCTTGCATTCCTCAGTCTTCCCAAGTCCTTCAGCATGATGTGCAAATTCTGAGTTGGAGGAAGGAATGCCAAGGACTAGCTAAGAGCTTTGAAGAGGATCATGCAGGTGACTTCCAAGAAAGACTCTTTCAGGACAACCTAGCCAAACAAATTGAAGATTTAGAGGCTAAGATGAAGCTGCTTCTTGAAAGAGAGTTTGAATTTCCAGACCTTATGGAGGAGCCCCAGGACTTTGGAGAAAACAAAGTTACTACCTATTCATAAGAGAAAAATTCTAATTCAGAGATCCTAAATTGGGAAAGAACAATAGAATCATGGCATAGCAAGGAGGAGAAGCAAGGTTTTTCTCAAAAACTTGGAGAAGCTAAGGTTACTCGTGTTCATGATCATACTGGTGACCTCTGGGAAAGGCATTTCCAAGAAGACCTGGCCAAGAGAATTATAGAGTTAGAATCGAAAGATAAATTCTTCAACAAATGTGTGATGGATGGTTCAAACCAAATAGCACATTCCATGTCTGAACACACCCCACTTACACATTTCCAAGAGAGAAATTAGGCAATAAATAATATTGATGACTTGCTGACCAAGAGGAGAGAGGAGAATCATTTGATTATAGCTCGAGGACTGCCTCCTCTTCCACATGTTTTCTCCACTCCACCTCTTCTCAAGGAAGAACCTATTCTATAGGAGGTGAGTGAGGAGTAGAAGATCTAATCTATAGTTCTTCAGGAGGCTGTCATGAGCAATAACAAAGAAGAAATCATCATTGATGCTCCTTGTGAAGACCTTATCAACAAAGGAGAAGATGTAGGTCTTGCATATATGCAGATGTTCTAGTAATACAAGGAGGAACAAAAGCATGGTGAGCTCTCTTCCCATCTATTTGATGAACTTCCTTGCTATTTTGATGATGAGGTCGACTACACTGAGGACCCTGGGTTAGTGGAGGACCAAGTGGATATTTTTGAAAATTTAGAAATTTTGATCAGCAAAGAAGAAAAGGAGAGGTCTATCTTCTTGGAGGAATCCCTTGAAGAAGAGAGCTTTAAATAGAGAGGTGATGTTTTGTGGGATGAGCAATCATTTTGTGAATCCATTTCAGACATCACCATAGTCACCCTTCTTCAGGAAGGCCAAGAAGAAACAGAGGATGAGTTTGAGAGGATTTTTAACGAGGCAGAAGGGAACAAGTTAGACCATGATACATTTCAGAGGGAATGTGCAGATCAGAGGGCTTATGGTGATGAGCTAGTAGCTATTGATTTCTTGGTGAGGAGCATGAATAAAAGGGACCAACATTCAAGGACAAGCAGAGCACATATATGTTGGAAGCATGTTTGATTTTGATCCACTCGAATGCCAGCCAACTAAGGTGGCAGGCAAGAGGATCAGGTCACCAACTTTCTTTTTCGTTTAGCTACTTGCCTACTGCCATAAGTCTTCTTTCCAAGAAGGGGACTTGAGAAGTTTTCCCTTTGATCCAGGAGGGAGGTGAGCATTCTTGGTTAACTATATATAATATTTTGTTTTCAGTTATTTTTCCCATTTTCCCTAAGTGTAGTTTGCACAGGTAGTGTTTTTTAGCCTTGTGTGTTTCCCTTTGTGTGTGGGGTAAAAGCTTCATATTTGATTCTCAAATCTTTTGGGGCTATTGCTAACTTTCATCATAGCTGCATCTGACTCTGTGCCCAATGGACTGCAAGGCAATTGGATTCTAAACATAGCAGGCATGCTTCCCCTATGAGTCACCAATTTGTTGACTAATTTTGCCCAATAAGCAAAATTTTGGTCACCTTCTTCCATTGCTAAAATTTCCACTTAAATCAAATAAACGCAGTTTTACCTCTTTTTGGATAGATATTTTAGAGTATGTCCAAAGTGTTTGTTTGTGTTCAGTCATTGTTTCTTGATGCTCTCACAAGCTCAACACCAGCATACCTATTATTTACATGGTGCCATTTTTGTAGCTAAAAGGAGAAGAGCTAACATTTGGAAGACCAGAATAGAGGAAGTTGCTTACAGTGTGCATTTCATAGTGCCTCAGTGATTTTCTATTTCTTGTGTTTTCATGAAACCCATCCTGTGAATTTCTTGCAACCTGGTCCTTATGCCAAGTCTGAAGTGTATGTATGCATTTGTCTGATTTCAAGTGTAGATGTGTGAAGGTCAACTTATTTTGGTGCATCACCTCCTTAGAGTAGTCTATTTGCTTGTATCTCTCTCTCTTCACCCCCCATTATATCTATCTATATATATGTGTGTTTTACACTTGCTGGAAAAATCATGATGCATCAAAGGGAGCTAGCCCTTATCTAGAGACTCTCCCCTCTAGCTTCGCCAGTCCCACAAGTGAGAAGGGAGTTTCCATGTTGTGAGGAGAAGATGAGAGTTTGACTTCCTATCAAAGGGTGTAATTTCCTACGTCAATAGTTTTGGGACACTTGGTGGGACCCAATTTTACAATGCAGTAAGGTTTTAGGATTGATGCTTGTCCTATTATAGAAAATCAAAGTTTTTAGCATCTGGCAACTCTGAGTTAAATCTATTGGTTAAGCAACCTGGTGCCATCAAAAATCATTTCTTGTATGTATATTTTCTTTGATCGAAATCATGGGTCTTGTTTTCCTTCATATAAATATAATCAAGCTCTAGATATTTACACAACCCCCTTAAGTAGCTCTCCTAGTTGCCCTCTAATGATAATGGAAGTGGCATTGGAATTAGAGATTAACAGGCTAGAAGAGTAGTACAGATACCAACAAGAGCTGATGTATAAAGAGGAGTGCTTGTTTGGGCAAGCACAGGCCTTGCAACCCATCAAAGAGGAGGTAGTAAAATGGAGAAATCCATTTTTTCAAGGCAATTAGCCTTGCGTGCCCCCTCCTATTTGAAAGAAAGCCTCCTCTTTTGCACCAAATCCTTTCTATCAGATAGCACTTTCTCTTTCTAGCTCATCAAATGCATCTATTCCCAACCCCGTGCACCTAGCTTTCCAATATCAAATGACATCAGAACAACCTTCCATGGAGATGAACCTTCTAAACTCCTTAGATCATGAATCTTCCATTGAGAATAATGCCACTCACTAGCACATCCCTCTTCTAGAGACTCTTTAAGTGCACCAATAGCCTCTTCCTTGCATTCCTCAGTCTTCCCAAGTCCTTCAACATGATGTGCAAATTCTGAGTTGGAGGAAGGAATGCTAGGGACTAGCTAAGAGCTTTGAAGAGGATCATGTGGGTGACCTCTAAGAAAGACTCTCTCAGGATAACCTAGCCAAACAAATTGAAGATTTAAAGGCTAAGATGAAGCTGCTTCTCAAAAGAGAGTTCAAATTTCTAGACCTTATGGAGGAGCCCCAAGACTTTGGAGAAAACAAAGTTGCTGCCTATTCACAAGAGCAAAATTCTAATTCAAAGATCCTGAATTGGGAAAGAACAATAGAATCATGGGGTAGCAAGGAGGAGAAGCAAGGTTTTTCTCAAAAACTTGGAGAAGCTAAGGTTGCTCCTACTCATGATCATGCTGGTGACCTCTAGGAAAGGCATTTCCAAGAAGACCTAGCCAGGAGAATTATAGAGTTAGAATCAAAAGCTAAATTCTTCAGCAAATGTGTGATGGATGGTTCAAACCAAATAGCACATTCCATGTCTAAAAATGCCCCACTTACACATTTCCAAGAGAGAAATTAGGAAATAACTAATATTGATGACTTCCTGACCAAGTGGAGAGAGGAGAATCATTTGATTATAGCTCGAGGACTGCCTCCTCTTCCACATGTTTTCTCCACTCCACCTCTTCTCAAGGAAGAACCTGTTCTATAGGAGGTGAGTGAGGAGTAGAAGATCTAATCTATAGTTCTTCAGGAGGCTGTCATGAGCAATAACAAAGAAGAAATCATCATTGATGCTCCTTGTGAAGACCTTATCAACAAAGGAGAAGATGCAGGTCTTGCATATATGCAGATGTTCTAGTAATACAAGGAGGAACAAAAACATGGTGAGCTCTCTTCCCATCTATTTGATGAACTTCCTTGCTATTTTGATGATGAGGTCGACTACACTGATGTCATGTCCCCTTTTTAATTGACATGTTCTGAGTTCATGGTTAGCCTATTATGCGACCTTCGTAGGCTAATAGGATGGATAGAGGGTCATAATGGAGCTTGGCTTGACTTTGATTCACAAGATTTCTACATTTGATTTTCATTCAGCGTATTTCAGACACATTTGGCCTGAGCTCCTACTTTTTAGGGATATTTGATATGCAGCAGAGCGCCTTTATTGTGGTATGGTTATGTGCGGAATCACTCCTTGATTCACTAGCTTCGATTGGTTCGTGGATCCGACATGTATTGAGGGAGATATTAATATTTGATTGATTTAATCAAATATTAATTATTTAGCCTATTTTTAATTAGAAACCCTAATTCTAATTTAAGAAACCCTAATTAGGGCAAGCATATCTTTTTGAGGGTATAAGGGTTTCTCATGGAGGCCATTGTTCATTATGCTATTGATTATTGATATTGATTTTGGAGAATTTCTTCTGTGAAGACTAAGCCTAGGGTTCAAGGATTCCATTTGCATTGGAGAATGTTCCCTCTTTAGTGTGTGCAATTAAGAGGCTGTGGATTATCAGCTGATTTATTGCCAAAGTGTGAGATAGCTTCATCCAGAAGTTATCACAGAATTTCAGGTTTGAGAGATAACTTCACACAGAAGTTATTACAGATATTCCAGGTATTTCTTTATTCTTGTTTGATTCAATAAATTATACAGCTAGAGATCTTCTGTGCTAGAAAAGTATATTTCCAGATCAGGGGTGAAACAGGGAAGTGGTGCTTAATTGGCAGCCATACAGAGTCCGTACAGGTCCGTACAGATCAGCTCAGGAACCAACCTCAGCAGACAGAGGGTTTCCAGTGACCGACATCGGTCGACTGAAGACCGACATTGGCAGAAAGTCGACCTAAAGTGACCGACGTTGGCAGTTTATCGACCGACACTGGCGACTGTGTGTTTGACACAGTAGGCCGAGACCGTCCAGAATCCGATTTTCACTCCCAATTTTGCTAAGACAGGGTTTTTAAGTCTGTATTTCACATTTATATGCATAAGAAAGGACTAAAATTGTAATGGTTTATAAGGACAAGTGGTACAATCTATAATTTTTTATTTAGAGACTATATTATTGTGATCATTCTAAATTTATTCAACATAAGTTATATCTTGTTCAGAGTTTTTTTGTGTTGCGATATTTCCTGTTTGAAGGGGATATTACAGTGGTATCAAAGCTTTATTTGCTATATATTAGAGTTGTGTAGAGACAAAAAGAGGCCCTAAGTAAGGGACATTACAGTGGTATCAGAGCTAAATCCTGCCAGCCTAAGGGTGTATAGATCTTATGCAGCCACAAGAGTTGGGACCACACAAGTACAACACACGCAGCCGAGCCTTGCTTGAAGGTACTCAGGTGTTAGACCAGCCACCGACCATCATGAGTGACAGACATGAGGGCAGCCCACCCAGGGGCCACAGGTATGATGCTGATCAGGGCACCAGAGAATTTCAGCGTGCTATGATGACAAGCCAACAGCAGATGGCTCAGACACTACAGGAACTTATGACTATGATAGAGAGAATGAACACACCTGATGGACAGAACAGGGACCAAAGAGATGACAGGAGTGCTACGGTTAATCAGAGGCCATAGCGGACTCACTCCAGAACAGCTGATAGACCTACACGTCTGACTTTTGTTTAAGAAGAACCAGAGGCACCAGCAGAGGAAGCAGGGAATAACCCATTTGCAGATGTTTACATGGCTGCAAATGATGAGTGGGACTTATTACCTCTTCATGTCCAAGAGAGGATGACCTTTGATCATTTTGTCAATCTTAGGAGAGAGCACTACAGATTGGTTAGACAAGACAGGAAGCCTAGAGTTCAATTCAGTGAGTTGCAGAAGGCTACTGGTAAGCTTTCTTTGACTAATTTTGACGACAGCGGTAAGATGACAGCTCAAGCTTGGGTTCATAAGCTTGACACCTTTTTGGCATTGAGACCAATGTCAGAGATAGATGCCATCAAATACGCCACTTTGCACTTGGATGGAGTAGCACATGATTGGTGGTACCATGGTATGGTAACACTTCAGCATAATCAGGTAACAGAGTACCAGGACTTTGTGGATAGATTGGTTGAGCAGTTTGATAGGAGAGATCCCGAGGTTTACTTCCAAGATCTGGCATAGTTGAGACAAACAGGTAACTTGGAGTCCTTCATTGGTGAGTTTCAGAGATTGGCAATCATGGTACCCAATATTTCAGAGCGTAGATTGGTAGTTCTCTTCATAGAGGGATTGACAGAGCCATTGAGGGGTTGGATCAAAGCCCTTGATCCTCCTTCATTACAGGTAGCTATGAAGAAGGCACGTGATATGGAGATGGCAGCCCCATCCAATAAATTTAACTCCAGAGGTGCTTCTTCGTCTAGAGACCATAAGCACTCCCACGGGGATACAGAGAGACCGGATTTTAACATAGATAAATCCGGGGTAAAAAATGATTCAAAGGCCAATCTGGCAGCACCACCTTTGGATTGTGAGGCGCTTAATGATTTATGTAGAAAGAAGCTTTGCTTCTACTGCAAAGGACCATATGATATCCATCACGATTGTCCTTTGAGGCCTAAGGGCAAGGTGAATCATATGATGTGGGTATAATATGAGGATTCTGATTCTGAGGATTTCGAGCAGCAGAACAGTTCTGAGGGGGCAGAGGCAGAGGCTTCAGGGCCTAATGAAGAAGCAGAGTTAGAGCTTCACATTCAGGAGGCACACATATCCAGTATTCAGTCAAATGAGTCATTCAGACTCCATGGAGTTTTGGCAGGGCAGAAGGTTATCACCCTTCTTGATACAGGAGCCACACATAATTTCATAGATGCTAGATTTGTGGAGAAGCACGGGCTCACTACCATAGACTTTGAGGGCATCCGTGTTAAGGTAGATGATGGTCACACTCTTATGTGTGAGCATATGATTAGAGACCTCCCATTGCGCTTGAACAATTATGAGTTCAAGGCTGATTATTATGTGGTAAATATGGGGGATATAGACTTAGTCTTGGGTATGAAGTGGCTTCATTCATTTGAGGAAGTTACTCTTCGTCTCAAGGACATGGAGGTTCTCTTTAATGTTGATGGGATGACACATATTCTTAAGGCAATACGGGGCAGCAGCTTCAGATATATGTTTTTTCATCGGATGTAGGTACCTATACCACATAACATGATAGAGGGTGATGACGAGAGCACATTGGCACCAACACAGGAGAGGTATGAGGACGAGCTTGGTCTTGAGGTGAGTTCAGTTTAGGAGTTGTCACATGTGGTGAGGTCTCAACTTTCTGTTATAGTCGGGTCACAGGTTGATGATGATATGACTATTTCTAGTCTTCACTATCCAGTTTCAGATATTATTCAGGTAATGAGTTTGCTTGCTGATTTTCATTTATGGATTGGATGTTGGAGTGCTTATCTTAGTACTAAAGATGATGTGACACCATTACATGAGAGTTGGGATGGACATGGCATGGGGGTCATGTTCATTGACAGTGGTGGAGATCAAAACTATATTTGGGATCCAGGTGGATTGATCGATTTGTCATTCAGTGATTCCTTGAGGGCAAGCAATTTTAGGAGGGGTGGATTGTCATGTCCCCTTTTTAATTGACATGTTCTGAGTTCATGGTTAGCCTATTATGCGACCTTCGTAGGCTAATAGGATGGATAGAGGGTCATAATGGAGCTTGGCTCGACTTTGATTCACAAGATTTCTACATTTGATTTTCATTCAGGGTATTTCAGACACATTTGGCCTGAGCTCCTACTTTTTAGGGATATTTGATATGCAGCAGAGCACCTTTATTGTGGTATGGTTATGTGCGGAATCACTCCCTGATTCACTAGCTTCGATCGGTTCATGGATCCGACATGTATTGAGGGAGATATTAATATTTGATTGATTTAATCAAATATTAATTATTTAGCCTATTTTTAATTAGAAACCCTAATTCGAATTTAAGAAACCCTAATTAGGGAAAGCATATCTTTTTGAGGGTATAAGGGTTTCTCATGGAGGCCATTGTTCATTATGCTATTGATTATTGATTTTCTTTTTGGAGAATTTCTTCTGTGAAGACTGAGCCTAGGGTTCAAGGATTCCATTTACATTGGAGAACGTTCCCTCTTCAGTGTGTGCAATTAAGAGGCTGTGGAATATCAGTTGATCTATTGCCAAAGTGTGAGATAGCTTCATCTAGAAGTTATCACAGAATTTCAGGTTTGAGAGATAACTTCACACAGAAGTTATTACAGATATTCCAGGTATTTCTTTATTCTTGTTTGATTCAATAAATTATACAGCTAGAGATCTTCTGTGCTAGAAAAGTATATTTCCAGATCAGGGGTGAAACAGGGAAGTGGTGCTTAATTGGCAGCCGTACAGAGTCCATACAGGTCTATACAGATCAGCTCAGGAACCGACCTCGGCAGACAGAGGGTTTCCAGTGACCGACATCGGTTGACTGAAGACCAATGTCGGCAGAAAGTCGACCTGAAGTGACTGATGTCGGCAGTTTATCGACCGACGCCGGCGACTGTGTGTTTGACACAGCAGGCTGAGACCGTCTAGAATCCGATTTTCACTCCCAGTTTTGCTAAGACAGGGTTTTTAAGTTTGTATTTCACATTTATATGCATACAAAAGGACTACAATTGTAATGGTTTATAAGGACAAGTGGTACAATCTGTAATTTTTTATTTAGAGACTATATTATTGTGATCATTCTAAATTTATTCAACATAAGTTATATCTTGTTCAGAGTTTTTTTGTGTTGCGATATTTCCTGTTTGAAGGGGATATTACAGTGGTATCAGAGCTTTATTTGCTATATATTAGAGTTGTGTAGAGACAAAAAGAGGCCCTAAGTAAGGGACATTACAACTGAGGACCCTGGGTTAGTGGAGGACCAGGTGGATATTTTTGAAAATCTAGAAATTTTGATCAGCAAAGAAGAAAAGGAGAGGTTTGTCTTCTTGGAGGAATCCCTTGAAGAAGAGAGCTTTAAATAGAGAGGTGATGTTCTGTGGGATGAGCAATCATTTTGTGAATCCATTTCAGACATCACCATAGTCACCCTTCTTCAGGAAGGCCAAGAAGAAATAGAGGACGAGTCTGATAGGATTTTTAATGAGACAGAAGGGAACAAGTCAGACCATGATACATTTCAGAGGGAATGTGCAGATCAGAGGGCTTATGGTGATGAGCTAGCAGCTATTGATTTCTTGGTGAGGAGCATGAATAGAAGGGACCAGCATCAACAGGCTTCCAAGGACAAGTAGAGTACATATATGTTAGAAGCATGTTCAATTTTGATCCACTCAGATGCCAACCAACTCAGGTGGCAGGCTAGAGGATCAAGTCACCAACTTTCTTTTTCATTCAGCTACTTGCCTAGTGTCATAAGTCTTCTTTCCAAGAAGGGGACTTGAGAAGTTTTCCCTTTGATCTAGGAGGGAGGTGAGCATTCCTGGTTAGCTGTATCTAATAGTTTGTTTTCAGTTGTTTTTTCCATTTTCCCTAAGTGTAGTTTGCACAGGTAGTGTTTTTTAGCCTTGTGTGTTTCCATTTGTGTGTGGGGTAAAAGCTTCATATTTGATTCTCAAATCTTTTGGAGCTATTGCTAACTTTCATCATATCTGCATCTGACTCTACACCCAATGGACTGCAAGGCAACTGGATTCTAAGCATAGCAGGCATGCTTCCCCTATGAGTCACCAATTTGTTGACTAATTTTGCCTAATAAGCAAAATTTTGGTCACCTTCTTCCATTTATATTCGAAGCCAGTCAATCTCAGGTTGCCAAGTCATGACATGGTTTTTTTAGCCTAATTCAGGCCTCAGTTCAATCTTCAAATCCATCATTGGTTCAAATGGGCACCTTGGTTTATCTTCTTCAAGTTTAAACGGCCTTATTCTAGCTTAGTTTAGCACATTGGTTCATTGGCCTTGACTCTCGGCCTAGTTCATTGGTGTGCATGGTTGCATAGGGTAGATGCTTCAATGCTACAAAGGAAAGAATCTGGGTAAGTCTAAATTTGTCTATATTCAAAGTTGGTTTAAGGTCCCAAATTCCTTCAAACTTTTTGTCCAAAGGAATTCCTTCAGACAAAAAGTTTGAAGGAATTCAGGCGCAGCATAAAGCAAATCCAAAGCAACCCAGGGAATTTTCGTGGACCTTTTATCTGTGGGAAAATTTCCATGGATAAAAGTCTGTGAAAAACATAGACAAAAATAAAACCTAGGAAAGTTGTTCGCGGGGACTCGGGGAAAAGTCTGAGGCAACCAAGGACCCTCTAAAGGACCCTGAAGGGCAAGTGCCCTTATGAGGGACTTTCAGCCCAAATCCAAAGGGGCATTTCGAGGGTCAAATGGTGATAAAGAAAATCAAAGGTGAGGAAGCTGTTGAAGAAGCCAACAAAGGCCCGACTAGTGTTTTGACAGGGACAAGGACGTCTCAGAGGCCATCAAAATTGACAAAATGAGGTGGCCATTTGTTTTGAACTAAGAGAGCTAACCAAAGGGGCCTAGATGTAGTGACCCACTAGGATGTTCACCCCAAGGGTAAAATGAGCTAGATAAGACAAAATTGAGAAAAGACAAGAATGACAAGGTGTAGAAGAGACAATGCATTTTAAAAGGGGACAAATTTCAATCTTTTGGTAGAAAAGAGGTGCAGCCTACATTTTGACATTAATGATCTAATGCCAAAGTCAAATTCGATGATCAAACAACATAGTTCTAGCAGGCGTCTTCTAGAAAGATGACATTGTCAACAGTATTTTCCTCTTCCCAATGAAGGGACACGATAGCCCACATGTAAATGAAGAGCGCCAAATGAGCCTCCTTGATTTTCCATATATATTTTGAACTTGTCATTTGTAAAAGGGGATTTTACAATTTTACAAGGCGCAACCCTGCTAAAATTTCCACTTGAACCAAATAAATGCAGTTTTACCTCTTCTTGGATAGATATTCTAGAGTATGTCTAGAGTTTTTATTTGTGTTTAGTCATTATTTCTTAATGCTCTCACAAGTTCAACACTAACATACTTATTGTCTACAAGGTGCCATTTTTGCAGCTGAAAGGAGAAGAGCTGACATTTGGAAGACCAAAATAGAGGAAGTTGCTTACAGTGTGCATTTCACAGCGCCTTAGTGATTTTTTGTTTCCTATGTTTTCATGAAAGCCTCCCTACCAGTTTCTTGTAGCCTAGTCCTTCTGCAAAGTCTAAAGTGTATGTATGCATTTGTTTGATTTCAAGTATGGATGTGTGAAGGTCGACTTATTTTGGTGCATCACCTCCTTAGAGTAGTTTGTTTGCCTGTATCTCTCTCTCTTTTCACCCCCCCCCCATTATATATATATATATATATATATATATATATATATATATATATATATATATATATATATATATATATATATATATATATATATATATATATATATATATATATATATATATATCCGTGTGTGTGTTTTTCACTTGCTAGAAAAATCATGATGCATCAAAGGGAGCTATCCCTTATCTAGAGACTCTCCCCTTCAGCTTCGCCAATCCCACAGGAGAGAGGGGAGTTTCCATTTTGTGAGGAGAAGACAGGAGTTTGACTTCCTGTCAAAGGGTGCAATTTCCTACGTTAACATGTTTTATCTAAGTTTTTTTTTAATTAATTAGACTACTTTGGAGATACTCTACCATCCTTTTTTTGTAGGTTATATCTTACCCCTTTAACCTTAAATTCCCCCATAATCTACATTTTAGGTTTAAACAATATCAAATGATATAATTATTTGTTCTACTACACATGTCAATCATGAGGAGGAACATGTTATTCAAAATTTAAATTTATCAAATCATGATTAAAACAATGTAAAAGATCCAACTTAAGGTTTCAAGGTGTCATATTCCAAAAATATTAAAAAAATAAAAAACTTCAAAAAGTCCAAAAATATTTATAGCATTCATTGGTTCTATTAGTTCCTTGACATATATGTTTTTGGTTATAATTTAATAGATAAAATATAATTTATTTATATATACACATGTTTCATGCATCTTTTGAGTGTGACACATTCATACATATATACATGATCTATACACTCTTGGATGTTGGGCCTTCCCTCTACTCATGTCATGTGGACATTGGGGGAATTTGTTTTTTTTATAATGATACATATAGGCTATATTATTCTATTATCACTTTACATTATGATTGTTGAGCTTATGTACTTACACATGCCTTTATCTATGCTTATATCTTTCTTAATTTAGTTGATATGCTATGTACTTAACATTTTTTCCTAACACATATGATCTAGGGGATAGTATGTTATGCTTATGTTGGTTGCTTATTGTCCATGATTTCCATTTCCACTTAATTGAGTGTGTTTATTTCTTTTTATTGTCATGTATTCTATTATTTTTTTGAGCATTTGAGTATATTCCATTGATTATGTTCCCTGTGCCTATGTTTATCTATTGTGACATTTGCATATGTCATGTTTTTTGTATTTTGACATTTTAATATGTAATTTCTTGATTTTTGGACATTTGATTAAGTCATGTACCTTAGATTATGTATCATTTGAGCATGCCCCTTGTTTGAGGTCTCCTTTGACCATTATATTTTGATTTACTATTGAGTGCTCTTGTGTATGTGCTTGATTCCTTATTGAGCTTGTATTGTTAGTATCTATACATTTCCATGATTCACATCATGCATCTTGAGACTTGATGTGATCACATAATATGTACCTCATTGGTATATCTATTTAAAAATTCTACCATTTTTAACCCTCCAATTCATTTGTCTCAATAATTTTCCATCTAAGTTCTTGTTTGCATTATTTATTAATATTTTTTGAAAGGTCAAATTTATTCAATTATATAACAAATCAGTGGTTTTATTTATTGTGTGTTATTACCCTGATTTATTGTACTCAACTCCTTAACAAACATAAGATTTACATACAGTAAGTCCTAAAAGGTTAAAACATATGGTGAACTTGAATTCAAATATTGCTAAAACACTAACCCTAGATGCTCTTAGGGTTTGTATGATTTTTGTTTTTATGCTTATATATTAGGTCTAAAATATTATACTTGTTTCAGTATTTAGTTATTTAAATCTTTCATAGATTAATTTTCTTAAATATTCCAAATATAGAAAAATATGTTTTCCTACTTCTTGCAATCTTTCATAGATTAATTTTTTTAAGTATTCTAAATATAGAAAAATTTATTTTCCTACTCCCAAAACTACAATGGAGTAAGTAAATAATGGATTTGATGAAATTGATAAGATATAATTTCAATATTTTGATTCCAAACATTTAGATATGCAAGATGACCTTATAAATATTATCCATTGAGAACTTGAAAAATCAAATAATGTTCAATCTTCTACTCCACTAGATAATAACATTGTTACACCAACTCAAATAGGAGAAAAACCAATTGTAAGTCAACAAAATTTGGTGATATCTATACCTATTATGGATTGTTCGTCCACTTTGGATATATAATCCCATATGTAGGAGGTTCATACTCTACAAGATAAGGTGTTAAATCTTGAGTAGGAAGACATTAATCTATCACATGCCTTAGATTATCATGTTATTCTACATACACATTTAATACATCACATACTAGAAACTCTATTTCCATCTGTACTTATGACACCTAAGCCTACATTTTATAATGGTAAGGGTGACCTAGAACACCATCTCTATGTTTTTCATGCATCATGTTTAGACTATGTGTCCAATGATTGGCTCCTCACTAAGTTATTTCCACATAGTCTAAAGGATTATGCCTTACAATGGTTTTATGATATATTAAATCAATCTATCACCAAATTAAATCCATTATTAGATATGTTTTTATCACACTTATCCATAAGGATCAGTGATAAGATCTCATATGCTCAAGTTGCATAATTGAAACAAAAATCAAATGAGCTTATTTCAGAATACATCTTGTGATATGAGACTATATTGGCTAAATTAACTAGCCCCATGGTAGATAAAGATCTCTAAGATATATTAAAACATATTATTCTACAAAAATTACATGAAGATATATTATTTTAAGAAGTTTTCAACCTTCACAAATTTATGCCACACACTGAAAGAAAGAGAAGTCAAAATTCTCTCTATGGGTAAACTAAAATATAGAAGTGGATTAGAATAAAATACTAAGATTTATAGTAATCCTCCATATAAGGTAATGGAAACTAAATATAAGAGTGTTACAAATGCCATAGTTAATGCATCTTTAGAGTCATCTCCTCTCTTAGTTTTATCAACTCCTCCATGTAGAGTTTTCACCAACCTTCTAGAATCACCAACATGTGTTTTACAGTGACTTTGTAATGAAATTCCATATCATTCCCTCCCATTAAAGAGGTTTATATGACATATACTCTTCCAAAGAACTATGATTCCAATGAATTCTATAAATATAATAGGGAATGAGACCATACCAAAAACATATGCATTAGATTGAAACATAAGATACAAGATTTGATAGAGGCTAAAATTATTAATGTATGCACACCCATAGAGGCACACAAAGTTGAATAAACAAAAGTTAAGGGATTTAAACTAGTATTAGATATGTTTCCAAAGAATTCAAAAAAGAGGTTGGGAGAACCTAAAGTGTTCACTACATGTATTAGGCACATCCACCACCAACATCATATCACACTATTATAGAGGATACATGCCCACTACACAATATAATTAGTGTGTATCATACTATAATTATAAATAAACCACTCATCACCTTCTTAGAGTGGGAGATTGTTGATAAATATTAATACTTATATGCACTTTTTGTACAAGCCTACATAGATCATCATCCTATTCAGAGTGTTATGGTTGATAATAGGTCAAGTATTAACATGTGCACTATAACACATACAATATTTGTGGTATTTAGAATAGGATATATCTCTTATAGACACAATTATCAATAGTTTTATTGGCCATGTTCAGAGTTCTATTGTGGAGATTATACTTCCACTAAAGGTTGGAATGGCACATATGGCCACTAGATTCTTAGTGGTACCTAGTGTAGGTGTATTTGACATGTTACTAAGAAGGCCATGTATATATAATTTATGAGCCATCCCATCCACCATGAACATATGCCTAAAACATATACATGAAAATTAGGTGGTCAAAATTGAGGTTGTTTTGTATTAGTACCCTCTACCTATTCCATAGGTAGTTACATCATTATTACTAGTTATAAATTTGATCACAATTCCTATCAATATACCCTCAGAGTTCAATAGAACCACCATTTCAAGTGAGGTTTACTCCTATAATGTTTCAACATATACATAATCTACCATAGGGACCATTATTAGAGAGACCCCTACATCAAAGATATGTTATAGATTCTATAGGGCCTCTCTCTCCTAAATTTATTTTGATATCATTATTATTGATTTCTTGGTATTCATAACATAGGGAACCTATGCCACCTAAAACATCTTCTACTATATGGGTCCCTAAGACCCCTATAGTTCACAAGACACCAAAATCAATGTCATAGAATCTTAACACCACTTCACAGGCATGGATAGACATTGATCACTCAGTAAAGTAGGTCATATGATGATAATTACCCTTTCATACAACATGCATGATAACTATTCCTTTATTTGACATAGGACATAATGATAGTGACTCTCCCATGAGACTCATCAGGTAGTATTATTCCTCCCTTCCTAAAAATCCTTTCCTCCTCTATTTCTCCTTGAAAATAGTTTCATTTTCATGTTACTTATACATAGATTATATCCAAAAAATACAATATTTCAAAAACATAAAAACATTTAAATAGTTACTTAGAAAATTCAATATGATAGATTGTATGCATTTCTATACTTACACTTATTAGATTTTGCAGGCACTACATATGCTAGCTATCTTAGTATAGTTAGTTTTATCATACATACATGATTTATTTGTTCTTGTCAAGTGCTTGCAAATTGTTACAAGATTGAGATCCACTACATCGATCTAGATTTGTTATTATCTACCCAATGGGGGTATTTACACCAATGCATGAGTTCTTAATTTGACACATTTGACCATTTTGGGGCACCTTATACACACTTTTGATTTCTAGATTACATATTTCTATACTCTACATCACAACTTTAGCATTATTATATCTTGATATTTATTATTCTACACTTAATCATATTTTTTACTAGCTACTATTAATTTAGACTTGGTATATGTACATCTTAGCTCTTACATATATTTATATTACATGTTCATGCATACTTTCCTTTCTATCTTTCATAGTTTATAATTGATTGTATCTCTATGATTCTTCTATCCAAGGGAATTTGAATATGCCATTGCTCTTTGGATTTACACCACTTATTTTCACAGTATGTATTCTTTGGACATGTGCTCATACCCTTGTGTGTGATTTCTTGATTATTTATGTAGATATTTAAACATGTTTTTATATTTGTCTCTAAGACAAATTATTTTTTACTTTCATATGTGCACATTTGAACATGTATTTGTATGTCTTATTTTCTCATATTTAGTGACATGTGCCCATGTCCCTTGTATTGTGGCCCCTTGTCCTAATTTTTGTGCCTCATGTGTGTTTTATGTATGGTTTATTGTATTCATCATGGCCATGAAACTTGTATCTTGCTTGTTACACATTATGGATTTATATTCCATGAGGGACCTCATGCATCTCCACTTCCTACTTGGTTGTTGTGATGGACATCATGGCCCATACCCCTAGGTAGCTACTCAATTATTACCATATTTTCTATTACATACATTATTATATCTAACCTTCACCCTTGTGAATTCTAGACATGACATATGTCACACATTAAAAACTTATGCTTAGATTATCTTACATTTCAATGTTATGTATGCACATTATATTGAATTATTATACAAATATCCTATATGCTTTGGCTAACACACATCTTATAGAGATTTTTTCTTTTGATGATAGTTCTTGTAGAAGTTTAACAACTTCCCTCAAAATAGGGGGAATTCATATAGGTTTTTAATAAATATCAAGATCCCATAGTACATTCATAGTATAGTTTTTAGCACATAGGCTTATATTACAAAAATTAGACTCAAGTAAACATAGTGGAAAAATAGTGACATAGAGATCAATATAGTTACACATAAATTAGAGCATAAGGACACTAGTGACAAAAATGGGATACTGGTTCCATATGGCACTACTTTCCAAGATATGGGACTACTATCCAATAGCATAAGTTTGAAAAAAAACCATATTGGCTAAAAATATATAATAGGTATAGTCCAGGTTTGCATAGGTTCAATTACAAATTTACCAATTTTTTTAATTTAGCTTAGATTCATACCAATTTACCTAATATTATCCCAATTTATTTAGATTATAGGCATCATAAATATCATTACCATTCTCATTTACAATTCAAATACTTAGATACAGATTATTACAACTTAGTCTAGAATCCATATGCTCATATATCCAATTTGAGGGCATGTGCATGCCACATTATTTATGTATTCTCATTCACACATTAGTTGATTAGATGGAATAAAAAATTACACATCACTATATACATTATATACATATAACATCATATTCAAGGTTACACACTAGTTTCATGCCTTATTCCATCTATAATGATTGGCATTCCTGAGTGGCCCAAAGCTACCTAATATACTCAAGTGGTAGTAGAGCTGAAATTTGTAGTTATACATTTCTAGTTACATCATGAAGTTTTAGTTTCATATACAAATACTATACAAGGTTTGGAAATGATATATTCATAGTCTAATTGAGTTCTTGAGCCACTTATATGAGAGTTTTGGACACACCATGACTGGATTCAAAATTAGATCAATTTTTTGAGCCACCCACACATGATGATTAATAAAAACATCAACTCAGTCCAAGACATTCACCAATTGATCACTATACACACACTCATAGAGGTCATCCCTAGGTTTATGCATTGGTTCACATACCTAGTGATTTGTATTCTTTCCTTTCCTCTCTCTTATCCCTTTACTCATTTTTACTCAATTTGGATTATTTAATTAGTTTTTTATTTTATTTTGATATATCTTAAGTGAGGAATGCTCTATTCATGTTTCACTTATAAGACACACATTAGATCATCCTTCACATACACAAATCCAATTTCATGGGCTTCACCTCTTAGGTAAGTCTAGGTATGTCTTTTTATTTATCTTAGTTATTTTACTTTATTGCATTTATAGAATAAATTGGGGGCAAATGTAATCACCTAAAAGTGAAACTTCAGTGCTAGGAGTGCTACTTGAGACCACTTATTTAAAACTTAGCCCTAACCCTATCCTATATTTTATTTTCACACTTATCCAAACTTCTTATGGGTCATATGTATCTTAGTCACCCCTAAAGCAGTCCTAGATCCTCATTCTTGCATCCTAGCCTTCATGCCTAGTGTTATTCCACTTGGACACTAGTTCCATAATAGGGATAGTAGCACAACATGGTGTTAGTGTTCCAATAATCACAGTAACATCCTTTCCCTTTTATTTTCACAAATTAATATATTTTTAAATCTTAAACCTCTTAGGGCTATCCAAGACCTCTTTTATCACCTGAATAAGCACCAATATAGTATATATACATAAATTTTATCCCTCTAACCACTAAGTGGGAATTAAATGCAAATTACATATGAAAACTTAGAATAATTTCTACATAATTAAGGTTATCAATCCCTATTCTAACTTAATTTTATATACTACCAAATACAATAGCCTTAAGCTTAGATTACCTAGATTTTTAATGTCAAGCATATTCAAAGCACTCAAGTCAACTATCATACTAGTTTCACTAGAACTTACACCAATACTTAGGTGGGGAGTACTAAATTAGGATTGATCTTGCTTCAGAGTATTAGTATGTAGGAAAATCTCTTCATATTGGGTGTTAAGGATGTTTATCCTAACCAACTAACAAATACACTTTGTTAGAGGTAAAATCACTAAGAGGGGGGGTGAATTAGTGAGCCCAAATAATCCAACTTCAATTATAATCTTTAAAAATAATTAATCAAATACTAGAAGCATTCATGAAGCATATACAACATTCATAGAAATGAGCAAGAGAGACAATGCAAGATCAATCACATAACACATGACATATATGGGAAACCCTATTAGGGTAAAGAATCCAATGGAACATATAATTGGAATATTATCCTTTAATAACAATATCCAATTTAGACCATTTAAAAATGATTAAGGAGATACAATCCCAATTTAGTAAGACTTCAATCCCACAAGGTACTACCAAACCTATTTAGCTGAGCTACAATAACAACTAGACCTTTTAGAAAGTTTTAACTTGTAAGGAAGATACAACCACTTTAGATGTTGAGCTACCACAATAACACCTATGAACACATCCACCTCTAAAATGATGTCAATGACACCTGATAATGGACCTCTGCTTCTCATACTTCACCTTCATTCATACTCATACAACAAGTGTACTATTCTCACAATAAAATTATGACCACCAATTCATATATATAGTCCTTAATATTTTATACTCTTCATCTCATCCTTAGGGTAATATACCCCTCATTCAATCCATAAAACAAACACACAATCCTCTCTCCAATCACTCCTTAATCTCTCACACAAAGTCTAGAACCCATCATCTTTGCTTCCACTAATTATAGAGAAATCTTGATAATCATTACCTTCGTCAGCCATTAAGCATGATTTAGCCCTTAAGGCATCTCTCTCATGAATATACATATCAATACTATCTTCATAGGTTGGCCATAACATCTATGGGTTCCCTTTAAGGAACCACACCTTTCAATAAGACCCTTGTAGCCCTTACAAGTCTTATGTGAACCCATTCACTCCTTTATCACTCCCTAAAGAAAAATAAGAACATAGGACCAATTTAAAATACATGAGTCTAATCCTTATGTCCCATTCAACATCCTAAAATTATCATATTCAACTTAGCTCACCTCTATGTATGCTCAAACAACTCAAAAATTGACATGGTGAACACAATCACCATAAATAAACACATAGTCAAATTATTAAGTATTATTCATAACCAAGATAGATTTATCACACCTTCAAAATCCACATAGAGCATAATCATGGAGTCTACAACATGTTCCAATAAATAATTCATTATAATACATCAAAATAACATTAATAAAATCTCTAATATCCTTCTTAATTCACTTGAAAAATAAGATTTAACATTTAATTAAAATATAGAGTCAATATCATTGATTGTATTTAATTATATATCCTCAAAATAGGTTCATTAGATGTGATATGGAGTCCTCTTCATCTTTGATTTTTATAGAACTAATAAATTTGACTTCTATCGAAATAAATGGATGAAATACATAGCTTTAGTTTCTCCCTATGTTAAATTCAAATATTTGAATAACAATGGTCATAGTTAAACTTTGAATATAATGCTCAAATCTTGTGTTTTATCAGCTTTAGATCAAATACACTCCATCAATCTTGATCGATATTTAACACATAGGCACCAATGCTTAGACATTAACCTTCTATCACTTTGTCCTCATCTTGTGCAATCTTTAAATGTTGACTCAATGTGCTCCATCAATATCTATGGATCAACTAGGCCTTTAATGATCAAAACTCACCATCAATTAATATATATGAATGCCCACTCACCATTGGATCCTTATCATATACCTTTGCTTAGTATTTAAACATTATTCACCTATCCTCATCTCATTACTTTTTGACTTCTTGGAGAAACATGAAATGTTGATCTTATTCTAGATTTAATATTTTCAAAAATGACTACAGGGACCCATTAAATATGCCTAAGTATCCATTTTTTTATCCTTAATAACTTCTTCTAAGCTTCAATGTAGGATCTAAAATTTAGACTAGATGATCTCCTCACATAGGATAGTCCAACCATATGACACACTATTCTTGGAACCCTTACACATGTGAGATATCATGCCATTAAAATGACTTCTAAAAAACTTCTGTCATAGAGCCAACTATGTCCAAATCTACCTAAAAGGCCAAATTTGAGCATCCATAACTATTTTTGTGCTTCAATGCATGATCTTAAATTTAACACAAATCATATATGCTCAAAACTAAACAAACCCATATGATCAATTTTTATTGAAACCTACACACGTGCAAGATATAACATCATCAAAATTCTCACTCAACTCTTTTTGCCTCATTTCAAAATTAGCTAAGTATGAGAAAACACTATCAAACTATCTAGGATCACAAATTTGCATATGCATATCTTTTGACATGCTACATTGCATGATCTAAAAATTAGGACAAATAAACTAGGCATAATAATGAAAAAACCCATATTCTCATTTTGTCCTAACACCTCCATTCATGTGAATACTGACCTCATCAACATGCTTACTCAAAAAAATTTGGCCATGTTGCAAATTTGGCTAAGTATGGGAAAACAATGAAATTTGACTGAGAAGCCAAATTTGAACCCTCACAACCTTGACCATACATAAGATTTGATGTATAATAACTAGGGACTATTATGATCAAAATCATATGACCAACTCCCCTTGACTCCTTCCCATGTGGTAATGGTGACATCATCAAATTACCTACTCAAATTTTCTACCAATGGACCCAAAGTCTCCAGATGAGAGCTATGATCAACAAGATGAATTCCACTTGCGCACACAAGCTATTAAAGCATAGATAACATCTTAAGGACATTTTACACGTGATCCAATCAATATAATTATATTAAAGCGTGTCACTTAAGTAGGTGCATCACTTGGTCATGTGTGCAACTCTATTTATCAAGTTTTTCTAGGATTAAAGAAGTTAGGTACAATGGGAGCAAGGTCTAGCACACAAAATTGAAACACACTGACATGTTGACATTAGTTTCACATAAGGCATAAACCTTATGCACTCATCTAAATCATGATAGCAAAGGGACTAGGTCTATGTTGGGTTAGTTGCATAATGTTTCAACAAAGGGGTATGTAGGGTTTAAGGGGTTCATGGGGTTGTCTGACACATGCTCAAGTAGAGGGGGGTTAAAGCCTTATCAATGTATGAAATCCAAGGAGTCCTCTTGGGGGTGTCCATTCATTTTTAGGTTGTTATTTGGTATTAAATTTAGCATGAGGGATGTTTGTAGTGGTTAAGAGAGCTAAGTGGCATGAAGGTGCCACTTACTACTAGGGTGGAGTCCTAGCTCATCAACAAACTATGTAGAGAAAGAACACCACAACCATTCTACAAAAAAATTATCATAAATCAACAACAATTTATATTATTTCATTGATATCTTTTTTTATTACAATAACCAGTAATATCCTTCGCTAATCGATTCTAATTCTACTTATGTCAGAGGCTCACAGATGAGCATGGCTTACATTTTCTATTTGGCATTCAAAAATCCTACTCCTAGTGTCACTCTTCAATTTTATAGAGATTCACTTTAAAACTAAATCATCATTCTTTACTCTTGGATGTCACCTTTAAATAGGCACTAGCCACTCCTCTTGTTGACTATATAGGCTTGTGTTAAACGATGAGTAGGTGAGAGCTTGTTAGCTCCATTACACCATATAGGATAAGTAGGTCCATGCCAAGTTGTTGATCATGGTAGTTCACCTATTTAATTCACTACCTAAAACTCCATGCTCCTTTATCCCTAATCCACCACATGTAGGACTAGGTAGGTATGCCTCAAGGCTTGCAATGCTCTTCAACAGTCAGCTAGCCAGCATGGGGAATCTAGGATTCGGTCTAGTTAGCACCAAGGTATACAAAAAAGAGGGTCCTTTGCTTCTTCCAAGGGTATCCATGCTCTAATATGTGTCTTAGATATCACAAGACCAAGTCTTACCAAAAAGGGGCCCCAACATCTCCCCATACAAAATTTCTAGTCTATCCCAAACTAGCCCTGAAGCACCTTTAGTGTATAGAATTTGGGTGCACCCTACTATAAATTCTTAAAATGTTTAAATCCTTAGATGGCACACTTAAACTCTTTAATAACACCATCCACATCTATAGATGCTACTTCCAAATCAAGTACATCCATGCTTTCCAATTCCTTTTTGAAGTCTTCTAGCCTTTTTATTGCCCTTCTCACCCCTCCATTTAGGAATTTGCCCTAATCATTGGCCTTTGTCTAAGAGGCACAAAATAATGCCTCCAAGTCTTGCTCCTTTATTTTTAACTAGTCACTGAGGGAGTTGACTTGTTCCATCAGCTACATATGCTCAATCCTTGAAACCATGAAGGATCACTAGAGCAAGGCATCCTTATCCCCCTTTATCTACTTGAGGTGCATGTCGATGATCTCTACCTATCACATGAAGTTATAGAAATTGGTATCTACTTCTTTAGTGTCTCCTTCAAGACTAGTAAATATGTCTTCAACCTCTTATAGTTTCTTTGCCAATTCACCCATTATCTCCTCACAATGGTCTTCCTTCTCTTCCAATAATAGATTTATCCTAGGGATCATCTGCTTAATGAGCACGTAGGCATAGTCAAGCTCCTTCATGCTAAAGTAGTCAATATTGTCTTGAAGGGAGGACTCTACTTCCTTAATGAGCTTGATTAGTTATTAGAGCTTGATTTTGGTTTCCTCAATCCCTTTCTCCATGGATTTAGTAAATTTCCTCTAGTTTATAGCATGAACATCATTGATGATGTTTTTACACACCATAGAGGTTACCATCTTGATCAAAGCATTGGTCAAGTGCATAGGGTTCATGTTATGGGGGTTTAATAGATGTTAGTCATGGCCCTCTTTAGGTTTCTTAGCACACTAGATGGCCTTTGTAGGGACCTCAAACTTTGGATTGTTCATGTAGAAATCCATGGCCCATGAAACTTGGTGGTGTATAAGGGTTGTGGCAGTTCTTGGAGTCATACACTTTACCATGTAAAAGTCATCATCCTCCTTAAACACCATCTATGATTTTTCATAGTTTTTGGGCTCAACCTCTATCTTTTACCTAAGCTCTTCTTATTCACTTGCACTAGTACCTATCCCCATTTCCTCCATTTTCTCTTCTTCCTCTCCTTCCTCTCTAGTTCTAGGCTCGTCATCTCATTATTCTTATGGGGGTTCTTTGATGAAATTTTCCCCTTTGTCCCCTTCCTAGTGTTGTTCCTCTTCTTCTACTTATTTTTATAAGGTGATAACATCACCCTTTTTCTCCTTAGGTGCCCCTTAAAATATGGGGTATTCCTTCTATGTGGCCTCTTCTAATATTTAGGTGTCAACACTGAGTGTTACCTTGGTTACTTCTTTCCTAGGCTCAACACCAATGGAATCCCTTTTTCTTTCTCATTCCTCTAGCATGCACACCCTTTTTGCTTGGGCCAATTTTGTTTCCCATTATTTATTCTAGGCACATTCTTCCCTTGCTACCTACATCATTTCCTCATTCTTGGCTTTTCCTTGTGTTACTTGCATGCCACACTTTTATTCCCTCTTAGCTTCTTCAACTTCAAGTTGGTCAAAATCAACCTGGGTTAGGCCCGAGGCCCTCAACTCCTTGTACCTCTAGTATAAGGTGAGTACTACATCAATGTGGCCTTGGTTAGGCCCATTTATCTCCATTTCTTTAACATCCCTTCCTCTTCATTTCCTATATTGGAGGGAGTTTTTTCTTTAGGTGCTTTGCCTGCTCTACTCATTTCTTCCCTTGACACCTTATACATTGATTCACTTTTTTTCTCCTCTACTTCTACCATTTAGATGACCCTAAAAATCACCCTTACATTGGTAATCTCCTCTTTTTGCTCCCTTAACTCCCATGCCCTTTTGGTCTTAGCCTCATAGGAGCCAAGTCTCCTTAGCCTATGCTTTGGTTTCTTTACCTACGTATATGGATGAAGTTAAAGGGATTATTCACTAGGGGATGATTCTACATCCTTAGACATAATGAAATTACTTTGTCCCCATTCTTCCTCTTCTATTCCCTCTTATGATGTGTCTTATTCTAATGCAGGAGAAGGGGCCTTCTCTTTCATTTTTCCCTTTGGGATTATGGGGACTCAAGATGCAAAGCGTACATGCTTCTAGTGTGATTCTGTCACCAAAGCTTCCCTTTTAAAGCTATATTTAGCTTTAGCCTCTCCTCTATCTCTTTTAGTGTCTCCCCCTTTTATCTATAGGGAGATTCTTCTTTTCCTGGGGCATAGGGGTTCCTTCTTTCCCAACTAAGACTAGGGGGTCTCTTTATTTCTTAGTGCTAGACCCCACATCATCATCCTTTCTTTTAGGATTCATCATATATTATAGTTTATGGATGAAGCTGAGGATCATTACCTCCTACACAAGATCAATATCCATATGATCTAAGGCATCCTCTTCATATTCTATCATTCTTCCATCTATGTGAGGGAATTTTTACCACATTTTTTGGCTTTCTACACCTAGCTCTTAGACTAGGATGTCAAGGCTCTATGCTTTGGGGATTATACTAAGCACATCCCTAAAAAACTTAGCCAAAAAGGTGAAGGGAAAATTCAACCATCCTAACTTGTTCCTATACTTGAGTGCTAGATAAATGAAGCAATAGTGCTACATGATGATGAAGGTCACCATTCCAAACATGCTCATTGGAAGTCCTGACAGGATGCACCACCTTAACCCAAAGGCCTCTATGTATTACTCATACCACTTTAGCATGTGGGTCTAGTACTTGGTACTTAAGGCCATGGGGTAAGTGAAGCCTTTGTATTTATATGTTGGGATTTCATGGTGTTTTGGGAACACCCATAACTTATCTCCTGCACTATTAGGGATCTCAATCTCTTTCATGACTATCAAGCCCCATCTAAATTTCCCCTTTGTATTGTGGCACTCTAGCAAATTATTGGTCATCTCTATGGTGATGAACTATGCCACATAGAACTTTACCCCTTATGCCATGTGATATGCTAGGTAGAGGTATGCCTTGGACACATCTATCCATCTTGTTCTTAGGCATAGTTTCAAGCTTACCAATCACATCACTACCCGTGTGCTCAAGTTCTCACACTTGATGATGGAAAAAGTGCATCCCCCCTTGAAGTAATTGAGGAGCTTTACAACATGTTCCACCTCATCATCATCACCCATAAATTGATGGATGTCTCTCTCAAAGTCTAGAAGTCTGATTATTCTACTAATTAGGTGCATAAATATCTTCATGCATCAACCTATGAAGTACATGTGATCTTTGTGTAAAAATGAGAGGTGGAATTGGACATGTTCCTTTGGTTTTTTGAAGTAGGACAAATCATAGAGTTACATTGCACCTAAGGTCTTCAACTTGTCTCTTATCAAGATGTCAAAGAGTGCATCTTCTTCTGGGGTCTTGCACCTAGTGTCTACCATCTAGTCTTGTGCCAAATCTTGATAGTGACTCGACATCTAGTGGTTATAATCCTATATCTAACATACATACATGAATGAGCACTAGGGTTCACCCACTAACACTTTAGGAAGGAACTACATGTGTTGGTAAGACATCTTGGTCAATACTTCATGTTCCAACATCATAATGCTTATCGCTTCTACTACCTGTGCCCTTATCTTAGTGTTAGTTGATTCCTCTACTATTCAAACCCACTTGGGTTTGAGTTATGTCTCCCTATATATTGATTCATTTTACTTTTTTGTCATTTTGAATATGTTGGTGTTGAAGCATGGGAGGTGTGGCTTGCCAAAACCCCTAATTTTAGGTTGGTATGAGTTACCTATCTAAGCTTCAATAGTTGTTAATGGTAGCCCAACATCTATGCTATTTCATCTTATCTACTCTAGATTTGTTGCACCTCTTCACTCATGATGTGCTTCCTATTTTGATTTACTACACTAATTCATCACTTGATGTGTTATTTGCTCTATGATATTTTTCTCTTTTGGTGTCATTTGGCTCTAGTTCTTGGTTAATTTAGCATGCATTTGTAACCATGTTCATTACCCATTCACCCTATTTATAGCTGGGTATGTCACCCACCATTATTAATGCCATTGACTAGACTTGATTGATGGGTTTCTCAAGGAATCATAAGATCTTTATGAATTTCATGTCCCATCTGCATTAAATGTGTATCTTTTTTCTTCTATCACATTAATTATTTCTACCAATTTTTTGGTTATATGACATCCTTTTTTAAATGGCCACTTAATACTTTTCCTAGGTGGATGCCAGTTATCCTTGATGATCTCTTTCTATGCATATATTTTGTGCAACCTTCACCTCTTTGATGGCAACCTAAGCGTATCACCTCACATATGCACAATTTGGCCTTCTTGATTCTACTTATTCTAACTACACTCCTCTTTTAGTGAACTCTTTTATCTAGGTCAATTTCTCATGCATCATCTTGCCTTGACCTATCCCCACCCCATACAAATTCCTTGTGATATCCCTCTATCACTTCGTATCTTTATCTACTTTGTGCACATTATAGGGAGTATGTCTTCTCACCTATTTTACACTCAATAGATTTGAGCATCATCTCTTCTCATCTTTTGTCCATCCTTATTGAACATCATCTTATCTGGGTTTGTTCCCAACTTAATTGAGCATCCTCTCTTTCACCAGTCCTATGATGGTTCAACATATTCAAGGGCTCCTCTTGCCATCTCACCATGCACCTCTTGTATGGATGTTTCTTTTTCTATGATTACTTGATTTATAGGCTTCATGCACCCATAATGTAGGTTTTTAGCCTCATGTACTTTTGGCACAAGTGCTTGACTCACCTAATTGGATTTATGAACAGAGTAATACAACATAGGGATATCTATAGCCATCTCATGCCACATATTGCCTATCTACACAAAAAGAACCAAATAAATTAAAAAATCACCTGGTTTCTCTCATGCCAAACATTATTTTTGTTAGCCAAAGATTCAAAGCATCCTTGGCATGAGCACCACCGTATTTTTGGTAAAGATTCAATAAATTACCATTGAAATTCCCTTGAAGTATCTTGTTAACCAACATGTACCATTTACATGCACCTATTTCTAAAATGTGATTGATGAAATAAGGACCCATCCATCAAATCTTTAACTTGCCTATGTGCCAAAAGTATTTGGATTCATATAATAAGACTAGGGATCCTTTGGTTAACACCTTTCACTTGATATGCTTGTCATGCCACTTCTTATGGCATGTATTCTCAACTTACTGACCCCACTTGGCTCAAGCACATGTTTCATCTAGGCATTTTAATTATTATAACCTTACACTCAAAGATTCATGATCATCATGGTAGCCAATTCACATGATACATAAGGAAGGTAGTAAAAACTCTAGGGGCAGAACTACTTCCATACCAAACACCAATTAGAATGGTGTAGGCTTATTTAGGTGCTTATATGTCTTACAATAGGCCCATAATACTGTAGAGATATGATCATCCCAGTCCTTGTGATTTACATCACATATCTTGGTGAGGAACATTTCAAGGATATTATTGAAGGCTTCAACCATATCATTTGTGTAGAGATGATATGGGGTGGTCTTGTGGTGTACCTCCATGTATTCTATCATAAGGATGTGCACCATCTCATTGATGAAATTAGTTCCCTTATTTCTAGTTAGACTTAATGGGCACCCATATCAACCGATGATGTTCTCCCAAATGAATCATGTATTTGTTTTAGCTATGTAATTTTTGGTTAGCATTGCCTCAATCCACTTAGTGAAATATTCAATTACTATGAGGATATATCTAGCCCCTATGCACTGTGTTTTAGGGTTAATTAGCCCTATAAAGTCAATGGTCCATTTCTCAAATGGCACATAAGCTAGAATAGGGATGAGAGACATTTGATCCTAATGGTTTGGATTTCTAATGTGTTGGCATATATCACATGCCTACTCATATTCCTTAGCATCACTAAACAAGCTTGGCCACCACAACCCTAATTATAGAATCTTGCATGTTGTTATGTCTCCTACATAATGCCCTCCAACTATCCTTTCATGCACTTCCTGAAGGAGGAAGTTCCACTCATGTTCAAAAATACACTGATGCAAGACTTCATCCTTACTCATCTTTTATAGCTCCCCCTCAGTGACCTCGAAAGGGGAGGCATGGATAGTAAGCTACTTGTTCTCTTTATAAGATAATGTTTATGGTGCCATCCCTGAGGTTAAGAAAATGATAATCTCTACCAAGTCTTTAGGAATATGATGAACTCAAAAGAGTTGTTCATTTGGCATGTCATCCTTAATTGGCACCATTGTATCACCAAAATTGATGCAAGATAAGTGGATTGGCCCTGAATTCTATTTTTTAGGTCTAACCATGACTAGAAATTGAAAATCTTGGAAGAGGATAACCCATCTACAAATGTGCCCATGCAAAATAAGTTTGTTTACAAGGTATTTTAATGCCTCATGATCAATGAAGAAAGTGAATGCGGTTGTTAGAAGATACTCTCTAAACTTGTATAGGGTGTAGACCATTGCCAGTGTTTCATGTTTAGTGGTGGTATAATTTTGCTTGGCCTATGTTAGCTTTCTACTTGTGAATGAAATGGGGTGGTCCATGTTAACTTCACCTGGTTACACCAAAATGGCATTGATGACTATTCCTAACACATTGACATGGATGTCAAAAGGAATTGTCTAGTCAAGAAATTGAAGTATCAATGAACTCACCAATTTTAGCTTCAAAGTGTCAAATGCCTCTTCTTACACCTTTCCTCAGTAGAATGGGCCATATTTGTGAAAAATTTCCTCTAGAGGCATGGTGATTTTTATGTAACCCCTTATGAACTTATTATAGTATCCATAAAGTCCTTTGAATGCACGAACATCCTTCTATGTGGAAGGGGTCTAAAGTTGGATGATGATTGCAATCTTTTCTGGATCAATGAGTAATCCATCATTGCAGATGATGTACCTAAGTAGTGTCCCAAATGGTGTGGTGAAGATGCACTTCTTTAATTTTAATGATGTTTGGAGCTATCTACACCTTTTTAACATAAGACATAAGTTATCTTTGTGGTCCCTTACAAGATCATATATGGTCTAGTCATCCAAATATACTTGAAGGAACTTGTGGATGAAGTCCTTAAAAGTGGTGATTACCACTCTAGAGAATACAGTTGGCACATTCCTGAGCCCAAAGGGCATCACATTATAATTAAAATAACCCCATTCAATCATGGAAGTTATTTTGGACCTATCCTCCTCCTTTATCTGCACTTGATGGTAACCTGATAACCCATCAGTGAAAGTGTAGATTTTGCAACCTATGACCCCATCCAGGACTTCATCAGTGAAAGGTGTTGGGAAAGGGTCATTGATGTAGGTGGTATTTAGCATCCTATAATTTACATAGATTCATATTCACCCATTCTTCTTGATTTTGATGACCATCAAACTTACCCACTCTGATTCATGCACTGGGTAGATGACACCAGTGGCTAACATCCCATTGATCTCTAATTTCACCTTGGCATGGAGATTAGGGTTAATCTAATAGGGGAACTTCTTTACTAGTCTTATGCCATCTACCAATTTAATTTTAAGCTTTCCTAATGAAGGGTAGGTGCCCTACATTTCCTTATAGTTACACAAGAATAGATCTTAAAATTCACTCAAGAGGTCAATGATGTGTGTGAGCTCTATCTTAGACCAATATGTGCCTATAGTGGCCATTTGGGCCTCACCTTCCACACCAATTTATACCTAGGTGGTCTTGAGGGGTGTACAATAGGGTTTATTTCTCTCCTTGTGGGAGTCTTAAACCTACCTCATCCCCTCTATTATCTCAACCTGAATATGTGTCAGGTCTCCATCATTTGGAGGATTGTCATTAATGAGGTGTATGAGTTTTTGCTTACCTATTAGGGGCCTCTAATTACACTCCTTTTATGTCTTATCATCTTCCTCACTAGAGTCACTATGGAGCATAATTTCTTTAAAAAAATTTGGAAGCACCAATCCCTTTTCTTCTAACATATCTTTCAAGCTCTTACCTAATATAGTTGTGTCCTAAAACATAGCTCAGTGGATACCTTGTAGTAGCTCCAATAATTTGAGGTTATATGAAGAGAAAGAGAAAGTGTGCATAAACTTCTCCTTCAATGCATCCTAGTTTCCTATTTACTAGTATGTCTCATTTATGATGTACCATACTCATTCCCATGTCTTCAAAGTTATATAAAAGGCATGCACCCATAGGCCTCATGGCACATTTTCTCTATAGATCACCCAAATCTCTTCGCAACACTGAATGTGCACAATTGGGTCAGAGTTTCCACCATATGGGGTATGTCTAAATACTAATTTATCTTTACAAATCTAGTGCATATGGCTACTTTCAAATCCCACTAAGTGGGCAAGCTAGGTTTCTATGTGCCCCACAAGTGTGTGGTAGTAATTTTTAGTGTATACACCAATACATATTATTATTCAATTTCCTCTGGGATGCAAGCCTAAATATATTGTACATACCTCTTAATAAGCTAACTTAATTCATACTTAGGGAGTGCTATGATCTTCTCCTTACTAAGTTGGAGTACCTTATTTCCTATCTTCTTAGTGTTAAGAGTCAACTTCTTTTGGGGTCATGTAATTCTTATCAAGCCTATGCCAAATAATCTAGGTCTAGATTTACGTATTAGGTAGCATCTATGCCCAGTGACCTCATAGGCTTCTTAAACCCATTATTCACAAGCTACATCCATTGTATCCAAAGTTGATTAGCCATCTTCCTAAGCGAGCACCCCTTATTCTCTAGGATTGAGAGTCTTGGTGCCCTATGTCGTGATGTTATACATGTGGTTAACCTCATCCTCAAGGTTAAAAATCTCAACATAAGGTCTCCCTTGGTCACTTGAGAGAGGTATTACCACCCTCTCCTTACCATTTTTAAGGTCATTTAACACTTTTTTAGGCATATATTAGCATTATTTATGTAGCACCATGGCCTTTTAAAGAGTGTCAACTAGTTATCTTCTTCTGCTAGTTTTATGACATCAAAGTTAGCATGGAACTTAGCACCTATGATGTCTATAATGGTATCATTAAAGATACCTATGGGCTATGCTTAGGTTTTATTTTTCATGAAAAACATATGTGGTGATGGTCTCAATGGTGGCCTCCCCAGCTTCTCCTAGGTTTTATTGGTTAGGATATTAACCTCTGCACCTAATTCAACTAGTACTTCACAAACTAACCACCCATTGATGGTGGTGTCTATTAGAAATTCCTAATCATACTCAGTGTTGTAAGTATGCCTTAATTCTTATGTCTACTCCATATGTAGCATTTCAATCTCTATTTCATAGGGGGTTACTTCCCATGCCTTAGAATCAAGTCCTTTAGTAGGGGTAGTACCCCTTCTGTCTAGAGGAGGCACAAGATCTTGGTCAACTCTTAGACTTGAGCCTCCTACTAGTCTTTCCTTCTACATGTCATGGTGGCTTGTGCCTCCAAATCTATGGCCAACTAGAGCTTACCCTATAGGTCTTGGATCATGGTCATCACTTGATACATGATGCCCTTTTGGCACATAGGATCATGATATGGCACTGATTTTGGATCAAGCTACATTATGTGCTTGGTGCAACTTGACTCACCATATTTTAGGTATAGGTCCTAGTTTAGCATGTATGGTGGCTAAGTGGTGTGCCCACTCCACATTGTGATCTACACCTTTAGAGGCCCTTTGGGAGTCTATTGTGTCTTAGGGGACCATATTCCTTCTTTAGACTCATGTTGTACCATAACAAATCCTCTATCTACATGAGGCTGACCTTGCATCAGCTTCTTATAGAGATTTAGGTAGTCTTCAACTACATGTGGGCCTTGACAATGCCCACATGTTGGGTGTGTGTGGAAATCACACTGATAATGCTCAATTGACCCACACTTATAATAAGATCATGGTAAGAATCTCCCTCCACCACATCTACCTCCTTAGCCTCATGATCCTCTCTGGTTACCATAACCCATGTTATTCTATCCATAGCTCTCATTTCCTTGGCCTGTCTAGCCACCACCTAAAGTCATAATTTGGCTTGCACATCTCTTCATGTTTTGGCACATCTCATTGATGAGTCTATAGTCTACCATCATGTGTGTAGGAATCAAACATCTTATATTAAATTATAGCATTTACTTAACCATCACACTATAATTAGGGATAGTCTTAAGAGTCATGCACTCAATGGAAAACCTCAAAGTCAGGGAGTATTACATGGAAATTCTTGGATGGGTAGTTATTCTTGTTGTGTTCCTCTATCTCAAAATTAGTACACCATAGCCCACTATGAGATTCATGTGCATATCCATCATTAATATTTTATAACTAAAAGGCCATTGACCCAATTTATGCTTTTATGAAGGGACTAATCCTAGTGTTGACACTTCCTACCACCGTAGCCTAGAGTGCAACTTCAAGTACCTCATGGTGTTTTATGAAGGTATTCATGGATATTACCCTTCAGAATGACACTGCCAAGCCCTGAATAAACCATTTTGCTTACTAGGATGGGTGGATATCATAAAGAAGCTTGGAGAGGAGAGCCTTGACCATGCATTGTACAAGCACACACTTTTATTTAACCCTTGATTAATTTCCTTAAGTGTCAATATGATTTGTTATTTGAACATAAGAATGTCAAACTCCTTTAGGATACTTCCTTCAATACATCATAGTCAACCATAGCCTAGTTTAGATCAAACTTTTGATACTAGGTATGGGCATAATCTAGTAGGGTTGTCACAAACTACATTTCCTTATGCTTGGGCTGAGTAATTCCCCAAGTGTGTCACTATAACTCATATTTTATCACATGCTCTATGGAATTTTCAACTTCATGATACTTAGGTAGACACATGGCCATCTCATAGTATATCTACTAGGGTGGTGTCATAAGATTCTATAGTGTCTGACCTCCTAGTATTTGCATAGGGGAAGTTCTTCAATTAACCCATTGGTAGGGTTGATTATTGAACCTAATGGAGGAGGTTGCATCATAGAGCTTGATAGCATGGATCTACTCACTAGTGGTGTTTTTCCACTTATTATGAGATGTTACCTAATTAGCACGACTGACATTCCTTGCATGGGAATATTTGCACTTATGTTCATGGCATTTAGACTAGCACCTATTTAGTCAGTCATACCATTACTCAACTCTTCATATGATATATATTGTTCAATCATAAATCCATGATCAAAAATGTTGGTCTAATCATAGTCGATTAGGGTAACACGTTTAGTTACCATTATTCTATTCTCAAGGGTGGGATCCAAGGTATGGGCTTACATTTTATTTTTAAAGGGGGTAGGTGCCTTTAGTACATCTCTAAGTACCACATCTTGTAGGAACTAGTTGCATCCCACACTAGTCTATGGAGTCTAACTACTTATTTCTTGTTCCATCTCAACATGTTATGGTCTTTCAAAATATTCTTCTGCATGTACTTCCTACTTACTACAAGTCCTCTCGGTACTTCTAGGTTCCAATTCTTCCATCAACCTTTGTTTATGCTTACTATATTTTAACCTCCAGAGCTCTCAGGTGTCAAGTTGTTCCTCTTCCATGACACCTTTCCTACACTTCCCCCTTCTTCCCCTCATGCTTGCCCATATATGCAAAGACATTTAGCCTTCCATCCTTATGGTCTCTATCCCATAATTGAACATGATCTTCTTTAGTTCAATATAGAGTCCTTTGATGAATGTGCCCCTCAATTATTAAATAAATTCATGCTCTACTTCTTCTGGGCATAAAAAGGTCGACACTACAAACTCCAACATGTAGATATTCAAAGTGCCATCCCACCACTTATCTATGATATGTGTCCACACCTCATCTAGGATTTATAACCTCTCTATATGATCTATAGTCCACTCAAGGTGTTTTCCATAATTTGTTCATCTAGTATCAACATATGAAACTAACCATTTATATATGTGCTTAGGTAGCTTGCAGAAGAACACTTCATATAATGGGTCATACTAATTAGTCTACACCCATTTCTATAGATTTTTTCCTTGGCAAATGGGATGATTCTATGTGAATAAATATTCAAATTTATCTATCTAATGATTGATATTGTTGAGCGATAGTCAAAACATCACTCTGATACAACATCTTAGTAATGAAATTCAATAGTCCCAACAATGGAACCAAAATGTTATAGTTAATTATGTCACTTAAGTAGGAATGATGCTTGGTCATGCATATAACTTTAGTTATCAAGTATTTCTAAGGTTAAAGAAGTTAGGTACAATGGGAATAAGGTTTGGTGCACAAAATTTAAACACACTAATGCATTGGCATTAGTTTCACATAAGGCACGAACCTTATGCACTCACCCAAAACATGGAAGTAAAGGGACTAGGTCTATGTTGGGTTAGTTGCATCATGTTTTAGCTAATTGGTATGTAGAGTTTAAGGGGCTCATGGGGTTATCTAGTGCATGCTTGAGTAGAGGGGGGTTCAAAGCCTTATTGGTGCATGTATGCCAAGGAGTCCACATGGGGGTGTCTATTTATCTTGAGGTTGTTATTTGGTGCTACATTTAACATTAGGGATTTTCATGGTGGTTAAGAGAGTTAAGTGGTGTGAAGGTACCACTTACTACAAGGGTGGAGTCCCAGCTCATCAATAGACTATGTAGAGAAAGAACAACATGACCATTCTACAATAATTTATCATAAAATAATAACAATTTATATTTATTCATTGATATCTTATTCTATTATAATAACTAGTAATAGCCTTCACTAATTGATTCTAATTCTACTTATGCCAGAGGCTCAAAGATGATCATGGCTTACATTTTCTATTTAGCATTCAAAAAGCTTACTCTTAATGTCACTCTTTAATTCACTATAAATTCATTACAAAATTGAAACATCATTCTTCACTCTTGGAGGTCACCTTTAAATAGGCACTAACTAATACTCTTTCTGACTAGATAGGCACATGTTGAGGGATGAGTAGGTGAGATATTTTTGACTCCATTATGACATATAGGATAACTAGGTGCATATCAGGTTGTTGGTCATTATAATTCACCTATTTAATTCATTACTTAAACTTCCATGCTCCTCAAGCCCCAATTTATCATGTGTGAAACTAGGTCAGTATACCTCAAGGCTTGTAATGCTCTTCAGCCATTGGATAGCAAACATGTAAACTCTAGGAGTTAGTCTAGTTAGTGCTAAGGTGTACAAAAAAGGGGGTCCTTTACTTCTTCCAAGGGTCTTCATGCTATGGGATGTGTCTTAGCTAGCACAGGACCAAGTATTACCAAAAAGGGTCCCCAATAATACTCAACCCTGAACACCTCTAATCAGTCAAACATTGATGATCAAATAAGCTAACATCAATCATACTAAGACAAGCATATTACACACTTTATCATTATCACATAAACTATCAAGGCACTTCAGTCACTCACCAGGACACCTCTATGACATCACCATGACATTACTATGACAACTCTCCAATGCACTTTTATGATTAAATCAACTAAATTCCCTAGATATATGGAAGATTAGGTTTTGCTTAAAAATCAATTAAAATAGACAATATATAGGGTTTTAAAATTCATACAAGAAAGAATAGAACTCAAAGATCTAGACATAGGTGCATCTAGAATCTCTAGATAGTCCTGTATAGAGGAAATTACCACCAAAATAGGGACACTATCACCACATGGAACTACTATCCAATTAGGTCACTACTAGCTAGGAGGGGTTTTGACACTAGGACCTAGTTTGTGACATTTATACCAGTCTCTACCTCATTTTTTCCCTCTAAACCATTTATCCCAAGCATTTTCTAGCTAAGTTCTTGCTTGCATTATTTATTGTTATTTTTAGAAATGTTAAAGTTAGTTAATTCTATAAAAAATTATTGGTTGTATTTATTACATATTATTACTTTGATTTACTATACTTAGATTTTTAACAAACATAATATTTACATACACTAAGTCTTAAAAGGTTAAGATAGAGAGAAAGAGAGATTGGAAGGCACATGCCCCCAACCTTAGATTAAAAGGTGAGTCTCCACTTGACATTTAAGATTAGCTCAAACATGAAACTCAATCATACTTATAATCTAGTGAGCATGAGTGAATAAAGTCAATTCCAATTTAAAAACTTGGTAATATCGAGTGATTTAATCATCTTAACCATACTAAAAATGAACCAACTAATGTACTACATTGGTTCAATATAATTCATAAAACTCCATCCTAGTGGATGATGATAGTCCTTAAGACTATTTTTAAATCATAAACTAATTTAGATTTTACAATATTAGGTTCACCTTAGATATGTCTTATGCTAAAACTATGTATAACAATGGTATCAATGTATCAAATTCTACCACAACTATGAATTTGAATTATATAACTATGTGTTTTAGCCTATTAAAAAACTATTTAAGTGTGGAGCACATACTTACAAAACATGACCACACTATATATGGAGAAATCTGAAAATTTAAATAAATGCTAATGTGGATGACATGTTTCCAAAACATGTCCCCATTGAATCTAGGTGCATCACATTAAAAATAAGTGTGGAGCGCATACATCCAATTTTCACTACTATTATGTCAAAATAAAAAATTAGAACAACATACTATAATAACACACGAACTATACCAAACACCATTGAAATGCACTAATTCATTTGCACTCGTCACATGTAATTTATGAAATATATTGATGGATCCATGATATGGGCATGGCATTGTAACCAACTATCATCTTCTTTTAATTTAATAATAAGAATTAAATTATGATTATGTATGAAAAATTTAGGGGTAATTAACTAAAGTGAAATATTAATTTTTTTACATTATATAAACCACCTAAAGTCTTATCAGGATTAATTAGTTAAGTAATTCAAATCAATTTCCTAAACAAAAAATCCATGGAAATGAGATAATTATCTAGTTATGGAATATTCAAAGTTCAACAAATGTTTGAATTGTGACATCATCATAAAGTTTACATGAAATAGGTATTTAATGAAGAAAAATATTTGAATTAAGGCAATCCATGCCTTATTAATGCACCTTATTTCAAAAATAATCAATGTTTTTACCTCAAAAATTGAATCCATTTGTATCCACACATCTTGATTTTTATCCTAAGGCCTTAATCCATATAAAAAATGCATAAATACCATGTCCATCACACTCTTTCAATAAGATTTTTAAGTGAAAATAAACCATGCATAAATCCATCTAAAGGTTCATGCACTTCTTCCAATTCATTCGCAAACTAATCTAATTGCGCTTAAGGAGATGTTGGAAGTGTAGAGATGGAATCCAAATTGAGTTAGATCACACATTAGTCAAGAAAACACAAATAAGCATAAATACCATAAATAACTAATCCAACTCTCTCAATGGGGTTTTTTTAATGAAAATTAATATATTTTGAAAGAAGGAATACAACATAAAACCTTCCCAAGAGCATCCCTACTCCAAGTGTAGCTCAAAAACATGATTGTCCCCTGATTTGGTACTCCAAGTCTTTAACAATGATGAGTGGATTTCTCCTCCATCATATCTCAATGCACTAATGAAACTAGGCTCATGATATTAATCAAATGTATGCCAATAATGAATCTATCATATTTTAAATTAAGCATAATAACACTACATAATAAGAAGTTGTGAGGAGAATTATGCATAGTAAGTTTACACCAAATAAGCTTGAAAAGATGAGTGAAGGCCCTTGTATTTATATATTTTTATAAATTATTATAATCAACCATGATATTTGATCTTGAGATCAAGATGTGTGGCCATGAATTAGTTCTATTTTGGAGGCTCAATCCATAAATACCCTCATTAATATTTGGAAGAAAGGGGCATTAATGAGGTATGGGAGAGTTTAAACTAGATATTTGTTCCATTTATGGCTTATGGATGCAACCCTATTGACGATGTCACCTTGTGATGTAGAATTGAAGAATGAATCTACTTCAATAACTTCTATGGATTTTCACTTAATCCCTTGATTTGGTTTAATTTTTTTAAGTGAGTTTAATTAATTTTGTGTAATTCTTTAGAAATTGGTTGCTCACTTAATCAAACTGGTTGAAGTGTCAATTTACTAAGTCATAATGTAATTTAATCATAATTAAAAGGTGTCAGTTGCATATGGATCAATACACCATTTAGGATATTGTTGACATGAAATAACACATGAACATGTTGTGTGCTTCTGAATTAGAATAATTTAATGGTTCAAAGTATCAAATTGCATTTTTGGAATTTTGACTCAAAATGATTTGAGAAATGTTATCACATAAAATGAATTTCCCCATTCATGGATACATTATCTTGAATCAACACTTGTATATGACAAGCTCAAACCATTTAGTGCATTTTAGTGATTTTGGCCCAAATTGTGCATTGCTATAGAATTTTTAGTAAGATTGTAAATTTCAACACAATGGTGTTAGGAATTGGATGTATATAGGAAGAATTTATTCAATGACAAGATAAATATTTCTATCTCTATATCTGAGCACAATCATGCTTGTGGACCATCCTTGATGGTAAAGTCCATGGGAAAGGTATAACTTATCTTGTTTATGTTTTTTGTTTGTTTCTTTACCTCATAGACCTTACCCAACCAATAGAGTAGGCTTAGTATGTTATTTATTGATGTTTGTTATTAATTTTGGTTACTAAGTAATGGATTAAACTTTTTAAATCTTACTCTACATGGAGAACATGCTTCTAAAGCATGCCCCCACTAAATCTGAAACTATGAATGTGTGGAATCCATGCCTATATGTCATGCCCCCACTAAATCTAAAAATTATGCCAAATGTGAATAAGTGTGGAGAACATGATTCCAAGGCATGCCCCCAATTAATCTATACATTTATATAGGTATCAATGTGGAAGAAATATATCCAAAATATGCCCCCACTGAATATGCCTCCCCCCACTTTGAGGTGAGGGAAGAGAAGGAATTGGTAGTTAACTCACCTCAAAAGGATAAGATAACTATATAATCTATAAATAAAACCATGTATAATATATAATAACATGTCTAAGTATATGTAGCATTGATGTGCATAGAACAATGTGATCACATGAAGGGCTAAGATACATGATAAATATCATGGAAACATCTAGATAGTAAAAGTACAATCTTAAAAATCAAATTAAGCACACACATAATATCACTCAAAAATAAGTTAAAAGGTGATGGTCCAAGGAGACCATAAATAACGGGCATGTTCAAACTCCACACAATCAAAGATACATCACTTAGTTGAATGCCCATAAAAGCAAGGATGACATATTCAAGTGTTCACAAAATAAACATTGACATGTTCCAATGTTAAATAAAGCACACATAGGCATGAAGGGCATAAACAAAGGATCATATTCAAATTCTCAAACAAGTAAGACCATATCAAACCAAAACACTCAAGGAAGTACATAAAGGAAAGTATAAATAACCATCATAAACATATTATAGTAGACCATGGATCGAATGTGTTAGCAAAAAATGTTAAGTTCATAACATATTAAGTACCCTATGAAAGATATAATCATGGATAAAATCATGTGTCAGTACATATATGAGCTCTAAACATGATAATGTAAAGTGAACATACAATTATATATCCTATAAGTATCATGATCATAGAGGTGGATTCCCCCAATGTCATATGACATGAGTAGACAAATGCCTAACAACTAAAATAAGAATAGATCATGTATATCTATATGACATTATTACACTCAAGTTTAAGCATGAAATACATGTATGCATAAGTACCTAATATTCCATCCATCAACATAGAACTAACACATAGATCCAGGGAGCTAATAGAGTATGTTTTATGCTATAATTTTTTTTTTAGAATATGTGAAGAGGAAATATAATCCTATGATATCCTCCAAAGGATGGTCATATGTATCTCCCCACTTAGAACATAGTGCAAGGAATTTTTGGTACTTTCAGAATCATATGGAGGTGAAATATCTATCATTATAGTTATGATGCTCTACGTATGTATAGTAGTATTCTATGGTCATAAAGGGATAGCAGCAGTAGTAGGGATTCATGGGACCCATCTCTATGTTATTTGTGGTTTATTTAGAATAACAATAGTAGAAAAATATTTAGGTACTCTAGATGTCTAAATATGGTGCATAATAGAAAATGTGGATTCCATAGAATCCATTGTATGTCTCTAATGTAATGGTATCTCAAGTACTAGCCACCTAGTAAATGGGATTGCCTATTTCTTACCCTTTTGCATTAGATTAACCCTAGTAGGTTTAATACCTAGCTTCATGGGTATAATTATTTCTTGTTCAATATTATGCTCATATGGGATTCTATAAATTATAATTACATGATTAGAATGAATGTATTTAACACACCAATGCACTATAGAAGGTACTACTCAAAGTGTACGGATCCAAGGATTTCCTAATAACATATAAAATATTCATGGAATGTATAATGAAAATTTTAGTAACAACATGTGTATGAATGATTGTAAAGGTAGGTCAATCTTTCCAAGAACCTTCTAGGAGGTCCCATACAATGCTCTAACTGATCTAGTAAATTAATACATGTTATGATGAGTATAACCCAAATACACAAGTAATGTCATGGTGTAAACATTTTCACTTGCACCATTATCAATCATAACATTTTGTATATGTTGGTGATCAATGAATGCTCTAATAAATAAATAATGAAGATAAGAGTCTTCATAATTCTTAGTGTCATTAAAAGTAATAAAAGGTACATGATACATATGAGGTATATGTCATGCATAAATATCAATAATACCATATAATGGGTGTCCATAATGTGATGGCCAATAAGTGCAATACATGGCATTTGCACTCCTGGTTCCTTCTTAGAATGGCCTTGCAAAGGATCGTTAAATATTTTCTATTTATGGTGATCACCAGGTTATGAACCCAAGTCTTTGGGAGGATCATCAAATGTAATATTTTACTTATTAATAAGGTCTTAGATATTATAATTTAAGGTAAAAAATATGTTTGTAGACTGTCCTTGTTGTCCTCTCCAAAATCCTTCACCAGAAAGCACTCATGGGACTGAGTGATTACAGAGAGAAGAGTGGGAACAATGATGGTATTTCATCCTCCAATTTAGGGATAATTTAAGATCAGCCTAGGGCATGGTTTTAGGTATTTATCTTCACAATATATCCTACATGTAATAGTCTCTAAGAGATGCCATGCCACCACCAGAGATTCAATGCTAATGGTTTGAGCTGCGAGTCAACTAAATTGGTTCTATTCCTAACATTCATATGTCTCACTTCGCCATTTTATAAAATGATGGGAATGTAATTTAGGTTATAAAACAAAAATAAAAAAATGAGGGGAGATTAAGGAATGAAATAACATTTCCAAGATTTAATGAGGTTAATGTTTCAATAACTAAGACAAGTGCATCTACCACAGTTGTACCACTATGTGTTGAGTTTCACTAGAGGTTTTCACCAATAACTACATGATGGGAAGAGTCTAATGAAAAAAATAATATTTATTAATTTATGAAACCCTCATTAAGTATCAATACTCAATATCCCATAATAAATATCACATAGACTTTTAAGATAACCTTTAGACTAACATAGATTATACATATTGTGAGGAGAATGAAAAGGATTCATAAAGAGGTTATAATAGGCAAGCACATTATAAAATTTACATTCATTAAGAAATAAAGATTTTATTTTATTCTATTATAACTAACATTAATTTAAAACTATAAATTATATATACTTTGACATACAGGGCATGCATTTTGTATAAAGTTGAAGATTGCATTCATTAAAAAAAAGTTTTTTTACAAAATATCGATCATGGAAAACATTTAAAAATATGAAGGGGTGAAGGAAAAATAAATTGAAATACTAGATTGATTTTGACATCACTTTGGATCTAATAATTATCAACCTAAAAATAAATACAGTTACATCTTTATAAATAAGGATGGGGATTACCCCCTAGTAACATGAGATTCCCATCTTGGGCCATGATGGCCACTCCTAGTTGTTACAACTATATAATTCAAAAAACAAAGGAGAATATCTCCTCCATATAATCCAAAATATACATAAGTTCCACCTAACCAATATGTGGATGAATAATCGATGGGCTAGCTCCTAACTGGTTAGACTTTGATTCCTTAACTTCTAATGTTGTTATCATGAGGTTGAATTCTCAATCTACTTTGGTGAGGTTCATTAGAGGCTCCACGAATATCATATCTAAATATGCCACTATCCTTTTGTAAACCTATATGGGATCTTCCAAAACCACCTTGACTTTGAATACTTAGTTGGTGCTTACCATGGACTGGGTCAAGAGATCGAGTATCGCCTAGGCTCTAACCTTGTTTATTTTGGTCACCTTATTCTAGATAACTTGATAGAAGTGATTTATTTGGACCCAAAACTCACCCTTTTCTAGTAAGGTACCATTCAAGTGAAATAACACTAATATATTAACCTCTTTAAAATAATCCAATATCTTCTTCTTTCCATCTTATAGGGGGTTTATCATAGTCCATGTCAAGCCTAACCATTCATTAATTAAAGTTCTCATATTCCTAACATAGGTTTGGTATAATCTTAGGTATAGAGTGGGAATAAAAATTATCTCTATAATAATTCTCTTATGTACTATTACTTCCGTCCTCCTACATTTTCTCTCAATTAAAGTGATCTTTTCTAAATAAGCCTGGGCCCTATGAATGAGCACCCCTCTATTTACCATAGTCTCCACCACTTTTCCCAGAGATAAGAAAAGATGTAGGAGGGCATCATTGACATGTAAAATTAGCCTAGTAGGTAAGTATCTCTTAACCTATGCTTATAAGGTTTGGACATACTTTTAAAAGTCCTCAAACATTTTTTTTGACATGTTATAGCTATCTTAGATAACTAATATCAAATCCTCAAACACTTTATCATCTCCTATTGAAGTCCTCACCTTTTTGATATGGAAAATATCATGATGGATTTTACAAACAATATTATTCCCTTATTATATTAATTTTTTCATGAATATCCTCTACATGTTCCCTATGGTGCAATTGAAGTCCCACTACACACCCAAGTTGCCTTGCTTTGTCATCTCTAATTCTTATAACACCATAGTCATTCCCAAGGTTGGGGGAAGTGTTGGTGGGGTATGAATATGGTATTAAATAGGTGGTGGATGAGGTAGAGGGGGTATATAGTAAGTGTAAGGGGTGAATGAAGATATAAATGGAGAAGGAGGAGACATGGGAGTGTATGGAGGCAATACAAATGGGGTGGGGAGGCCTAAGGGAACATATGCACCTATCACTAACTTTGGATCATACTAAGATGAGGGGAAATAACTATAGGGAGAAGGAAATTTAATATAAAATAAGATATTATCTAATTAAATACAAATCCCTAAGCACTTATGATGAGGGAAAAGGGAGGTCAAGGGGACAATATGAGGATCCATTGGGTTGGCATAAGAGGAGTAGTATAAACTTGCAAAGGAGGCTAAACTAGAGTGATAGGTAATTGTACTAAAAATTGATCATGAGCTACCTTTTCTTCTTCCTTTGTCTCCTACTTAGATCTACTCCACATGCTATGATGGTGGTAATAAAGGTATAAGAGGTCGTAACCATCAACTAAGATGGATATTAGGCCACTAAACGAATCACTAGGATGGCCTAGGATATTCAATATGTGCATATAAGTGCACTTAAAACTAGGGATATTGTATAACTTGGTGGATTTGGGGAATTTTGGGGCACTTAAACCTATGTAATGACTAGTGGTACCACTAAGGAAGTTCTAGATTGGGGAAAGGATGAGGCAAATGGAAATGAAGTAGAAAAGATACTAGGCATGGCCAATACTAGAGGTACTTAGGTGAATAGTGGAGGGGATGGAATGGGAAAGATAAGAGGCACCACTTGAGTGGATTTTTGAAGGGAAAGGAAACTAGGTGGTTCCATTAGAGGCTATTAGAGAGTGGAGGGAGTAGGAAAAGGGACTTAGGTTGGTGTCAGCTATTGGTTCATCTTGGGTTTATCTCTATGTTATTTTTAATATTAAACCTTAGAGCATGTGTGGCTTGGGGTCAAGTTATGTATGTCTAAATTGGCTAAGGCTAAGTTGATTGAGTCATTAGAGGTGGAGAAGGTAGATCTATCAGATGAGGAGTAAGATCTTAAGGGGGAGAAGGGGCTAGGATGCCCTATATAATTCTCCTAGAAACCTAAAGAGTAATATATACATCTTATCCTAATTAAGTGGATGTAGAATATGTAGAATATGGAATAAGATGAACCTTCTTACCTTTATTATTATTTTGGGCCTCAATTTGAGTGATAACTTATTTGTCATCTAGAAAATTCAAATATAATTCATCATCATCCTTAGGTTGGTTGTCATAATTTAGGTTAAGGCAAGTTGATTATTTCTCTACATGGGCGATGATGCCCCATGGGTCCCAATATTGTGACTCAACTCTCCCTAAGTCCAAAGACTCTCACCTAGAAGCCATATTCTATAAAGGAGGGAAGGATCATTACACATGGTATTGGATAGTAATTAGGAGTGGTGGGTAGGCCCTTTACTAGTGACTAATATAGTTCCCAAAAACACTTTCCACTAGTTTGTACACAATATCCTATTTTATTAGGTGGTTAAGTACCTAGTAAGGCAATTATAAGGGCTCTTTGAGAACGCCCACAACTTGAATTATAATATACTCTCAATAATACCAATAGTCACCAATGAGATCAAGGGAGTCTCTGATTTACTTTAATATACAAGGCATATGTGTCTCATTTATCACATTATACACTACCAATTAGAAGGATTCAAAGATATCCCTTATATTATTCCTATAGTGGTGGTCATATAGCTTGTAGAATACCACATGGACCACTGAGCCTATGATAACCCACATAATAAAATCATATGGAATAAAGGTGAGCATCCCATAGATTACATCTACAAGGTAAATTATCATACATAAATATTTTCCTACTTAGGCATATACTATTTTCTTAACCATGTTAAAATTAACCACCCTCCCAATTTAGGTACTTGGGATCCATTCAAAATCATATAGAGTAGTGGAACCCATAATTTGTTGATGTGTATGTAGTCTAAGGCTATAAGAAATTTATTCAAAAAAATAATACTAACACAAATCCCCTCCTTGAAGGTGTAGACCATGTATGCATTGACATCCTCCTTATGCACCCACTTGGTGTCTAGGTTTTTATCCTATTATATTTGGAAGGTGTTGGTCAAAGTCTTCACCACAATAGAGTCATATGATAGTGTGTACTCTAAGAGATTATAGTAAGCCTTGAAGGTATATAATAATATGTTATAAATCTAATATTTGGAGTTGGCTAAGTATTCCATGATGTGTATGATGTTTTGTGACTAACTGGCTATGAGAAGCATCTTACTGAACAAGTCACCATAGGGGAAAACTTCCATAGTGGTAGTGTCCTTATGCAACCCACATTTTATATAAGCCTATAGGACATCTTTGAATTCCACTTCATATTTATCATCACTTCTATAATCCTTAGCTACTAGGTTGATAGAATTGAATATCTCATTGTAGTGCTTGAACTAAGTCAATCCATCAGGAAAAAGAGTGTCTTAGTATTCCAACTCATCTTTGGGATTTGAGGATGAGACATCCATTGAAATAAGATGGAATTATTTGAAATACTATTGAGTGAAGGGGAAGGTACATAGGGTACTTGGTCAAATCAAAAAGTAAGGAGCCGATTTTGGAAGTTTGGGAGTAATAACGGTTAACGATTTTTCTTCAAGATACTTATAAAAATCCAAATTCATCCACCTATATTAATGTAATTTTATGGTTCACTCATTTTATATTTAAATTTGAGTTGGTGGCTCAATATTATCCTTTATTTCCCAATTTTGAGTTAAATTTAGTGCTCATGATCATGCACCACCTTCTAGATATAGAAATGACAATGTTACATTTTAAATTTTCCAATCGGGTTCCAATTTCCCAATTCATTATTTTTTGAGTATGGTAGGCACACAAACATATAATCTCTAAATGTTCTTGGGAAGCTTATACTTTTTCCATGTGTCCTCTACTTATTGGATTCTATGGTAATAGTTGACACCTAAGCAGGACCTATCACTTTGCTCTCATTTTCTTGGGAGGGTGAAATGCCATCTAGAGGGACACATGGAATCCTTTAATTAGCCTCTAAAATTCCACTTTTACTTCATCCTAGCCATCATGGGGAATTTAGGGCTATACCTACCAATATGTACAAGTCTACCATGTGGCTCAGTATGATAGATTGGGTTCTCCCAAGATTTAACACCTTTATCAAGTTGGGAAGACTATCAAATTTTAAAATAGGATGCATGACAGTTCCTCATTACATCAGGATCTCTTTGGCTCTGACATCTTTGTCAGATTTAGGATGATAAGGTGTTAGATATAGGTGTAAGCTCATTGGTTGGATATGAGAACCTCTAACTTTTAGGACATGTTGCATCTTTCTACTTGTTCAGGATCTCCCACGATCTGACATTTCTATCGATATTAGGGGAGTAAACATTTTTTCCTTAGTTGATGTGGCACATCCTCATTGGGCCATGCTCTCTTGGGATCTAACATCTCTATTTAGACCAAGAGACTGGCCATTATAATAATGAAGTGACCTTTTAAACTAATATTTGTCACTTCTACCATCTAGGCCACTCATTGTTATTCTATTTGGTTAGGCTCTCCTAGGCTCTAACATCTCTATCAATATTGAGAGATTGACCATTCTAAAAATGGGGAGCATTTATTTTCTATGTTCTGACATATTTGACATCATTGACATCTAACTATGAGACATATTTTCATTTCATCATTTCCCTCCACAAAAAAGCATGAAATATGACTAAGTTAAAAGAAAAGAAGCATGAATAATTAAATACTCACCTAGATTCCAACTAAGATTTTAAAGGTGTCAAATAGGACTCTGGGGCTTGACATTCTAGGATATTGAGACTCCATGGATCTAAGACTTGAATAATTTTTAATTGAGAATAATACTACAAAAAAGGTTAGTTCATTAAACCCCCTAAATAATAAAAAAATTGGTTTACTTTTAGAGTATCACCAATATTGAACATGGTTACTTTCATATGTCCTTAAGGTTCCTAACTCAAGTCAATTGACTGCTATAAATGTACCACATGTTCATGGAAACTAGGGAAAAATGGGAATTTGAATATTTACTCTATATAGATTTAGATAGAATGAGATAAAGGGTTTAGGATATCTAAACCTCATCATTATAAAAAGGGGTCCCATATTTATGAAAAAGGGGGTTTTTGGCCACAAAAAATGGAAACTTCTATAGGGAATGCCATTTTAAAAACTTATGACCCAAGATGTTAATCATTTATTCTTATAAAAATCATAGACTACAAGGGAAATATTTATACATACCAAAAGAAGGTGATAAAGTCATGTACAATAACTGACATACTAAGATTTTATCCCATTAAATAACTTTAGTGTATGGAAAGTGATTTTAAATTGGTTTATTCAATTCTTGATTTCACTTAAGCAACTGAGGTTGAGATAGGCATTGGGTTTACTTATAAGTCATTAATGGATTTATGGCTTATAGGGGAATAACATGGGCATTGATTTAATACCATACATGTGTCTATATCTCAAATATAGATGCATCAATCCCATTTCAATGCCTTACGCCATTATCACCTAGACCAAAAATCCTACAATGGAGGTTTACTAAATAACCCTTTCAAGAAAGACTCAAAATTTAAATTTTTCATGTTTTTATAGTCTTCTTTTAAGGTTTCCTTGTGAATATATTTATTATTCCTATCCATTGAAGGTTTGGGACCAATACAAAGGGTGATAGATTTCTTAGGAAGATCTGAGTACCTAATCAATCTTAGGTTGGTTTAGTGATCTCAATCCTTCAATAAGATGCTATTATTAAGTGTAGATTGATGGATTTTGTCGAGATGTGAGTTTTTTTAGAATTCACTTATTTCATTAAGAATAATTATCCTTTGAGATATAAAATTAAAAATACCCATGTACCATCTGGTTGAATTGAAGGCTCAAATTTTGTACTCTACAAGTCAACATTACCTCTCAGTCTTTGGTTGTCAAATGGAGTGCCTACTAACCTTGAGTTATGTAGAGCATCCCTCCTAGTGGGGTTCAATTCTTGATTTAAATCATGTAATAGATCCTAGGCTTGGTTATTCAAGGGGAAATTATCCCCATAGGAATTAAAAAAACCAAACAAAAATAAAGCATAAAAAATAAACACACATCAAGAAAACACACACATAACCAAAAAAAAAAATTAATATATACATTACCATCCTTACTAAGATTATTATGAAATTAAAATAGAAAGAGCATCTGGTAAGTAGTGCTTAAAGAACTATCGATTCACTAGTAGTGTTAAGTCACTATCCTCAAGGTCATTAAGGAGAAAGACATTTTGGCCAAGGATATTAGTTATCTAATAGGGGCCAATTTAGAGAGGATAAAACTTAGTGTGATAGCCCTTATTTATATGAGATTTGTCCCAAATTAAAAACAAGTTAGATATTATAAAAGTTTTGACCTTATCCATTTTATCAAAACATCACTTAATAGTACCTTAATTTTTACTAAAACTCAATATAGATTCACCCCATGCTTCCTCTAACTAGATGATGTCCAAAAGCCTGAAGTTTACTTTATTATTTGGTTTTATAAACTAATATATGAAATTAAAGGTTGTTAGTCTATGTGTTAGCCACATAAATTGATCTAATACATGTAATAAAAGGAAATGGGATCTCTTAAGTACTTTTTTGTACTTGATGCAGTCTGTCCATAAAGTAAACTTTAGTTGTGAATGCCACTCCTTATGTTTCTCTCCTACTAACTTCTTGATAGTGTCAATTAGAGTATTTTTGGTTGATTATACCAATTTGTTCCATTGTGGATATTTATTGGATGAGAAACTTAGGGTGATCCTATTTTTGTAGGCCCATTCCATTATCTCTATAAATTAGAAGGTAGGACCATTCTCACATACTAAGGAGACTAAGACCCAAGGCTAATTTGTTATGTTGTTCTTTATGAACTTGATGACCTTAGTAGTAGTGTTTTTATTCATTGAAAAATCCTTAGTCCATTTCATGTAATAATATGTGACTGTGAGAACAAATTTATGTCCAAATAATGAATTTGGGTTGATGACCCCAATGAAATCTATCACCCATTAGACAAATGGTGTTGTCTCCACCATGGGCTACAATGGCATTATTGCATGAGTTTCCCCTTTGGTGAAGCTTTAGCACTAATGGCAAACATGAATTTGAGAATGAATATATATGAATAGGTTAGGTCAATATTATCATAACTAGAGGACTTTGTACACCATGGCATTTACTACAAGGTGACAAGATCCCAGTCTTTCATGAAAACTTGCCCTCACTTCTTTGGCTTCATATTGTGATACACATTTGAGGTAGACTCCTTCAAAATTATTTCTAAATACAATTTAATTATTTATAATATAATGAATATACTTTAATTGGAGGGATATTTATGTGTTTGGTTGAGTTTAAGAGGTATGTTCTCCTAGAGTAGATAATGCACCATAAGGGCATACCAGTATGGCTGAAGTATTGGCTCCTAGTCTAAATAGTGCATAATTATCCTTATATCCATTTTGGTTAGTAGATGGGTAAGACCTTATCCTCTAAAAACTTGGTAGGTTTGATTCCTAGATCATATTCTTATAGTTTTTTCATCCATTAACTCCTGCATTCACCTAGTTCATTTTACCCAAACATCCACTTAATGATCAGGTCTAACACAATTACATGTACCTTATTACTAAGAATGTAGTTCTTAAATTTATTCATATCCTTAACTAGGGAATAAACATGTTTTTGAAGAGTGTAATATCTTAGTTCATCATCCTTAACATTGGTGCTCATAAAGGCAACATGATGTTCCTATCCATCCAATCTTTGGGTGAGTTAGGCATCAATGGTGTGCTTGAAATTAAATGGGTAAATATAAAAATCATGTGTGTAGTCAGGGTTGATAAGAATAAGGGCTTATATGATGGTATATTTTATGTCCTAAAATGCCTTATTCGACCTGGTGTGCCATTCCACTTTCACATCATGTTTCAACATAGCATTTAGGGGTTTTACATTTTCAATAAATATAGAAATAAGCTTGTGATCAAAGTTATTTTTCCCAAAGAATGATTTTAGTTCTTTATTTATATTAGGCAAAACTAATTTATAAATCACATTGGCTCTCTCTAAATCTATAGCAATACCTTTTTGTATAATGATTTGACCAAGAAGCTTACCTTAGGTGACATTGAACACACTCTTATTTAGGTTTAGGGAAACACCATACCTCATGTACCTTTTTAATATTTTATCTAAGTGGTGTGTGTATGATCTGGCCTATATTTTAAAATTACTAATTAGACCCTCAAAATAAAAATCCATCACCTTCTAAAAGGTTTTTCCAACATTGATCAGTCCAAATGGCATTCATTTGTAGGTGAATGTGCCCCATTTGGTGGTGAATGCAATTTTGACCCAATTTTTTGAATTAACCAAGACTTGGTTATATCCTAAGAAGCTATAGAGAAAGGACGTCATTTGGGATCCACTCACAATTTGGATTAATTCATCAAGGGATAATAATGGATGGATGTCTTTGTTTGAGGCACATTTCAAGTTCTGAAAGTCTACACATAATCAAATATCTCCATTCTTCTTCCACATTAGTACTAGGTTATCCACCTAGGTAAAGTGATAAACTAGGAAGATTATCTTAGTAGAGAGTAAATTATGAACTTGTTTATGTAATAAAGGTTTCATGATTGGGTTCATAGGTCTATGTCCCTACCTAAATGGTTTCTAACCTAGTTTGAGTGGGATAATATAATTAATCACTCTTGGGTCAAACACTTTGATGTATCCATAGGCCTAAGAAATTACATATTTTTACCTCAACAATAACTTGCATATCTACTCTAATTTGAGGTCCATCTAGTCAGTACCTATATTGATAGTATGAGGGTTTTCCACTGAACCTAGGTTGATGATTTGACACTTTGGTTCTCAAACTTGGGTTTATTCATTTGGGATATGGGGTCTAAAGTATCAAATGATCTTTCTAATAAAATCATCCCTTTTGTGATCTAATTACCATTGATATTAAGGATCAAGTCCTTATCTATCTTATCTCTGGGGTATTCTCTACCTACTTAACTAATTATTTGGGTCTCAAATGCCATAGTATTGTTGAGAAATTATATAATTTGTTGGTCATCCTTAATGACCTAGAAGTTTTTCACATTATATATGAAAAAGGAAAAATGGATTGGTTCCATAGATATCTCTTGTAACTTGATGTCATCTAGGGGGTTATGTTTTCCACTACATATGCTAATGACTCAGTAACTTGTTTCTCTTCTATAAATATAGGGATGATGTTGAACACATTAAAGATTTTGATCAAGCCTTAGGCTATATTTTTATATATTCTAAGGTATGATAGCTTACATTGAAACTTAATCTTGACCTTATTTACCACTATTTTAGAGTTGTTAAACACCCTTAGTTAATTTGACTTCTAGTTTAACACAAAATGCAACCCTAGGATTAGTGATGTGTACTATGCTAAGTTGTTTATATATGGGAACTACAACCTATATGAACCAAAATGTTTCCTCCCTTGGGGATTTAAGAAACATAAAACTTTCCCCACTAAATTATTTTGAATGAGCCCCATCTATATAGAGGTAACATAGGTTTTGAAATTATGTCTAACTATCAACTTTAGATTTAACAAGTTTTGTACTCAAAATATATACTCTTAAGTCTAAGGATGCTAGGTTCACTTTCTAATTAATTTAATTGTACTTAGTTATTATGTGTTTAATGTAGGTCTCTCTATCCACCTTGATTTTTTTGTCTACACCTCTCTAGGCTATCCACATATGAGATAAATCTATGGCCATATACTCATTTAGGGATTTAGACTAGTCTCTACTGAGGAGCATGCCATTAGACTTAGGAATCTCCACTATTTGGATCTCTATGAACTGATAAATCTTAATCTTGGATTCTAGTTTTATGTGAACATTTCAAATCTTTCCCACCACCTTAACCATAATTTTTCTATTAAAACCATTACTTTATCTGACCTGATAAGAACTAACCTTAATTTATCAAATATACCTACTAGCATTATGTTATACAAGTTATTCCCAAATAACTTGATGTTAAGAGGAAGGGAGGCACTTTAATCTTGTTTTTGTGAATGATCATGTTGGTATGAGTTAATTTTGGCTTTATGTGGGTTGGCTGATTCAACTTTTCAATTAGGGACTTTAACAGAAGATGGTATTTCTTAGTGATGTGAGCAATTTCATGAACCATGATGTTGGATTTGATTTTCATCATGCCATATATTATATTATAAACTCCTTTACTATATATCGATGGGGTAGCTATAGGAACTTTTAGTTCATGAGGTTTTGGAGGTAGGAGTCATTCCTAGTATTATGGTTAGGTGGGGTAGCACATTTATTTGGAGAAGTAGAGGTATTAAGGGTTTATTATGGTTGTTAATTACTTAAGTTATAATTCTTAGAACTACTAAAATGCATTCACCTCATAATACTCTCCTCTAATTCATTCTCTTCTTGGCTATACAAATCTAGGATTTTGAACACCATGGCCATGTTAGGGGGTTTACTTGAGTTAGATGGTTCTAAATGATTTAGGACCACTTTATAATCCTCTATTTTCATGTCGAATGTATGAAAAACACTACATAAATATATATAGTCAAGTTTCCCATAGGTAGTTATGTTATGCACTCAACACCAATTGGGCATGGATTTTTCAAAAATATTAACATGAAGTTGCCTATTGAGTGAGGGCTTTAGATGACTATGGGGATGATTTTAGTTCCTTTTCTATCTTTGATACACAAAGTTCTTATGGTAACTATCCACTTTGGATTTTTTCATCTACCTATGTAGTCTAAAAAAGTTGTTATTAAGTTTTTATACCATTTTTTGAATGCCATCTAACTTGCCTTTTATAGAATCCTGGGGTATGACTTGAGCATTATTAGCAGCTACCAATGTCACCTAGTGTTGAAAATGAGGATATATATCATGGTTTATTGGGTTAAGAAATCCTAGGTGTTGGTTAGGTGCAACATGACCTAGTGGGAGTTGATTTGTGGTGGGAAGAAGTTGAAACATTAAGATATTTTTATTAGAATTAGGAAAGAGGTTCAATGCAAGAATATATGGAAACACATTGGGAATGGGAACCATTATTTGATCTTGAGGGTTCAGTTTCCTATTTATTTTTATAGCTTTTACATAATCTAGGGATAAGTCCACTATTATTGGGTCTTGCCTCAAAAACATGGCCATCTAAGGGTTTAAATAATTTTTATATATCTTAAGTGCTAGTTAGGGGTTGGGTTGGTAAAACATGGTGACCCATCTATACAAGTTTTGAAATCTATAGTTGATGTTCCTTATAGGATCATTGGGTTCCCATTTGATGTAGGAAAATTATTGGTAGAGGACACTAGGGTCAATAATAGGCCTAAATTGGGCTGAGAAGGCACTACTAAAGTGGTCCCAACTAGTGATTGAAAATTGGGGATGTTAAATAACTAGTCATAGGCTAACTTCATCTTCATGAGAGGTAAAATATTTCATGCCACATAATTTTATTACACATTTATAATAATTAGGGTGGTATTATAGGAGGTCACATGCTCTTCAATATTTTTTCCTACATTGAGAGTGAAATGGGGAAGATATCTTTATGGTTTTCTGATATAGTGATGGTCAACTTCTAGAACACTAATGGATAACCTAGCTAACTAAGATATTTGAATATATATTCCACATGGTTTGTTTATGTGAGACTAAGAGGATGAGCTAGTGGGGACCAAATGCATGTCTAGTTTTAGGTCTACCAAGTCTTGGTATCCTATGGAATTGTAAAGGTGAAACTAGTAGTTGGTCATGATGGGACCTAACTTTGGTGGTAGGTGTAGTAGGATCCAATGTTATTCATAAATAAGAAATAGTTTTAATGTTATTGATGATAATCATAAACCATAATAATTAAATAATCCATACAAAAAAAATCAATATTTAAGTAATAAATATGGGCCCTCCTTCTAGTTCTAACTATTGTCCTTTCCAAAATCCTCAACTAAAAAACACTCATAGGACTAATTATATCCAAAGAGAAGAATGAGAAAAATGATGGAATTTCATGCTCCATTTTAGGATTAATGTGAGAATATCCTAGGGCATAATTATAGGTATTTGGGTTCACAATAGAGTCTATGTGAAATGGTCTCCAAAAGAGATAGTGCCACCACTGGAGATTCAATGCTAATGGTTTGAGTTATGATTCAATTGCTTTAGTGTTATTGGTAATTTTTATATGTTTCACTTTTCTATTTTCTAAATTGAAGGGGATGTAATTCAGGTTCAAGAAAAAAAGAGGGGGGAGTAAGGAAAGAAAGAACATTTCCAAGTGAGAATGAGGTTAATGCTTCAATAACAAATCCAAGTGTATTTGACATAGTCATACCACTATGTGATAGTTTCACCATAGGATTTTACCCAATGATACATCATGGGAAGATTCTAAGGAAACAAGGAAGAATTCTTAATTTATAAACCCCTCACTAAGTATCAATATTAAAAATCCCACAGTAAATAACACATAGACTTTCAAGATAACTTGTAGAATAACACATAGATTATTAGTATTGTGAGGAAAATGAAAAAGATTCATAAAAAGGTTATAGTAGTTAAGCACATTATAATCATTATATTTATTAAGTGATATATATTTACTTTGATTTTATTGGCACTAACATTCATATAAAAATGGAAATGATATATATTTTGATAGATAGTGCATGAAATTTATATAAATATGAAGATTACGTTCATTAAGAAATAAGATTTGTTTTAAAATATCAATAATGGATAACTTTTCACAATCCAAAAGGTGAATGAAAAATTTGGTGAAATCCTAGATTGATTCCCACAACTATTTAGAGCTAAGAATTACTAAACCAAAAACATTATATAATTATGTCTTTATAGATGAGGATCAGGCTAACCCCAAAATAGCACAAGATTCCCATCCTAGGCCATGATGGCCACTCCTAGTTATTAAACTATATAATTAAAAAAATGAGAATATCCCATCCATCCATTCCAAAATATATGAAGGGCCCCACCTAATTGATATGTGGAGGAGGAACAAACAGGCTAGTTCCCAACTACTTAGGCTTTGCTTCTTTAGATTCTAATTTTTTTGCCATGAGGTTAAATTCTCTATCTAGTTTGGTGAGGCTTATTGGAGGCTCCCTAAGGATCATCTCTAATTATGCCACTAACATTTGGTAAACATCTATGGGAACTTCCATATCCATCTTGACTTCTAACACCTGGCTGATGCTTTTCATAGATTGGTGTTTCAGTGAATTTCTTGCTTATGTTCTAAAGGAAGAAAGAAAAGAAACTCGATATAGGTATGGTTATAAACCTTTATTGATATTATGCACATTGGATTATAAGATTATGAATATATCTTCTTTGGCTTGGGAGGATGACCTACAGATAAGGAAACACTAACACAAATTTGTTTTCTAGACTGATAGTTGGGTCGATTACCTAGCAATAGCTAGATCTCAAAAGTGAGAGATTCCTTAGTGGCTATCAATCCACATGTTTTAAATAATTAAGTTCAAAAATAGAATAGGAAAATAATTGCATCAATGAATTAAAAGGTACTAAAATTTAATACAAGAGTGCTTTCTAATAAAAATGCCAAAAATGATTAAATTAATGATGAACTAATTAACACTTGTGCTAGGGTAGTGGGGTCTCATTTAAATTTTTTGAAAGGAGTCTATCAATAAGAAATAACATAGAGAATTAGGTTTGATTGGGTATAGATAGGTGAAATTAACTTGCTAGTTTTCACTACCATAGTGACCATCAGTAGTTAAGGTGATCATCAATGATCAAGGTGATCATCAATAGTTAGGTAGACCATCAGAAATTGAGTCAACCATCAACGGTTACTAGTGAGGATTTGGGTTGGTAATTTTGGTTGATTAATGAGATATATATTATGGATTTTGAGAGATGGGTAAGGCTTGGGTTGATTGTAAAATGGAAATTAAATAGATGAATACTTAGAAATAAGTACTTGTCTTACCAAAAGTTGATTGCATGGATGGTTGAGGTAGCTAATATGCTGGTAGAATCTATCTTGATTTTGATAGAGTGATGGTACATGTGGGCTTAGTGGAGAGGTAAAAATAAATTGACTCTCTGTTATGATTTTTAGATTGCTAATGGTGATTGATGTACAAAAAAGGAACTCTTGGATGCATAAGCTCTTGATAACAATTACAGATGGATTTTACCTTCCAACCAATCTCTTCTTATAGGCACAAGCAAGAAGTGGAAGTGAAGGTTCAACTAGGATTTATAATTATAAATTGTCCATTCAAAAGCTCACAATAGGATTTAGACAACTTATATTTAGAAAATCAAAGTGAGTGGTTTGCATACTTTTGGTTCAAAAGGTATACCCTAACCATATAATCATCGGTGGTCAAGTGCCAAAGGGTAAAAGGGGATAAAAGGATAGGTTGAGCTATTTGAGTTAAACCAATTGTAGGTTAGGATAGTCAAGGGTTTAGAGGGTTAAATGGTCCCAAGGGGTTCTTAAGGTAGTTTAAGGGAATTATGACATTCAAAATCATGATGTGAAAATTTTTGGTGTCTACATTTTGCCCCTTTTTGTTTTGTGGATTAAATAAACAAGCTTCAAAATAAAAATTGATGTTGGTCAAAGGTCTGACTATTTACCCTGAGTATGGGAGGGGGTGAACTAACTAAAACTAGGAGGTGATGAGGTGAAGTATAATTAGGAGTAGGTTTGACAAGATGGGTGAAGATGGATTACTAGTTGGGTACTAAGGTAAAAATAGGTGCATAAAGTGTGGTAGCCAAGATCATGAAAAGACAAGGTTGCCATGGTTGATAAAAATAAAGGTCAATGCTAAGAGACAATTTACTAGTGTATCATGTGACCATATTTAGTCATGGTGGCTAGGTATACCTATTGGTCTCCTAGACAAGGTTAGTGATTCCATGGGTATCCAAAAAAGGAAGTGATCGCATATAAAACATAAATAGGTTAAGTGTCATGGGTATCCATGGTAGAAAGTTATCTTAAGAAACACAAATGGGTTAGGTAAGCATGAGGTTACACAAATTCAAAAGGTTGCCAACATGGTAATATTATCAATATGATCAAAGGACCAGGTAAAGGGTATCATAAAACATGCTCTAGTTAGGCCAAAATGGACCAATAACAAGGTGATAAGGTGGTTAGGGTGGGTGGAGAAGGTAGTATCCATAGGTGGGTCAAACTAGGTTGTTTTTACTAAATGGGGTTTTGATAAGGTTTAAGTGGTAAAATGGGGTACCCTAACCATTGACATTTAGGGTACCCAACGGCAATCATCAACGGTTACCCTAACCATTGATGATCAAGGTGGGAACCCTAAAATTTTGTGGGTTAAAAGTGAAAGTGGATTTACTTTTTACCCATTGTAACTCTTGATCATTTGACTTTGTGCCCTATTTTCTCAACATTATGGCATTTTATTGTGATTTATTTGACTGAGCCTTTAGTTGATTTCTTAGCTAGTGATTAGTTGGAGGTGCATGCTTGAGGTGGTTTCCTAAGATTGAGATATAGGGTAGATGAGGGTGAAATCGAGTAGTAGGATGTGGTTTCCATCTGTAATAGAGGTTGAGGAATGAGGTAGGTAGTGTCTTGAATTTGATATAATAGTTTGGATTTTGTAATGTCATTAGGCTGGGGGTTAGGGTAGTTAAAATCTTGTTTAAGTGGGATTTTTGTGCCCTAATTGGGTTGATTATAAAATTTAGGTAATTAGGTGGGTAAATTCAATAATTGAAAGGGTGCTTAGGTTATAGGGGTGGGTAGAGTGATTAGGGTATCTAATTAGGTGTTTTAGCTATTGGTTGGGTGAAATTTGGGTGTAGCTAGGTTTGGATATTTTGGCCATGGAACTCCCATAGTGACCATTAATGGTTAAGTTTGACTATTGATGGTTGACACCCTGGAAAATGTCGGTGTCTAACCATTGGTGGTCATCATGACCATCAGTGGTCAACAAGATAGGGAAGATTTTACAAAGTTATTTAAAAGGTTAGGGCAAATGAAAAGCTTGTGAATTAGGCCTTAGTGAGAAAGGTAGGTCTAGAGGGTAATGTTGGTAGGCATAAGGTAGATAAAATGTAAAAAGTAAGGTAGGCTAGTGCAATTATCAAGTGGGAGTAATGCATTGACCAAGGGTGGGAGTACCAAGTGGAGGCAAGGGTAGGATGTTTGAGAATGTTTGGATTGAGGTGGGTGCATGTCAAAAAAGGTAGTGAGGTATTGGTTTACTAAGCATCAATTTGATAAGTTAAGTTAGGTATCAAAACTTTAGGTAGATGTGGGTTGAAAAAGGTAAGGTAGTGTAGGTAACAAGTGTGGGTTAGGGTAGAATAGTTAGAATGTTGGTAAAGATGTTGATTTAGAAATAATCAATGCTAACCTTTATTTTTATAGGAATGATAGTAGGTCTAGATGAGAGATCAATTCCTTAAGATCTTTATAGATATTTAGTAGGGGATGACCCCAATTGACTAGGCCCATATGGATGAGGTGAAGTTAGGAGCTATGAGGCACTACTAGCATGTGTCTCAAGATACATTTATGGTCATATCACTCATCAAGAGATGAGATCCCACTAAAAACACCTTCCAACTTCTAAATAATGATATGACCATTCTTCTTGAGGACATGCATAGGATCACCTAACTTCTACTACATGGTGATCCGCTCTACCATATCAAGTGTGAGGATCAAGATGATCATGTCAATTTATTATATGGAGAGGACAGTGATAAGTTCAAATGTCATGCTAGGGGATTTAGGTATATAATTATATATTATAGGGCTCTAGCTAAGAAGAGACTCATGACCATGCTTATGATTATTTTGACCTACTTTGGGATTCCTAACTCGAGTAGTAGGAGATTTCCCTATTTTCTACTAGGGGTTTTGGTGGAGCTATTGCTAGGTCAGATGGTATTTGGATGGGTTCCAATCTTACTTATATATATACAAGTAGCTATGGAGGTTCAAGGAACATAAGAGGTATGGTATAAGTGTCAGTCTAGTTTTACATTACTGGGCCTATGAGCATATTCGGGTGCTAAGGCCAGTAGGGTTGCCATGGGCTAGCTATACATAGACTTCCCTATTTGATCTATAAAATACAATGATAAACTCAAAGTGAATTTTAAACTATGAATAATGAATTTCTTGATCTTAACAAATTCTTGAAATACTAAAAAGAACTTGTATTGTGTTTGGCAATAATTGTTCTCGATTATTGAATTGGATTGGAACCATCATAAGACTTTTAACTTCCATTCACCAATAAAACCATTTTTTATTTTAAATCAAATGTCATAAATTGTTGATTTTTAAAAATTTCATGTATTCTTGATTAATTAAAAATTAGAAAATTGAATTAAAATCATGCAAATAAAAGGCAAATTACCACATGACATTGATAACGCAGTTCGACATCTCTTGCCTATGTCTCTGGGTCTGCCAAATAATGAGGAACATTTTTATTAAATTTTTGCAACAAATGGCTTAAAAATTCTTAAAAATGCTACACAACTTCCCTCGAGTCTGATCTCTACTCAATAATTCCACCTTTATTGATAAACTCAATCTCGGTGACATGGAATCCTTCCTCAATCTTCAACCCCCTTCTGAAGGTGATTTGGTCCCTTCACTCAAACTATTGGTCTATTCATTACAATATTTCTCTTTTCAATTACAAAACATAACTAAAAAGGCTCTCTCTATGTATATAGGTTGGAAAATGGATCATAATCCACTTGCTAAAGCTATCTCCAAGCTTAAACTAGCTCTTGGCCTATTAAAATAAATATAAACAGTTGGTAGAAGATTACATTCAAATAAAAGTTAGTGCCTTTTAAAACACTTCAAAGTCCATAGCTTGGTCAGTCAAGACTTATCCCTTTTGCATGGGAGGTTCATGTTTTAAGTCTTCAGCCTCCTTGTTGGGTGCTTAGCTTATCTTTAATCCCATATTTGCAAGTTTAAATCAGCTTTATTTCTTTAAAAAGGTAGGTGTTTACCTTATCAAGTGTCGACCACCCTTTTGGTGGGCTCAAAGCACCACGTTTAGCATTGGTTTCCAACTTAGCTTATCCATTGGTTTTTGTACCAATTAGCATATATGTTATGGCATTTCTCAAGGAATAATACATGGTATGTTCATGAGCTATGTCGACATGTCATGCATTTTGGTCACTTATCTTCCAAACATGGCATTCGGTAATCATGACCCATTCTCGATTTCCTATGGCTCAGCATGTATTTCTCATGATCTCCATACATCTCAAGCTTGACTCAGCAAAGTGGTTGGAAGGCCTTTATGGCATGGTATGCGGGTGTTATCCCATATGGCATAATGGGTCTTGGTAAGTAAATTGTAAAGTCTTACCAAGGAAATTATAAATCTTTAAAAACGTACAATTGATTTATCCCACATGCATCCAGTGGGCACAAAATGATAGTTTTAAAAACAAATTTGAATGCATTGCATTATGAGATGGAGGCCAAAGCACCCCTCCTTAATCAAGTGTGTCAACCCTCATTGAGGGCCCCTAGTGAGCTAATATCGAGGCCCATGAATCTCCATATGACCAATATCAAAGATCAGAGGCTAAAACCAAACAAACACCAAACCAAATTTTTTCACAAACATACAAAAATGGACTACTACATGTCAATGGGTGATTGGTCCAATTATCATATACAAATTGTGACACCTCTTTATTTTGCTTGTCATAAAATAACTTTAGTAGCCTATAACTTGGGCATTCAAACTCCATTTTGTGATCTAAAAGAAGTGATGGAAAGATCTCGATGAGCTCTTCCATGTGTAAGAGGTTTCGTCATGACTTGGGATCTTTTTTCAAACTAAACTTTGGATCACTATTGGATTCATGTAATGGAGGGGTGTTTTTTTACATCAATTATAGGTGGTGGTGCTCATGATGTGGAGTGGTTCAAGGGTCCACTAGGTGCACTAGTGGTCGAAGATATCACCTGAAGGCTAAACATCTAGTTTTTGATATGGCTAGGATACATGAGGTAGACACTCTCTCTCTAAAGCTATAGAAGGATACTCATCAAGTGATATGGAGAGATGAATTTGATTACATTTGACATGGTATACTGATAGTTTGGCCTAGTATAAGGTATCCTAGGCACATTCCCCAAGTATAGGAGAGAGGATTTAGAGATCATATTACCAATGCCATAGCCTATTCCTATAGTTCTAAATGGTGTTTATAAGGAGCTACTACTTAGGGCTCTGATAGATGATGTTGAGCTTGTAGATGGGTACATAGCATGGTACTAGCCCTTATATGTAGTTACAAACATTGGTAAAGATGATGTAAGTGTAAGGTCGATGGCCATGGATCCATCTAGCCATGATGGATAGGCAGGGGTAGAATTGGTCACAACATAAGAATAGGAACCAATTTTATAGGGATAGGTGTCAATATTACAAGGCTAGATTGTGACCTATAAGGCTAGGTTGTGACCTTATAGGGTCAAATTACTACTATTAGTAGAGAGAGTAATCAAGATAGGACTTCTTTAGTCTTGGTGTCTCATGAGATGGACTCTCTATGGTAGAGAGGAGGAGTAGTAATAGGATATATAGCACCACCTAAATTTGCCCTTATAACATGATACCTAGATAAATTAGAGGAGTTATGGTACTATGAGGCTATTATTTGGGTAGTGTCCAAATGAGCTCTGATGGGGTAAGTATAGGGCTAGTTTAGTAGGTTGGGTAGTTTTGGCAACCCTAGGTCAATGGGCAAGATCTATTTCAAGATAGACAAGGATAGGTGGGGGATTGACAGTCATAATAGGTGGGTAAGCACCAAGATCCACACACACACACACACACACACACACACACACACATATGTATGTATGTATGTATGTATGACTTTTGTATATCATTTTGATTTTGGCCTATGAGCCGATGTGATGAGATGTACATTTTTTAGAGAGAGATCTATCTATTTATATGTATAAATTGTTATGATCATTTGATTTATGAGTTTATATATGTGTTATTTATGTTCATGTGCATGTTTTTATGGTTGATGATTTGATGTTTATGATTAATGCTTATGATGTGATGTTTTTATGTGATCATGGTTTATGCTTATGTTATAGATGCTTATCTTAGGCATGAGATGGTTTGGACTTATGGTTATGATTATGACATACTCAATATTAATGTGTATATACTATATTATTACACTTTAGACATATGGTGAAAATTGGTTGATTGTTTAAATTCTTATGGATTTTATTTCTTTATGATGTTGGTCATGGTTATGGTTGTTGTTAATTTTTATGATAAAACACATGAGGTAGTTTAATTAACAACATTAGATGGGAGACTAAAGAATATAATCAAAAGACAAATTCCCTAATGAAAATATCAACTAAGCACAATATCATAAGAAGAGGGAATGATGCTTCTTCTTTGACAAGGACTAAAAATAGACCCAAAGTTGGATGGGTTTAAGGAACATAAAACCTTCAAATACCTCATATTAGTATGCATTAGTTGGCTAAAATGTGTCTTAGCCACATAATGCTAATTAATCTCAAAAATCCCTTGCATATAGTGAAAAAGGGAAGATGGGTGAAAACATAACCTTCTTATGATATTATCATGCCTCTTCTAGAGGTGCCCAAAGAGTCGGTATAAACAAGTCTATGCCAAGATATGTAGCTTGATTGATGCAGGAAGTCTACTTGTGAGATTCATTTACAGTTTTCATGCTATTATGTTGTTTGAGAGCTGATTGTGGCTTCCAAGATTAGTTTGATTTCGTTTGCTTATGATAATGGGTCTTTTGCTTTATTTTATATATGGGAAGTTGATTGATATGGGAAGCTTCCAAAAAAATGCTATACTTTTGACAAATGTTTTTCTCAACCATCCTTCAAGGGAGTGGTCTAAGTTTATATGCTTTGTTTAATGCTCTTGATATCAATCCTTTGAGGGAGTAGTATACCTTATTTTATGGTAATTTTAAAGAGGTTTTCAATAACTATCCTTTAAGGGAATAGTCTGTGAATTCTAGGAATGACCCATGATTACTAGTGACATAAATTTCATTATTATGATTTGATTTTACTTGAAATAGATTCACTCAGGCTGGTTTAGTGGTTAAGTTATATGGAAGAAAAATTAAAATCATAATAAGTTTGATTACGTGTGAAGAGGTTGAGGTGACAATGATCATGGGAATCCATTATATAAAGGTGCAAAAAGTACCATGAGAACCATGCCATGGGTAGAGCCATGATACCCATTATTTAACATAAGTATATGCTAGTGATAGAAAATCATATGATTAATTTTTAAATGATTTCCCATTAAATAGGGAGATGAATGTGGGTAGATAGCAAGGGATGAACTAAAGTTAAACAAAAGGTAAACTTTATTCTTATTAACAAAATAATGGATGTAGATGTGAAGCATTGAGGGGTTTAGGCTCTAAACGGTCTTTGAGAGAAGACAACCGATAGGTTCCTAAACCATACTTGTGGGTTATGATATTAGGTCTAATCCAATTGAAATCAAACTTTCCCCACTTGCTTTTCTCCATATTAGTGACATGTTGATGTTCCTTTAGGATGAGGTATCTAATATTGAATTCCCATACTTTAAGGTGTTTTTAATAGGTTTTCTTTATGTGATCTTGATATAAATGAAGATGGGTTATGGATATTAGATGATGTTCATCAAATAGCTTGATTTGGTCTAAATGATGCTAATGATAATCATCCTCTGAAACAAGCTCTTATAAAGATATGCAAAAAGAGGGGATTTGGACTTCAAGAGGTAAGACAATCTCTACTCCAAATACAAGAGAGAATAGGATATCACCCATAGGGGTTTAAATGCTGGTATGATATTCTCATAAGATAAAGGGAATGTGCAAATGCCAATCTTGACTAGATGTACTGACCATTTTAGTTAACATGTTATTAAGAGTTTTGTTACATGATTTTTCCAATCCATTAGCTTGAGGATGATAGGGTGAGGATAAACTTAACTTATTGAATACATCACATAGACCCTAGACTTGCTTATTCTTAAAGGATCTACCATTGTCAGTGATAATCTTATAAGGAACATCGAAGTGTTAGATGATATGATGGTTGATAAAGTCAACACTCTTCTTCACTTTGGTCGAGACTAGAGGATACCCACTTGGTAAAATACTTGGTCATGGTAATGATAGAATGGTGTCACTACAAGGAATGTATTGGAAATATTGTCATTGATATCAAAAGTCTAGCATTGATGATAAGGCCCCATATCTTTTATTGTCTAAAGGTGTATTTAATGTTCATATTTTGTCTAAAATATGTTGATATTTATTTAATGTTAATGAATATATTTTTGGTTACATAAAATTCAATAGAGTGCCCATGGAGAAGTCAAAGAGTAATGGAGTAAAGACAAAAGAGAAATGGGATGCATTTCCCTATGAAGAGTCATCTTGAAGAATTTCAAGAGTCACCAAGTGATGATAAAAGAGGAAGGGCATAATTTCTCATGAAGGAACACTTTAAGGAATTTGAAAGGTCACCAAGATAAAGACAAAAGTGAAATGGATGCATTTCCTGATGAAGGGTCACCATGTGACTTTTTAAATGCAAGGATTCGAAGGGTCATGTAATTTTGGCACCATTTTCCATGAGGAGTGAAGGGTCACAAAGGGTGAATGCCAAAGGGCATTTGGAAAGCTATAAATAAAGGCTTGAGAAAACATTTTTAATATATAAGAGAGTGCATGGTTTGTAATTATTTTATATAATAAAAGAGGAGAGAATAGAAAGAGATACTGTAGAGTTCTATCATTTTTTGAGAAAATAGCATTGAGAGATAGTTGTGTTTTATACACAAGAGAGGTTGGTAATCTTATGGGTTAGTGCTCAAAAATATTTTCAAGGGGTTGGTATGCTCGTGGGTTGGTGCTCAGCAAAGGGGTTGGTGCTCCTACAAGTTGGTTCTCATTCATATACTTGAGATTGTTCTCCATGGTTTTTCCCACATTGGGTTTCCATGTAAAAGTTTGGTGTCTCTCTCTCTTGCATGGTGATTATTATTGTTTTAGTTTATTACATATGTTAAATGTATGGTTAAGTGGAATTTGATTAAGTGAAAGTTTATAAGATATATGATATACTTATTCACCCCCCCCCCTTAGTGTATATCATGCTTAACAATTGGTATCAGAGTAAGTTCTTTTGGAAAGAGTTTTACAGCTTGAAGGTAGATTGGGGAAAGCACGATGGCTAGATCACATGAAGGTTTTTATACAAATAAGGCATCTTTGTTTGATGGGACAAATTATGATTTTTGGATCATAAGGATGAGGAATTATTTGATGTATCTTAGATTCAAAATTTGGTAAGTATTTATGGAGGAATACAAAGAGCCATAGATACTTGTGACTACTATGATAGAAAAGAAGGCAAGTGAAAATAATGCTAAAGCTTTAAATTTTATTTTATGTGGTTTATGTGAATCAAAATTTGTTAAATTTATGTAATGTAAGTCTACTCATAAGACTTGGGTAAAGCTTGAAAATATTTACAAAGGTGATGGAAAGGTTTAATAAGCTAAGTTCTAGACTTTTACAAAATAGTTTAAGAGTTTGAAAATGGAAGTGGAAGAAAATATAATGAGTTATATTTTATAGGTTGATCAAATAGTTAATCATATTCAAAGACTTGGAGAAAAGTTAGAAGAATTAGTGGTGGTACAAAAGGTTTTGAGATCTCTACCAATGAGATATGATGTAAAGGTTTTAGAAATTGAGAAGATGAAGGATATAGCTAAGATAAAGATGGATGAACTACATGGTATTCTTATGGCATATGAGATGTGGAATGAAAAAGAGAAACCCTCAAAGAGGGAAGTTGATTTTAAGACATAAAAGAAATACAAGGCTAAGATTCAAGAATCAAGTGACAGCTTTAGTGATGATGAAGATGACGATTTATCTCTATTCATCTGCAAGGTGAAAAAGGGCATAGGTAAATATCAAGGAAAATTACCTTTTAAATGTTTTAATTGTGAAAATATTGGACATTTTATAGCTATGTACCCATATAAGAGTAATGGTGACAATGAAGAAGGAAGATCTACATACAAGAATAATTTCAAAGGTAAATTTAAGAAGGGATTTGAGAAGAAGATTCTATACTCTAAAGGTCCTAGCTCAACTAAAGACAGTGGAGAATGAGATTCAAATGAAGAAGATATTTTATTCATGACCATATATGAAGATTCCTCTACAAGTAAAATTATAGATGATCAAGAAGAACAAGGTGAAGCTAAAGTGAATATGAAAGGAGAACTCATTTGTGCCTTAGAAGAATTACAAGCTCTTGAGAAGAAGAATTGAAGATTGAAGCTCCATATCAAGAAAATTGAAAAGGAGTCAAAGGAAATAATTCAAGATATATAAGTATACATTGAAGAAGCCAAAAAGACCAAATAATATCTAACAACTTAGTTGTAAAAATTAAGTGAAGAATGTGAAAGATATGTTGGTGAAATTGCCTTTTTAAAAGCATATCTTGAGAAAGCAAATAAAGTAGTCAATGATTCAAAATTTGAGAATAACACTAATATGCTGAATAAGATATTAGAAATTCAAAAATAAATATTAGATAAGATATATATCAAAGTTGAAAATAAAAAGAGCTATGTTAAATATCTTACAAAAGAAGAAATAAAAAGGGAAGAAGTTAAGAATGCAGAGGACAACTTAAACAAAGAAGGCTGGAAGGAACAAAGCTACAAAAGACAATCAGGTCAAAGATACATAAATCAGAACATGTTCTATTTTCATGGTTATTGTTTTTATTTTAATTATCATGGTCATAAGAAAATAGAATGTTAAAAAAGAGCTAACGATTTCATAAATAAGGAGAAGGAAACTCATGCAGTTTCAAACAGAAGCCACAACTCTTTTAATCCTCTATTAGGCTTTAATGAAGAGGCCATAATATGTTACAAGTGTAATAACTTCATACACATATATTAGTACTATAGCATAATTTACAAGTTAGTTAAGAAGGATTAGATTTTTAAGGCTCCATTCATCAAAAGAAATTTTTAGATAGGTTTATGGTAGAAGAAATAACCTGAAAAGTCTATGTTGGTCCAGATAGCTTTGCATGTAAAAAATGAAGAAAAGTCATGGTTCATCGATAGCAGATGTTTGAGGCACATGATAGGAGAAAATATCAAGTTCATAATCCTAAATAATATCAATGGTGGCATAGTGAAATTAGGAGACAATACTTCTACCAGAATTGATGAAAAAGGTACACTAAGTTTGAGTAATGGTAGAGCTAAGACTAAAAATGTTTTATATGTAGAAGGTGTTAAGAATAATATTTTGAGTGTAAATAAAATGTGTGATTAGGGATAAATGATAAATTTTTGTGTATAAGGTTGTGAAATTAGGAGAAAATATTTAAATGTGTTGATTTTAGATGCTCAAAGAACATGCAACAATTTGTATATGTTATCAGATATCAAAGGTCAAAGATGTTTGAGTCAGATTAAGGAAATTTAGATATGGCATAGGAGAATGGGACACATAAATCTTGATAATATTTTCAATATAAACAATAATAAATTATTTAAAAATATTCCAAAGATTACAAATCCATCCAACATGCTTTGTGAACTATGTCAGCATAAGAAGCAGATCAGAAGATGGTTTAAGACAAAAGAATACTCAACCACTCAGATGTTATATCTTGTTCAGACTGATTTGTGTGGACCTATGAGAACTTAAAGTACTCAAGGTGAGATATATTTCATATTTATCATTGATGATTTTATATTTATGACTTGGGTAATGTTTTTGAATAAAAAATTAGAATATTTCAGCCACTTTAAAGCATTCAAGGATTTTGTTGAGAATGAAATTGATTTGAAGATTGAGTGTCTAAGATCAGATTGAGGAGGATAATTCACGTTAGATGAGTTTATTGAGTATTGTGAATACCATGGGATAAAGAGTCATTATTCAGTAGCCAGAACTCCACAACAAAATGGAGTAGTTGAGTGGAAAAATACAATAGTTCAAGAGATGGCAAGGATAATGCTAAATAAATCTAAGATACCAGATAAATATTTGAGAGAGGTAGTAGGTACAATAGTGCATATTCAAAATAGATCATTGTTGAGATTCAATAGTGAAAAGAATCTATATGAGCTATGAAAAGATAAACTAGCTATAGTTGATTACTTCATAGTTTTTGGTAGTAGATGCTTCATAAAGAGAACCGATGAAAAATTGGGTAAGTTTGAATCTAGAACAAATGAAGGCATATTTCTTTGATATTAAATCAAAATTAAAGGTTATAAATATTATAAAAAAATAAACAAAAATATTATTGAAAGTGCAAGTGTCAGGATAGATGAAGATGTAGCACAAAGAGCTAGTGATCAATTAAACACTCCTGAAATCATTGAAGAAGAAGATTTTGAAGAATAAGATGAGGATGAGAAGGAGAAAAAGGACACTAAGATCCCATCTAAACATTTTCATAAAAATAATAAAAAGAGTGACATCATTAGGAACATAAATGAAGGAGTTTGCACTAGAAGGATAATGGTAAGTGAATTTGAGCAAGTAAATTTTTCTTTGTTATCTAAAATTTAGCCTGGAAATTTTTCAAAAGCTAGACATGATGAACATTGGGTTAAGGCAATGGATGAAGAATTAAATTATATAAAAGAGAATGATACTTTGGAATTAATGCCTAGACTAAAAGATCAAAATGTGATAGGAATAAAATGGGCATACAAAAATAAGCTGAATGAGGATGGTGAAGTTACCAGGAATAAAGAAAGGTTAGTATGCAAAGGATATGCTCAGATTGAGGGTATAGATTTTGAAGAAACCTTTACACTAGTGGTAAGTTTAGAGGCTATTATAATGTTTCTTTTGTATGTAGTCTTTAAAAATTTCAAAGTGTTTCATATGGATGTCAAGTTTGCCTTCTTAAATAGCAATCTAGATGAGGAGGTCTACATTGAGTAGCCTGAGGGATTTATTATCTCAAATGATAGTAGCCATATATGCAAATTAAATAAATCATTATATGGATTGAAATAAGGTCCCAAATCTTGGTATGTAAGACTTGATAAGTACCTACAAGATCAAGGTTTCAAGAGAGGTTTTGTTGACAGTAATCTCTACATCAAAACAGAAGGTGAGTATTAGTTGATTGTTGTGGTATATGTTGATGACATAATATTTGGAGGTAACATTGAAAGAATGAAAAAAGAATTTGAGATGTCTATGCTTGGAGAATTGTCATTTTTCCTAGGGTTACAAATATTTTAGTCAGATGAAGGAATTTTCATATCTCAATGTAAGTATGCCAAGGAAATATTGAAAAAAACTGGTTTTGAGGATTGTGAACTAGTTGGCACACTAATGAGTACAGAGAACAAGGTAATTAAGGATGAATATTAACCTATTTTAGATAAATATTTATACAAATATATGATTGGTAGTCTTTTATATTTGATAGCAATGAGGCTAAACATCATGCATGCAATAGGCATGGTTGTGAGATATCAAGCAGCTCCAAAAGAGAGTCACATTTAGTTGGTGAAGAGAATATTTAGATATGTCAAGGGGACATTGGATTATGGATTGTGGTATCTTAGAGGCAAATATTTCACTTTGGTTACGTATACAGATTTAGATTGGGTAGGTTGTTTGGATGACAAAAAGAGTACAAGTGGAGGAGATTTCTTCCTTGGTTATAACTTAGTATCTTGGCTAAGCAAGAAGTAGAAATTAATATCACTTTATATAGCTAAATTATAATATATTATAGCAGTGTTGTGTTTTAATCAAGTGCTTTGGATGGATAAAACTTTATAATAAATCAAGGTAAAATATGATGAACTTCTTTCTATTTTTTGTGATAATATAAGTGTTATTAATATTTCTAAGAATCTAGTGATGCATTTAAGAATAAAACATATTCCTATCAGATATCATATTTTGAGAGAGTAGGTGGTAGATCAATAGGTTAAAATGGAATATATTAGTACTATAGAATAGATTGTAGATATTTTCACAAAGGCACTACCAAAAGACACATTTGAGTATCTATGAGAAAAGTTGGGAGTAATTTCTTTTACTTCCTACCATTGAGGATCAACATTGGTTAAGGGGGAGTTAAGTGTTAGCTCTAGGATAGGCCCTTTGCCATTAATGCCAAAGATGGAGAAGAACCAAAATAGGTATAGGGAATAGGTACAGGGAATATGTAAAAGATTTTATAGTAAGGGGGAGTTAATGTATGTGCAGGTTGGCATGTGAAATATATGTTTCAAGATGTTGAAATTTGAGTTTGAGGTTGGCATCAATGACAAAGGGGGAGATTATTAGAAATATTATCATTGATGTTAAAGGTCTAGAATTGGTGATAAAGGCCCCATAAAATCTATTGTATATAGGTGTTTTTAATGTTAATATTTTGGGTAAAATGTGTTTATATTTATTTAATATTAATGAATATATTTTTGGTTGCATAAAAGTCAAAAGAGGGCCCATGGAGAAATCAAAGAGTCATGGGGTAAATAAAAAAGAGAAATAGGAAACATTTTTCCATGAAGATTCATCATGAGGAATTATAAGTCACTAAGTGAAGACAAAAGAGAAAGGACACAATTTCTTATGAAGGGACACTTTGAGGAATTTTAAAGGTCACCAAGATAAAGACAAAAGGGGAAAGGATGCATTTTATTATGAAGGGTCAACATGTGACATTTTAAATGCAAGGAGTTAAAGGGTCATGCAATTTTGGAACCATTTTCCATGAGGAGTGAAGGATCACAAAGGGTGAATGCTAAAGGTCATTTTGAAAGCTATAAATAAAGGATTGAGAAGCCATTTTTAACATGCAAGATAATGAATGGTTTGTAATTATTTTATATAATAAAATAAGAGAGAATAGAAAGATATATTGTATAGTTCTATCATTTGTTGAGAAAGAAACATTGAGATATATTTGTGTTTTATAGACAAGAGGGGTTGGTGCTCTTGTGGGTTGGTGATCATAAATAATTTTTGTTTTGGTACTCAGAAAAGGGGTTGGTGCACCTACAAGTTGGTGCTTGAGAAATTTGTAATTTGAATTGGTGCTCATTCATATACTTTGGATTGTTCTCCATGTTTTTTTCACATTGGGTTTCCATGTAAAAATATAGTCTCTCTCTCTCTCTCTCTCTCTCTCTCTCTCTCTCTCTCTCTCTCTCTCTCTCTCTCTCTCTCTCTCTCTCTCTCTCTCTCTCTCTCTCTCTCTCTCTCTCTCTCTCTCTCTCTCTCTCTCTCTCTCTCTCTCTCTCTCTATTGTGTGATGCTTATTATTGTTTCAGTTTATTGCATATCTTAAATGTATGGTTAAGTGGAATTTGATTAAGTGAAATTTTATAAGAGATATGATATACTGATTCACCCCCTCCTCTGAATGTATCTCATGATTAATATAATGGGGGTTAATTTCACCAATATGGTCTAGACCCCATTATGAGAAGGGCTAGAAATCAAAAGAAACATGAAGGCTATAGCTAGGTGCATGATGTAAATTAGTGTGTTATTGACACTCAACACACTTTTTTACATAATCACAACAGTCCTAGTTATGGGTAGGCTAGTAATAACCAAGATGGAGGGCGCATTTAGCCATAGTGAGGCCACTAAAGTGACCCCCCATAGATACCATCATGCATTTATTTGACAGTGTGAGAGGTTTCGCGACTATGTAGGCAGTAGAAGAGGAGGCCATCAAAGCTATGATTGCAAATAAATCCTCCCATAATGTTATACCATGAGGTACCTTGAATAAATTCTCTTTTAGAATTCCTAGAGAGGCTAGAGGGAACTATGCCAAGGTAAAGATAATTAAAGGTTTGTTGATATTAAATGTCAAGTTGGGTTTTCTCCACATTGAAAATGGTGGGAGAATATGGTTTGAGATAGGTTGGTTGGGTAAGCCTATGCATAATGATATATATCTTAATGTCTGAGGGTGTAGATAGGATATTGAGGCAATGGATGCCATGGTGTTGGAAAACTTGTTTATGGATCATAGGGTTGACTAGATGTGGTAGTGCTCAAATGACACTAAGAGTTTATCAACTATTTATTTATAATACTAAAAAAAATCATTCTTATAATGGTAAGAGCCATTTATTTGATTGACCATAAGTTAGGAGTCACCAAACATGTTGATTGTTTTGATTCCTATAGCTAAGGTAGTTTGAAAGCTTATCACTAGGGCTTTATATTTAGCCATATTATTGGTATATTAAAAATCAATATTGAAGGATAAAGGAAGATATTCACCATCAAATGGGATAAGGATGATATTGACTCCCCTACCAAATTAAAATTTTGATCCATTGAAGAACATGGTGAATTGATAGGTGAAATCCACTTGAGAGAGGGCCACGATGGACTTATCGAGGAACACAAGAGGTAGAGGTTGATCATCTACTAATGGTACCTTAGCTAATTAGTTAGTAATGACTTGCCCTTAATTTAATTTTTATAAAGGAACTCAAGGTTAAACTTTTATAATAACATGATTCATTTGGCCATACACTAGTTATAGTATGGCTTAGAGTGTATGTACTTGAGTGGGTCAATGTTTGTAATGACATAGGTTTTGTGATTAAGAAGTTAGTGGTGAAGCTTGCTAGCCATGAAGACTAAAGGTAAGAAAAGATTCTCAATATGGGTGTACCATGTTTCATACTCTACAAGTGTGTGGCTAATGTAGTATATGGCTTCTTCTCTATTTTGTTTGTCTTGATGAGCCATCATTTCCCATAGGGAATGGTTGATGGTAGAGATATATAGGTAAAAAGGTTGGTCATCCTTGGGTAGGGTGAGGATAGGTGGAGACAAGAGGTAATATTTGAGTGAATCAAAGGCCTTTTGGTAGTTTTTACTTCACTTGAAAGACACATCCTTCTTCATAAGCTGGTGGAAGGGTTGACATCGATCCAAAAGCTAAGAAATTAAATGATGAATGGATTTTAGTTTCCCTTGTAATATATAGAGTTGCTTAAGGTTGGTAGGAGGAAGAATGTCGAGGATAGATATAATCTTGGTGGGATTTACTTTGATTCTTCAAAGGGAGATAATGAAACCAAGAAGCTTTCCTAACAAGACACCAAAAATGCACTTCTTAGGGTTGAGATAAACATGATAATGGATAAGGCATTTAAAGATGATCTTAAGAATGGCCAAGAAATCTTTTTAGAGTTTAAATTTTTAGAGAAGGTCATCCACATAGTCCTCTATAATATATGGATAAGGTCATGGAAGATATAAGTCATGGCACATTGGAAGGTTGCACCAATATTATTTAATCTAAAAGGCATGACTCTATAGTATAAGGTTACCTAAGTAGTGATAAAGGTAGTTTTATGCTAATCTTTGGGCATGATTAAGATCTGATTGTAACCTAAGAATCCATCCATGAGAGATATAATCTTGTGTCTGACTATAAGATCAACAAGTTATTAAATGCTAGGTAGAGGAAATTAATCTTTAGGTTAGTCGAGGTTGAGGTCATGAAAGTCCACACAAATGGATAGTCCCCTTTTGGCTTTGGTGATAGGTATAACATTTGAGACTACTTAGGGGTAGTCAGTGGGTTAAATGAAATTGATAGATAGAAGACATTAAATCTCTTCTTTGATAGGAAGGGCTATATAGGGATGCATGTGTCTAAGCTTTTCCTTGATAGGTTTAGCATCATGATGAGTTATTATGCTATGGGTAGCAATGGTAGGGTTGATTTTGGGTATATCAATATAAGACCAAGTGAATTTTATGGTATGGTCTTGTAAGAAATAAGGGAAGTCCTGAAGTTCCTTAGTATTTAGATTGGCCTAGTTTGATAATGTGGGGGTTATCCAAAGTACCCAACTTGATATCCATGGTGGACTAATTAAACATGGCTAAATATTTGGGAGGAAGGGATTTGTGGATTGAAGAATTTGGGGCACCAAGGTAGGTGAGGATAAAATCATCATCCTAACACTAAATAGTGTTAATGGTGGAAAGTCTTCTCATATCATCTTAGAATAGGTTAAAGGGATGGTTAAAATCACCCCCTCCTTATAATAAGTTAGGGTTCTAAGGTTGATCATGTTGACAAATAAAAAAAGTTAGGTGGGATGATGTTATCATCCTCACATGCAGGTAGGGAAGAGGTTGGTGAGGAGGGGGTATCTTCCTCAACAACAATGGTGGTAGCTATTTTAGGGTTTTTTTTTTGGGGGGCAAGATGAAATTAAGTATGTGTTTCTCATGAGGCTTACTAGTTATGATGGTGACCAATTCATATGGGCCATGTTCATATCACCCAAGATCGAAGCCTTTCCAAGCACATCAATGAAGTTATGTCTTGGCAAAGTTTGGTTTATCTAGGTAAGAGAAATTGGTGGTGAATGGTCAAGGTGGTAAGATCATCAAGGGATTTGTCAAGTCCCCCATAGGAAAAATAGGTCTAATAGCTAGGAGGTCCAAATAGAATGACAATTCTAACATTGAGGTCATTTCCTAACTAGTTGGTAAGTTTCCTGTACTCATGAAGAGTAGGGAAAGCATCCAATGCTAAAATATAGTACTCCTAGAGTGAAAGATGATGGAATGTGGATTCCAAATGGTTTATGATAGGGATTTGGTGTGAAGGTATAGAGGAACTAGTTGATGCCTCATCAGTGGAAGTGAATATGCTATCTATTTTAGTGGTTGGAGGTTGAGTTTTAGTTGCTGAGGGTGTGTTTGATGGGGGTATGAGGAAATTTTTTGGGTGATAGGTCATGTTTCATGTTAACTTGGATGGTGATGACCTAGCCCTCATGATCTAAATTAATGCAATGGTGGAGGGTAGAGGAAACACAACCCATGGAGTAAATCCAAGGTCATCCCAATAAGATGTTGTATTGGAATTCACCTTATATAACATAGAATAGTTTGGGGAGTGTGCAATATCCTACATGGATGTGAAGGATGATATTTCTTAAAGTAGTGTCCATATTATCATTGAAGGAATAAAGGATAGCTGAAGATTTAGACATGACATTATCTGACAAGTTGAGTTGTTTGTAGGTGTGAGAGGAGATGATGTTATGCTAGTTCCCCCATCAATAATGACCAGTTTGATGTGGGTTTGGTTGATGTATGAAGTAATAAAGAGTGATGGATCTAGGTACTTAGGGTGGATCGAAGGTATTTCCTAATCCCTAAAGGTAACAAGGTTAGAAATTTTAAGAGCATCAATAAAAGTGGATAGAGGTTGGGGGTCCTTGGGTTGGACCTAAATGGATTGAAAAGCCTCTATTAGTGCTTGGTGGTGATGGGGAGAGGTCGAGATCAAATCATACAAGCTCATATTCACTAAATTCTAGTGAAGTTTCTTGAGTAAAACTCTCCTGATGGATTCTGAGGGGTTAGATTAAGAGGCACCTTAGATAGACACCTTGGGTTTGGTCAAAGATGGATATGGTTGGGTAAAGGTTGGTTAGGAGGTTGAAGAGGGGCATGTCCAAAGAATGGACACTTTAGCCTTTCTCTTACCCTTATGCTATGATTTAGTGACCATGTTGATAGTATGGGTAAAAGGAGAGGTTGAGCTAGAGGGTTGGTTAGATTCATCTTCCCTTTGAGGTGAGAGTGGAGGAGTGGGTGAGTGTTGGGTAGGTATGGTGAGTGATTATATAGGTATGGGTATCATAAGAGGTTCATCTGTTAATAGATCATCTTTATCATAAAGCTAGCGGATGATGGTTTGGAGAGATTTATAGTTCTTCGTATCATGGCCAAGTGTCATATGATAAGAACACACATGGTGGTCATTATACCATATGGAATTTGAAGCTAGAGGGTCAAAGGGTCTGATGGGAGGTAAGGATTAACAAGAGGTTTAAAATAAACTCTAAATAATGGTCAAATAGGATTCAGCTAAAGATGGTAAAGGTTTAGTGGTTTTTTCTTTGGTGGTTGAGGTAGGAGGTTGCTTGGAAATAGGTTTGGAGATATTTTTTTTGGGTAGGGTGTTACACTTGGTTGATAGTTTAAATTTAGGCAAGGAGGTTGATGAGCTAGAGGTAGAAGGTCACAAGGTATGTAGCTCAGTTATTATTAGCATAATGAAAATAGGTGCATCTAAGAGAAACTAGAAAGGTGTCACCAAAAGAGGTGTTGAGGCTTTGATAGAGGTAAATAGCTTCTTAGTCAAGGTAGAGGGATGAGGCCCCATAATGGAGGATAAGGTTGAGGGAGGAAAAATTTGGGCCTTATGGCCTTGGTGTGGTTTCACCTCTTTGGCTACTTTGGTTTGGAGTTTGGTTGGTGGGCTTGAGAGGGTTAGGTCCACTTTCATAGATGGGTGATTAAGGCTCACAGTAAGGAGGATACCAAGGTTCTTGGTTGATCTAGATGGAATGATAGGAGATGGTTTGGCTACTTGTGTCTTGGTTGGATTAAGTGGTTGAGGGTTGATTGGTCTAGTGGAGGTTTTAGTTAGTTGGTTATAAGGTTCTGTTGTTTGGGTAGATATGGTAAGAGGTTGGTCAATAGAAGCAGTAGGTTGGTCTGATCGAGGAAAGGTTGGAGGTTCTAGTTGAGTAATATAAGGGAGGCCTAACTACTATCAGAAGGTGGTTAAATCCATGTTAGGATCGAAGATAAATTCCAATTTATATACTTGCCTAGATAAAGGTTTATAGGTTGGTTGGATTCCCTAAATGATGAATCTAAAAGACAACCCCTTAGGTGGAGACATAGGGATAATAACCTTGTCCTCTTCCTCAATAAAAGTATGTAAGGTTGAGCTAGGTAGTGCTTATGTGGGAGGAGTAGATATAGAGGTTTCCTCCTCAATAATGATCTCTAAATGGGGAGTATTTCACATTTTAGCTAAAGGTGAGGGTGAGGTGGTGATGGTTGGTTGTTTTGGTATATCAGTTAAAAGGTTGAATAGTGGCTCCATTACCTCAATAAGTGGAGGGAGAGAAGATGGTGTTTTCTCAGATTGGGTATCCAAAGGAAGGGAAGGTAATTCCTCTACCTCAATAAATGGAGAGGGTGAGAGATAAATGGCTTTGTTAATAGGGTCTTTCATAATAAGTGTGTCAAGGACCATGTTAACTATATGGGTATTGTGAGAGCATTCAAAATTTTTGCTCTCATTATTGGTAGGAGCATGGTGTAGGAATACTTACCTCAATATATCAAGGGATTGGTTTGATGGTGCATTAGGGTTATCCAATGGAAGCTGCCCTTTGTCAATGAGAGATTAGATAAGCCTCTTGAAAGTGTTTCACCTATTAACATCATGCCCTATCACTCAATGTATGGCACATAAATTATTCTTGTTGTACCAACTAGGTGTGGGATGAGAGGAGTCAAATTATTTGGGTCACTTAATAGGAGGAATTTGAATGATATTAGATTTCAATAACTTCTCCAAGATAGAAGCATAGGATTCTCTAAGTGGAGTGAATTGCTTTTGGTTATTCTGGGTTTGGGTCCTCAAGTTTTACTTTGAGGAACTAGAGGAATTAGACTGGTTGATGGTAGGTGGGGGAATAGATTTTAAGACAACCACATTTGTGGTTCCCTTGTTCTTGGATTTGGTATTGGGCTATTTTCTTGACTTAGAGGAAGAAGCCTAATTGGTTTTATACATTGAGTTCTTATTTTTTAATCTTAAGCATACCTTTGTCATTGGCTCAATTCTCTAACTTACGTGCCATGGTAAAATATTCATCAAAGTTTTGGAAGCTTTGTACATGTAGTGTGGAGGAGATATGATTGGCACATGCCTAAGAAAAGAGCTCTATAAGTTTGGGTTGAGGAAAGCATAAGGAAAGTTGGTTAATAAGTATCCTTTAATGAGCCACAAAATATACAATAGATTCATCCTCAAACTATCGAATTGAAAAGAGGTCAGTGATAGACACTTTCTTGGAGATATTGATCCAAAAGTGGTCCAAAAAGGTTTGAGCCAATTGGGTGAAGGAGAAAAGGGAGTGCTTAGGTATGACACTCTACCAATCTAATGTTAGACTAGCTAGAGACATAGGGAAGGTGCAGAGAAGAAAGGAATCATCATAGGTGATGAGATAACAAGCATGCCTAAAGGCCCTAAGGTGTTTTTGGGTATCCTCTTTACTTTGAAACTTAGAGAACTTGGTAAGTTCCCATTGGGGAGGATATAGTATGATAGATAAGATGAATGTATATGATCATTATAGATTTGGTCATATTATAAGATGTTGTGAGCATCTAAGATGGATGAATCTAAGGTGGCCATCTTATCCATAAGCATCTTCATCAAGTTGGCTTAGGGTTATGTACCCAAAAGGATATAAGATGCATACTATTGTGGTGGTTAGGAGACATGCTGGTAGTGGGTAGAAAGTTGGGAGGTTGCCACATATGAGTAAGTGGATGTCGAAGGTTTGGTAGAAGATACATAAGGGAAGGTATAAATAGGTATTTGGGTAGTGCGTACATGCCCATGTAGATTAGGAATGTAGCCAAAGGTTGGTCTAAGGGGTAATTGTTACATAGGAGTGGTAACTAGGTTAGTGACCAATGGACAGGTGGTGACCCTTGTACTGATTGATGGTAAGGTAGAGGGTATGGACACCACAAGGATTTGAAGTGGAGTGGTGGTTGATGAGTTTAAGGTAGCTTAAATAAGGTTGGTAGTGCTAGAAGTAGGCACTCTTATAGTGGAGGAGTGATTATTAGGAATATAAGGTATAAGGTTGGTAGTAGTTTGGGTTGGTTGGTTTTTAATGGTAGTCTCAAAGGGGTTGTTGGTTGATGAGGAATCTTGGGTAGTCAAAAATTGTGTAGTAACCATGGTGATCGAGGTACTCCCCATTATATGGGGAGGCATGTCATAAGGTGAATCTATGGATGGGGTCAAAACTGAGATACAATGAGATGTAATTGTAAGATAATGTTGTAAGGCTATGGGATTATTGTCTAAGAAAGTGGTAAAATATGCATCTCCTTGAGGGACCTCCCTAGGGAAGGTAAGCCTTCCTGAGGGGTGAGGAGAGTCTACTGGTTTAGAGGTATAGTCCATGGATGAAGAGGTGGTAGAGGTATGTTGGCTTGGTGATAGGTTTTTCTCCATAAGGTCTCTTCACTACTAACAAGTGAGAACCATGTAAGATAGGGGAGATATAAAGCACAAGCAACCTCACTACTCAAAAAAAGAGAAGATAATAAAATATCAAAGAAATAAAATCAAACTCTAAGAGATACATTAAGCCCTAGAGTTTTAATTAATATCAATTTTGGCTTATGCCTTAAGAAGTTGTGACTAAAGTTAGCTTGTAGAGCAGGTATTAGATAAGGGATATAAGGGTTGTTTCAAGTTATGTTTAGTTGCTCAAAATATTTTTTTATTGGAATCAATATGTGTCTTGGTATTGGGGCCTACCTCCTCATTTCACACACCACAATGATAAGGGTGTCAAGTGCTTAACTAAAATATATTGATGTCTAAAGATTATACTCAACCAGAGAGTTGGGTTGGTTTTCCCCTTGGTAATGACCTCCAAGTAGGATCATTGAGAAAGGGTAAGGTTACCTCTAGGTGATGAAATCCTATTCAATCCTTGTCTCAATTTTCTTTGATGTTTAATTGATGAAATAAGTTTAGCTAGGTGTGTGAAACAAAGAGTGAAGCTATGATAGATTAATTTGCCTTTAAGTTAAACTATGTGAATTAAAATTTCAAGCAATCAATGTATGCACTTGATTTTAATCCCAAAAGAAACTTTCAATTTTTTTAATGATCATAAAATAGAGAGAGAATGAAAATAAATAAGAACCCAAGTAAAGACATGATGGTCCCACTAGGCGTGCCAAAATGTTTTAGTGAAATTATTGATTAAGTTCTAAAGGAAGAGAGAAAATAAACCTGATATAGATATGGTTAAAAACGCTGATTGATAGTTCATGTATTAAATTATAAGATTATGAGGATCTCCTCTTTGGCTTGGGAGGATGACCTATAGATAATATATCATTAAAGCAATTTTTTTTGTTAGACACATAGTTGAATAGATTGCCTAGTGATAGCTAGATCTTGGAATCAAAAGCTTCCTTAGGGGCTATCAATCCACACAATTAAAAAAGTTAAGTTCAACAATAGAATATGAATGTACTTTCATCAATGAATCAAAAGGTACTAAAATTGAATATAAGAGTGCTTGCTAAGAAATATGCTAGAAATGATTAGATTAGTGATGAAATAATTAACACTAGTGCTAAAGTGTTGGGGTATACTTAAAAAAATCCAAAAGGGGTCTATGAATAGGCAAGAACATGAAGAATTAGGTTTGATTGAGTGTAGATATGTGGAATTAACTAGCTAGTTTTCACTACCACAATGACCATAGATGATTAAGGTGACTGCCAATGGTTACGGTGACCATTAACAGTCAAGGTGACCATTGGTGGTTGAGTCAACCATTTATGATTACTATGTGAGGATTTGGGTTGGTATTTTGGCTAATTTATGAGATTTATAAAATGGATTTTGAGAGATGAGTAAGGATTGGGTTGATATAAACAAGTACTAATCTTACTAGAAGTCAATTGGGTGGATGGTTGAGGTAGCTGATCTATTGGTGGAATCTATCTTGATTCCAATAGAGTGATGGTACCCATGGGATTGGTGGAGAGGTAATAACAAATTGACTCTCTGATATAATTATTGGATTATTGATGGAAATTGACATACAAAAAAGGAAATCTTAGATGCACAATCTCTTGATGAAAATTGTAGATGGATTTAACCTTCCAATTTTTCTCTTATTATAAGCACATGCAAGAGGTGGAAGTGAAGGTTCAACTAGGCTCTCTAATTATAAATTGTCCATGTAAAGGCTTGTAATAAGATTTAGACAACTTATATTTAGAAAAGCAAAGAGGGTGGTTTGCATGCTTTTGCTTAAATAGGTACACCCTAACCATCAATGGTTAGGATGACCATTGGTAGTCAATCTGACTGTCATCAGTCAAGCACCAAAGGGTAAAAGGGGATAAAAGGATAGGTTGAGATAGTTGAGTTAAACTAACTATGGGTTTAGCTAGTCAAGGGTTTAGAGGGCAGAATGGTCCTAAGGGGGTCTTAAGGTGATCCAAGGGAATTATGAAATTTAGAATCATGGTGTGCAAATTTCCAGTGTCTACAACTAGGATGATAACTTGAGTAATACCTAATCTCTAGCCTTATTTTATTTGGCCACCTTCTTCCACATAGCATGATTGAAGTGAATAAGGTGGACCTCAAACTCACCCCTCTCTAACAAAGTTCCATCTAAGAGAAATCACATAAAGATATTGACCTCCTTAAAATAATCTAATATCTTTTTCTTGCCATCTTCCAAGGGGTCTATCATAGTTTGTACCAAACCCAACCATTACTCAATTGAATATTTCATGTTCCCAATGTAGGTTTGGTAAAAGCTTATTTATAAAATTGGCATCAATTTTAGATCTAATAACATGCCCTTATGCACTATGACTTCCATACTACTTTATTTTCTCTCAACTAAATCAATCCTCTCTAAATAGTCTTGAGCCCTTTGAATGAGCAACTTATTGTTTTCTAGATTCTCCACCACTTTTCTCAGAGATGAGAAAATTTATAAGAGGACATCCTTGAAATGTCTAATTATTACAAAAGGGTCATTAGTCTCACCTACAATTCTAAGGTTTGGACCTAGTTTTTCACATCCTTCAATAGTTTTTATGACATGTCATGGGTATCCCAAAGAACTTAGATCAGATCCTCAACCACTTTCTCATCTCCTATGGAAGTCCTCACCTTTATCATAGAGAATGTATCCTATTAGGTTCTTAGACCATAGGGTTACTTTACTTCATGAATTTATATATGAGGATCCTCTACATGCTCCATGTGCTATGATATAAGTCCCACTTCATGTTTGGGTCATCTTGCATTATCATCCCAAACACCTATGACACCATAGTTATTCCAAGGGTTGGGGGAGTTTTTAATAGGGTGGTGAAGATGGTAGTGACAGGTGGTGGATGAGGTGGAGGGGTAAAGAGGAAGTAGAAGGGGTGAATGAATAGAATAATGGAGGAGGAGGAGGCATGGGAGTGAAGGGATGCAAGATAAATGGGGAGGTCTAAAGGAACATTTGTGTTACTACTAAATTTGGGGCATGTCAACTTGAGGAGAAATAACTCTAGGGAGATGGGAATTTAGTAGAAAGGAAGAGATTGGATGATTAAATTCAAATCTTAAGGCACTCGAGATGTGTTAAAAGAAAGGCCGAGGGGAAATACAAGGATCCATTGGGTTTGGTACTAGAGAATTAGTCTAAACTTATAGAAGAGGCTGATCTAGGGTGATAGGTACCTATACTAAAAATTTAGCTTGAGTTACCTTGTACTAGAAGAGGCTACGGGGGTCAATGTATAGGGATGTTAGGTAACTAAAGGAATAATTGGGATGGACTTATCCATTTGATATGTCCACATAGGTGCACTTACCACTAGGACTATTGTGTTACTTGGTAGAAGTGGGGCATTCATAAGGATTTGAACATATGGAATTACTAGTGGGGGATACTAGGGAAGTCTTAGGTTTGGGAAGGATGAGGTAATTGGAAAAAATAAGTGAGGATACTAGGCATAGTGGAGGCTAGAGGAACTTGGGTAAATAGTGGAGAGGATGGAATGGGAAAGAGAGGGGGCACCACTTGAGTAGATTTTTGAAGGGATAGGAAACTGAGTGATGCCATGAGAGGCTATTGTTAAGCATAGAATATACTGAGAGGGGGGGTGAATTAGTATATTATATATCTTATAAATCTTTCCTTTAACCAAATTTCACTTAATCAAACATTCAAGATATGCAATAAAACTCAAAACAATAAACATCCACACAAGATAAAGAGAGACACCAGATATAACATGGAAACCCAATGTGGGAAAAACCATGGAGAATCAATCTCAAATATATTCGTGAGAACAACCCCACAGGAGTACCATACCCCTTTGCCAAGTACAAACCTTAGCTTTAATTCATTAGCACCGACCCACATGAGCTTCAAACCCCTTTGCCAAGCACCAACCCAGGACCTATTCGTGAGCTCCAACCCACAGGAGCACCAACCCCTTTGCCGAGCACCAACCCAACAACAATTCATGAGCACCTACCCATAGGAGCACCAACCCCTTTTTTTATACCACACAGCTATCTCTCAATGTTGTTATCTCAACAAATGATAGATCAATACAACATATCCTTCCTCTCTCTCACTTATGCTCTTCTAAGCTAGATATAACAAATACAAATTATCTCTCACAATTGTTCTTCTAAGCTAGATATTACAATATCAAATCAACCTCTCACTTCCACATAACAAATGGCTACTTAAGCCTTTATTTATAGCTTTCCAAATGACCTTTGGCCTTCCCCCTTTGTGACCCTTCAATCCTCATGGAAAATGGTGCCAATCTTGGATGACCCTTCATATCCAAGCATTTGAAAAGTCATGTGGTGACCCTTCATGACCAAAAACGTCCTTCCCACTTTTGTCCTTATCTTTGGTGACTTTCATATTCCTTAAAGTGTCCCTTCATGAGAAATTTTCCCTTTACTCTTTTGTCTTCACTTGGTGACTCTTGGTATTCCCCAAGATGACTCTTCATGGGAAAATGCATCCCATCCTTCTTTTGTCTTTATCTTGTGACTCTTCGACTTCTCCATGGGACCTTATTTTGTCTCATATGCAACAAAAAATATATTCATTAATATTAAATAAATATTAACTCATATTAGCCAAGATAAATAACATTAAATGCAAAGGGGCCTTTATCACCAATAATACTAAACCTTTGACATCAATGACAATATTTCCAATAGCTATTAGAGAGTGAATGGAGTAGGAGAATAGAATTTTGATAGTTTTTTATCACCTCAAGATTATCTCTATAATACTAATGATATCAAACCCTAGATCATATGCATCCTGGGGTCAAGTTACATGGGTTTAAATTAGGTGAGGCTGAGCTACTTAAGTCATTGGAGGTGGTGGAGGTGGATCTATGAGATGAGGAGTAGGATCCTAATGGGGAAGAGATGTCAATATTCCCTACATAATTCTCTTGTAAACCTAGGGAGGAGTAGCCTCAAAATATTCTTTTGATTAAGTGGATGTAGAAAAGGAAATAGATGGCTCGATCTGAACATTATTACTTTTATTCTTCATGTAGGCCTCAATCTAAGTGAGCACTTCTTGGTTATCTTCTAAATTCAAAAATAGATCATCATCATCCTTAGGTGGGTTTCCATAATTTATGTTGATGTGAGATAATTTTTTATCTATCTCAACCTTGATGATGCCTTGAGGGTCCTAATATCAAGGCTTGGATATCCCTAGGGCCAAAAAGTCTCACCAGGTAGCCATCTTATATAAAGGAGGGAAAGCCAGGTATACATGATGGTAGATAATCATTAGGAGTGGTAAGAAAGCCTTTTGATAGAAATAATATAATGCCCAAAAACACCATCCACTAGTTGGTGTATAATCTCTTGCTCTATTGAAAGGTCTAGGACTTGGTGGGGCAAGTGGAAGGGACCTTTGAGAATGCCCAAAATTTGATTTATAGTATCCTACTAGAAATACTAGTATCCATTAATGAGATCAAGGAAGTCTTTGATTTATTTTGATATAAAAGGCATAGGGGCCTTGTTTATCATAATTTACACCATCAATTAGAAGGATTCTAAGATATCCCTAATATTATTCCTATATTGGTGGCCATACAACTTGTAGAAGACCACATGGACCATTGAGCCTCTAGGAACCCATGTAGGAAAAGTATATGGATTGAAGGAAAACATCTCATAGAATGTGTCTATGAGGTAACTCATCATATATAAATATTTTATCTCTTGGGCATTTTCTATTGCCTTAACCATGTTTAAATTAACCACCCCTCGAAGGTTAGGGTCTTGGAAACCATTCAAGATCATATGGAGTAGGGGAATCCACAAGATGTTGACATGTATGTAGTTTGAGGATATAAACAATAAATTTAGTAGAATGATACCAACATGGATTCCCTTTTTGAAGGTTTAGACTATGTATGCATTTTCATCTTCCTTATTCACCCACTTGGAGTCTAGGTTCTCAACCTAATCTTTCAAGATGTAGATTTAGAAGGAGTCAATCTAAATCTTCACCATAATAGATTCATATGAAAGGGTATATTGAAAAATATTATAGTAGGCAATAGATTTAACCCTAAAGATGTCAAAATTTTGATACTTGGAGTTGGATGAGCATACCATGTCATGGATATGGTCTTGTACTTATAGACACCTAAAGCTGGCCATTGATAACCTTGAACCAAGATTTTGACCAATTTCCACCAAAATGCATAATTTTTATTAAAAGCACTAAAACACATTAAAATATTTGAAATTATTATATTTAAGGTGTAATTTTGTCCAAGGTATGACTAAATGGGATAATTCAATTTACGGGGTAGCTAACTTTGATCAGATCATTTCAAGTCAAAATGCTAATTTTGCACCTACGTGCCCTGTATTTCTCTTTTCTATCAAATATCTTTCATGAGACATGTGCCTTTGTTATTTTGTTTTAGCAAAATCCTAAATGTGATAACACATCCAATGCATTTTACATTTCATCTTAATTCTAATCCAGTCAAATTTTGAGATAATAATGAGACATTTTGACTAATTCAATTAATTTGGAAACTAATGACCAAGATTTGAACCAAAGTTGCCTAAATTGTGTTTAAGGATAATTAAACTAAATCAAGATCCTAACTAATAATTCCATGGAACTTGTTTATAATTTCTTTTTTGAAATGAATATCAAATATTTGCATCATCAAGTGACATCATTTCTTGGGAAGGTATCCACAAGCCATAAATTCCACAAATACCTAAATTAATGCCTCATTAAGACCCTCCATGCCTATTCAATGCCCATCTATCATAAATATTAATAGGGATATTTGTAGATTGAATTTCATAATTGAATTAATATTTAGCCACACATCTCAATATTGGGATTGATAGTTTAGGTTGATTCTAACCATTTTTAAAAATCTATAAATAGGAGGCCTTGCCTAGTAAATTTAAAGCTCTCACATGCCAAAGTTATAATGCTAAATTAATTCTAAATATTCATGTAGATTGGTGTTATAATGTCCAAATATTGAGCCAAGACAAGCTAAAGCCACAAAGTGCCAAGGAGAGATGGAGGTAGCCATACTTCATTGATGCATATTTCATGAGCAAAAACTGAGCAAGCCATTATAAAAATCATTTTGGAGCATCCAAGAAAGGTGAAGGATGGTCTTTCTTTCATGTTTTACTTGTGTTTTCCATTTTTGTTGTGTTAACTAAGCTCCCCATAGTGACTAGGCATAGAAATGTTATGTTGTCTAGTGTGTTTCTTTCATTTTGATTTCATTTTGGAACTAACACAATACTAACCATCCTCTCTTGAGTCAAATTCCTAGTTCATAGTACCCACCTAGTTATGAGAATTAGCTTGGAAAATAAGTTGACATAGGAAAGTATTTTTGGCTTGGCAACGGCCTTATGCAACCCACATTCTTTATAAGCTTGTAGGTCATCCTCAAATTATAATTTATCTTCATCATTACTTCAAGATTCCTTGAGTACTAGGATGATATCCTTGAATGTCTCATTTTAGTGCTTAAACTAAGTCAATTCATTAGTAAAAAGAGTGTCTCAATATTTTGGCTCAACTTTTGTTTTTGAGGATGAGGTAACCATTGAAATGGGATAGAATTCTATGAAAAAGTATTCATAAAAGGGGAATCCATAGAGGGTACTTGGCTAGAGAATAAAGAAAGGATATGGTTTTGGGAGTTTGGGAATAATAGTGATTAAATTTTTTTCTTTAAGATACTTATATAAATCCACATTCATCCCCCTATATTAATGTTTTTTAGTAGCTCACTCATTATATATTTAGAATTAAGTTGTTGCCTCGATCTTCCCCTTTATTTACCAATCTAGAGTTAAATTTTGATCTCATGATCATGTGTCACCTACTATATCTAGTGATGGTAATGTGACATTTTAAACTTTCCAATCAGTGTCCAATTTCCCACTTCATTAATTCCTAGAGTGTGGTAGTCACATGGACATATCATCTATAAATATTCCAATGTAACTCCTTTGTGTAATTTTTCCTCTACCTATTAGATTTTGTGGCAATGGTCAACACCTAGGCATGGCTTAACAATATTCACTTATATACTTGGGAGGGTAAAATGTCAGATGGAGGGATGCATGGTGTCCTTTGTTTAGCCTCTCCAATTTCACTCATACTTCATCATGACCATCTTTGGGCCTTTAAGGTCCCACATACTAATATGTATAGGTTTGACACATGGTACAATATGATACATCAAGATATCCCAAGATCTAACACCTTTATCTGGTTAAAGAGACTAATAACTTTGATAATGGGCCACATGGCATTTCTTGATTGCATAAGGTACTCCTGAGCTTTGACATATTTATCAGTCTCAGAGAGTAATATGGTTATTATAGGGGTGAAATCATTGGTTAGATTTAATAACCTCTAAATTTTGGGACATGTGGTATCTTTCCATTTAGTCAAGATTTCCTAGGCTCTGACATCTCTATTAGGATTGGGGGATTGACCATTATATCCTTGGTCAATGTGGTGACTACTCATTGTGTTGGGCATTCCCAATAACTAACATCTCTATTAGGACCAAGAGACTAACCATTTTGATAATGGAGTAACCCAATAAGCTTGAATATATAAATTTTACCATCTAATTCACATGATATTCTTCTATTTGGTCAGGCTCTCTCAAGCTTTGATATATCTTTCAAGACTAGCAAATTGACCATTCTAACACTAGCGTGAATTTATTGACAAGATCTAACATCTCTAACATTTTTGATAGTTACCTACATAAAATATCTTCATTTCATCATTTCCATCTATAAAAACCATGAAAAATGACTAAGTGAGAAGAAAATAAGAATGAAAAATTAAATGCTTACTTAGATGCCAACTAAGCTTTTAAAGGTACGACATAAGACTCTAGGGCTTAACATTTTGGGAGAATGAGACTGGTGGGATTTTAGACTCTGGTATTATAAGTGAGAACAATCCTTAAAAAAATCTTGCCACATTAAATCCCTTAAAAATATTTTTTCTTACATTTGGAATATCATCAAGATTCATAATGGTTACTTTCATAGGTCTGTAAGGTTCCCAACTCTAGTCAATCAATCATTATAAATGTATCACATGCTCGGGGAAACTAGGGACAAATAGGAATTTAAATATTTACTCTAGATGGAGTTATCCAAAATGAGATAAAGGGTTTGACAACTTTGAATTGCATCATTTTAAAGAGTGGTCACCCATTACTATGAAAAGGGGGCATGTTAGCCATAACAAATGGTGACTTCTATGAGGAACGTGGTGTCAAACACTTAAAACCCAAGTTTTTAATCCTTAATTCATGTATAAGGAATAGACTACAACATAAATATTTATACATAATAGAAAAATAAGGCACTAAAGTTGTGTACAACAAGTGATATACTGAGCTTGTATCCCAAAGAAGAACATCAGTGTGTGAGAAGTGATTTTTAATTGGTTTATTTGATTCTTGATTTCACTTAAGAAACTGAGGTCAATTTGGGATTTAATTTACCTTAAAATGAATTAATGGTTTTAAAAATTGGATGGGAATAACATGGTCATTACTTTGCTTCCATCTAGATGTCTATATCCCTAACAAATATACCTTTGGTCCCTTTTAAGGCCTTGTTCCATTGGCATCTAGACTAGAAATTCTACAATGTAGGTTTTCTAAATAACCCTTTCAAGGAAGACTCAAAATTTAAATTATACGTGTTTTTATAGTCTTATTTTAAGGTTTCATTTTGAAGAGATTTAGTAGTTCTATCCATTAAGGGTTTGAGAGCAAGGTAAAGGGTGATGGATTCTTGGGAAGCTCTGAGTACCCAATTGATCTCAGGTAGGTTTGGTGGTCTCAATTTTTCAATAGATGTTATTATTAACTACAACTTGATGGCTTCTATCAAGATTGATCTATTCTAAACTCCACTTATTTTATCAAGAATAATTAGCCTCTGAGATATAAAATGAAAAATACCCACTTAACATATATAATTGGATTGAAGAGAGGGCTCAACTCTGCTACTCTATAACTCAATAGTACCTCCTAATATTTGTTCATCATTTTGGTGGATATTGACCTTGAGTTCTCTAGATGATCCTTTTTAGTGAGGCTCACTTTATTATTTTTAATCGAGAACTAGATCTGGGGCCTAGTTAGCTAGGGGAAACAAACACCATAGGAACATAATGAAACCAAACAAAATGAAAAAAACCAAAAAAACATACATCAAGAAACTAAACACAAAAAAATGCAAACTAGTTTAATATATACATTACCACCCTTATCGAGAGTATTTTGAAATTAAAATAGAGGGGGAATTTGAGAAGTAGTACTTCAAGAATTTTCCATTCACTAGTAGTGATAGGTCATTTCCCTGAAGGTTCTTAATCTAAAAGCTATTTTAGTTAATGATCTTGGCTATCTAATAGGGTCCAATCTAGAGAGAATCAAACTTAGAGCTTTGTCCCCTATTTTTGTGTGCTTTTTCCCACATTAAAACTAGGACAATTTTTTTAAAAGTTATAACCTTATCCATTTTTTCAAACCACCACTTAACAACACTTTAATGTTTGTTAAAGATCAATAGAGATTCATCACAGGCTTCCTCTAATTGGATGATGTTTAGTTTCATTGAGTTTACTTTATCATTTGATTCCATTAACTATTGCATGAGCTTATAATTAGGTAGTCTAAGTGTGATTAACATTCTAGATCTAATATATAGACTAAAAAGAAAGGGGAGTTTCTAAGTGCTTGTTCATATCTAATTCAGTATGCCTATAAAGTGAACTTTAATAATGAATGCCATTTTCAGGGTCTCTCTCTTACAAAATTCTTGATGGTGTTTATTAGATTATTATTGGTTGATTTATCTAATCCATTCCCTTATGGATAGTGATTAGATGAGAACCTTATCATGATCCCTTTATCATAAGTTAATTTTATAAATTCTACATATTGGAAGGTAGGACAATTATCACATACCAAGCAGGCTAGGATAGTAAACAAATTGGTTATGTTGTTCTCCATGAACTTGATGACCTTAGTAGTAGTATTTTTCTTTTTTTTAGTGGCCTCAATACATCTTGTGTAATAATTTTTGGTCATGAGAAAACACTTATGGCTAAGTGATGAATTGGGGTTCATGACCCAAATGAGATACAACCCCCATTGGGTAAATGGTGTTGTTTCTACCATGGGCTACAATGTAATTGCTACATGATTTTTGCTTTTCGTGAAAGCTTGGCAATAATGGAAAATGAAGATGTGAGAATGAATAAATTTGAATAGGGAAAGTTATTAGTATCCTTCTTGAAGGATTTTATGTGCCATGGCATTTGTTGCAGGGTAATTAGAACTCAATCTTTCATGAAAACTTGCCATCACTTCCTTGGATTCATCTTGTGATAAATAAATGAGGTAGAATCATTTATGATTATTTCTAAAAATAATTCACTTCTTTAACATATAATTTTCATAATTTAATAATAGGGATAAGTTTTGTGTTTGGTTGAATCTAGGAGCCATGTTCCCATAGAATAGGTAATGCACTATTGGGGCATACTAGTATGGCTATATTATTGGCTCTTAGTATAAATAGTACATAGTTATTCTCATATCTATTTCAGTTATTATCTAGGTAACACCATGTATATACACATAATATTTTTCAAAATTTTATCAATTACTGATGCTCTTTATCTTTCAAGAACCTGTTGAGTCTCAATCTCTTTAAGTGCATGCCTTAAAGGGTGCATAGGGAAATGGGTGGGCAGACCATTGACGCTTCACAATATTGATGTCCCTTTTTTCACTTATTATCTACACACTTATCTCCTAAAAACCATTCCCCTAATATTTTTCTTATCTATTGTATACTCCTCTAGTCTTTTACCACCTGTAGTACCCATTTTCCTAACCTAAAACCCATTTTAATAGTTTACATGACTAGGTTGACATGGTCGACCTTGTACTCTTATTGGTGAAACTAATTTAGGGTCTAGGTTGGCTCTTGGCTGACCTATCCCATGATCCAGTGAGTTTTTGTCAATAATAATGCTAGGTCGACTGGGTCAACCCTATTAGCCAAAACTTTTTGAAAGGCTTAGGGTTAAATCTACCTATATATACAAGATAATTTAACCATTATTTAGATAAGATAAGAAGTGATATATATCATGCATCTACTTATCCACCATTATACTTGAGGATCAAGCTTACGGTTTCATAATTTCTTTGGAGATATGTATCTTATCTTGTGGAGAAGTCTTTTAGATGCATTAATAGGTTGTGTATCCTAGAGCTTATTTATCTTTGTCATCCTTACATACCATAACAACCTATTGTAAATCACCTTGGCCAAGGAAGAGATTGAGGCTCTATGGGTTCATCTTCAAAGATAGGTATTCCTAACATTGTTTCTCCTTTTTAATATCAGTATTTTCACTTCTCTTCCATGCATTTATATTATGTATACATTAATGTGAGTATATGCATTTTATGCATATTTACTTTTAGTATGATTTAAACCCACTTTGTGCCACAATATTTGGTGATAACTATATTATATATTTTTTTTTACTTTTTATAAGTATGGGGAATATGAAAAAATAGGACTTAGTTAGGGTTATTACATATTTTTACTTGATTGGAGGCTTTATATCCCTCCCTATAAATATTATTGTAATAAGAGATCCCCTGATTTGGTCTAGTGGATCTATATTGGTCATGTTCTTGATTATCTAATGTATCCAAAATTGGAAATGTAAGTAGGATCTATCTTCTTTGAGTTAGTATTGATTTATGGATCTAATGTATTTTGATTACATAAATTTTTGTGAACCCAACATGAATCTAACCCTTGTAGGTTTTCTTTCATGTTTTTCATTTTCTATCATTTCATTTATTATGTTTCTAAATTTACAATAGTAGGTCAAAAAGGTTGGTATAGTTTCTAACTTCTATGCATAGGTTTAACACATATCCATATACAAAATGACTATGTTATTTCTATGTATGTCTTCATTAGATACGGGTTACTAGGTTGAACACATTGACATAGTACTCTTATTCAGCTCTAAAACAATAAACTAGGTTGAGTAGGTTGACATAGTATACAAGATAGCTTCTAAAAAACATGCTAGGTCAAGCAAGCCAATATAGTCATCTTATTAGGATTCTAGAAAACATACTAGGTTGACTAGGCTGGTATATTCATCTTAACAATCTTTAAAAAATAAATAACTACAAAACTAGGTCGACTTAGTCAACATAATTAGTAGAATTTGAAAGTAACATTCAAGGAACTTCAATAGAAATTTCACAATCCTCAGCATCTTTTAACCCACCAAGGTTCCTCTCTCTCTCTCTCTCTCTCTCTCTCTCTCTCTCTCTCTCTCTCTCTCTCTCTCTCTCTCTCTCTCTCTCTCTCCTCTCTCTCTCTCTCTCTCTCTCTCATCTCTCTCTCTCTCTCTCTCTCTCTCTCTCTCTCTCTCTCTCTCTCTCTCTCACACACACACACACACACACACACACACACATTTTAGTTCTTCCTTATAGTTATATTTTTTAAAGTTCATAGTATTTAAAACTAACATCACATAACAAACTAGGTCTAACTATTTTTGTATTCTATCTTCTATATAAAAGACTAGGTTGACCTAGTCGACTTAGTTCTTAAGGACCCTTACTTCTGTAGTATAGTAGTGACACTATCAACTCTATTCTGTAATGTCTACATACACTATCATTAAAACTTACTTTTTACTATGTTTTAAATTGGGAATTAACAACTATATGCTAGTAATTACTTCACACTTTCACTTTTAGTTGTTTACATGCTTAAAATAGATCACATAGTCTAATTAGGTGGTTTTTCAATATACTTTATCTTTGTACTATTTTTATCTTTCTTTCACACATTAACAAATCACATAATTTTAAAATGCATTTAACATTTGTCTACCAAAGGCCTACCTATTTAGATTTAATCACTAAAGTGGATACTGACTTGGTTTCCTAACCAAGTATAAACATGTAGTTAGTCATATATATTGGTAAAGAACCTGACACCCTTATCGTTATAAGATTATGAAGTAAGGGGGGTAGGCCAAAATACCACGCCAATACCATTTCCAACATAGATCCATTTCAACCTAAACATCTTAAAACCATCTATAGATTGCTTTATAGTTCCCTAATTTCATCCAACTTCCCTATCATAGTTAAAATAACACTTTATAATAATATAAACAACATTCAGGATGACCACTTAGTTATCATTTAATTTTTAGTTGACTTCTTTCTCTTTACTCATTGTATGTTGTATTGTAAAAACTTGCATTGTATAGCATTGGTAAAATGTTTTGTCTTGTGTGTCTAAATTAGATAATTCTCATTGATCCAATTTCTTGTGTCTTTCCTTTAATTTCTTGATTAAAGTACATTGTAAAAAATTTCCCTATTTTAGTACACTATCATTCTATTTGACATAGTCTCTTACACACTATCTATTTTCCCTGTTTGTAGTAATGAGTTGACCTGGTCAACTTGGTATTCATTTTTGCCTCTTAGGTTATAGTATTAAGTTGACCCTATCAAATTTTTATCTTATCAAGTTGTTGTCTATCTTAGGTTATAGTACTAGGTCAACCTTATCAACTTTGTATCCTTGTTAACTTAGCTTTCAGACCCTATTTTCAGTATTAGGTTGACCTAATTGATTTTATACTCTTATTTGTCCTTTTCTATCTCATTGATTTTGAATTACCTTTTCCTTACCCAATATCTCTCTTTCATCATGAACTTCTTGTTTTAAGACAAAAATGATTTGAATTCAATAGATCTAATGAGTCTTACTAACCCTAATAGGTTCTCCCACAAGCAACTTGTGACTCATATCCTATATGAAAGTAATGTTCATATATACACTCATAATAAAAAATATGGGACCCCTCCTCATTATTTTTAACTTCACAATCCTCTCTTATCACTTGAAGATCAACCTAAATTATAATATACACCTGAAATGCTCTTCTTCATCACTGAGTTTCCTCAATATCAAGTAAATAATGCTTTTATTATTTACAATCTCATGATAAGTGGTCAAGTTGAGAAGCCTCATTCACCTTATCCCATGTTATCACATGGATTTGGGGATAATATATTCTTTTATTCTCATCCTCTTCCCTCTATTTTGACCCCTTCTCATATTGATACTTCTTCTTTGACTTCCTCTACCTCCATGCCTAGTATCTCTACTAATATGGTAGGTTCTACATCTAGTGGGTCTCTTCAAAGACCCAATATTATCAATTAATCCATGAGTTCATCATTTTATACCCATGGTAATCATGCCTCTAGTGTCATTCTTTATCATCCCTCTAATAGTCCATCTTTTACCACACAAAAAAATTATGCCACTAACACCTCACTAACAACTCTTTTCAAGATCCTACTAACACCCATAGTGGTACCCAAGACACAATGATAATAATGAAAATAAAACCCATAAAATCCTATTAAAAACTCATGATGAAAAATCAAAATCACCTTATTCATATTCAAACCCACCTTCAACAGATGCCATGGGGAATGCATAATCAAAATGTTCCCCCCACCTCCTCTTAAGTATTCCCATGGTAATCTTATCCTTCAACCTCATATCATTAATAATACAATAAAACATCTTAAAAATTAGTCTCTTACATCTCAAATTATTAATATCGATATAGGAGGTATCACCCCTACCATTTCTTACAATGCATTAACTGGCCCTACTCTTAATTTAAAAACATTTGGAAATATATATAAAGATTGGGTCATATTAAATACCTTTGACACTACAAAAATATTAGCCAAAAATCTCACAAGTGATGTTTTATATTGGTACAACCAACTTAAATATCATTTTATTACTAGTTTGGAAGATTTAGTCAATGATTTAGTCCAAGAGTTCCAAACTAGTGATCTCTCTGAGCATACCTTGTCCAATTTTATAAATTATAAGAAACTTGAAACCAAAATTTCACAAGATTTTTTTAAATGATATAAGATCATATTTAAAAAATTTAAATATAATATGGTAGATGACAACCTTTTTCATATATTTACCAATGTTCTTTTTCCCAAGTTGCAATATCAGGTCTAGTACTTTAGAGGAGGCTATTAACCAAGCTAAGCATCAATATTTCCTTATGTGGTAATTAAAGCCATCCCAACCTTCATGGGTACTCACATGTTACTTAAGAATAATAATCCTCATGCAACCAATGATGGTTTCATGGACTTTTATGATACCATTCACACTATTCAAGTTGTTGTTACTAACCAAGCTTTATTAAAAGTTTCCCCTCTTAAACAAATAACCAATCCTTATTTATCTTCAACCAACATCATCAATGTTTATAAGCCTTTATACTTAGTGACATTACAAAAATATCTATGAAGGCCTCTCCCATGAGAAATTTATCCCATTCATCCTAATAAATATTGGTATGATCCCATTAAATTTTGCTAGTTTCATGCTAGTTGGGGTCATTATCATGAGACTTGTAGGAAGCTTTATAATTTGGATATGGATATCCTTCTTGGTCCCAATTTGGACTATGATTTTATCATTTTTTAAAAACAACAAACCTATGATGTTTCTTTCAAATCCCATGAAACACATACTAAATCTCAATATTTAAATCAAGATAATACTCATTTGGCCATTTATAAAGATCCTCTTCCAAATCAACAAGATAACTAAGACAAGCACAACCCTTCTACCAATAATGTTGACAGTCTTCTTGACCCAAATATTGAAGATAATGTGGTTAATATGACTATAATGTGAAGGGTGGTTACTTTCATTGATCCTCAATCCATCTACACACCTCCATTATCTCACACATTTTATGTTATCCAAAATTACTCTCCAACTCACATAAACAAGTTGGGGCAAGATAAACTTATATATTCTGATGAACTAATTCCAACCCCTCCTTTGGATAACACTTCTCATAATATTTATACCATAATTCCATCTTATTTACCTATAACCAATGATATTGAAGCTTCTATGAACACTTCTAAAAAATCTCAAACCTAACCTACATCAACTACTCCATGTTCTCAACATAAACTACAAAATTATCCTCTAATTCAACCTTTTACATTTATCAACATAACTTCACATGTACTTCATCTCCTCCTTTTGAGGACCTCCTTCAACACTATGAAACTTTTTCTAATAACCCTCTTATGGGTTATGATGAGTGGGATCATATCACATAACTTAAAAATCTCTCATCTAAAATCCCATTTCTTGAACTTAATACATATTTTGATCAAAATGAACATCCCTTGTCCTCCACTAGTAGGATATAAAGCCACCTTATCTAGATCTAAATATAGAATTCCTCAATAGTGTGAAGATATGTTTGTATATGTTGATGAAACAATGGACACTTCTCTTTCCCTCAAATTACCTATAACTTTTATGATTAATGATGAGATTTTACTTTATGTGGATGATCATCCTCTATTTATTAGTGTTCAAATTGGAAATATCTAAGTCAATCATGCCTCAATTGATTAGGGTTCTAACACTTGTGTTTCCTCTCTCAATTTTATCAAAAACATTAGATATTCTAAATGCAATCTAAAATCCACATGTAACACATGTCAAGGCTATGACTGAATTCAAATTATTCATTTTGGTTGTGTGTGGATCCCCATTACCATCGCACCTATCACCATTCCTGTGAAGGTGATGACCTTTAGTTTTATTATATCCTATAACATTTTTATTGGTAGGTTAGACTCATTACATTAGAGTAATTTCCTTTTTCACTTTCCAATGCATCAAACTTCCTCATAATGGATCCATATACGAGATTCACAGTGACACCAATCCTTGTAATTTGAAACAACTTCAAGACTATGGTGTATTTAAGATTCCTACCTTTGAACCCTTGCCTATAATTATATTTCATGAATCTCAATGATTTAACTTTCCAATCAACTCCACCCAAGGTTAAAATGGTTATCCAAAACTCATTAGGAATATACCCCCTAACCCCTTAGATTCTAATGATGTTGATCCTGATGAGATCAATCTTAAGATTAAAACATTAGATCTCTCACCCCATATCATCACTCAGATTCTCACTTATTTGAAACCTCACTCTCATTAATCACCTTTTGATGACATCCCCATTATCATAACTAAGACTTTACATTTCATTCATCACACCACATTTAATATGTTATACTCAATTTTTGATTTATTTCTTCAAAAAGAAAGAGTAAAACCAAAAGGAAGGGTAAGGTTGGTAGAACCTAGATTTGGTTTGCATTCCATGATATAGATGGTTTTGAGAGATCCTCTTTAGATTATGAATATGATCTACATAAGAAAGAGACTAATAATATTTGTTTATTAGATAGATAGGAAGGTCAATTACATAACAAGCTAGATCGAAGAAGCACATGACTTCTTTAGAGACTATCAATCCACCTTTTAAAACAAGTTAATGTTTTTGATAAAATAATGTTACATAACATAAATTAAAGTACTCTAGAAAAGGAAATAAATAATTTTAAAAATAAGTTATTATTTTAACAAGATAACATTAAGGTGAATGTTAAACTATCAAAATATGGTCTAGGTAGGGTCAAAAGTCAAGAAAATAGGGTTTTGTTTGAGGTTGAGGAGTGGTTTATGTTTGTTGATTTTTAGTGTCTAATTTTACATAGTGAACATCAGTGGTCAAGGTGATAATCTATGGTCAGGATTTAAGGCGAAGGTGATCTTCGGTAGTTAGGATGACTGTTGATAGTTACTATGGGTTTTTCATAGCTTATTGATTTTGGATATAATAGGTTATAGGTTGGTTATAAAAAGGTTTTGTAGGTTACTAGAGGTTGGTTAATGATTGTGAGGGATAGAGAGAGCCTCAAAGATATCAATGGTAAAACTATGGTACTCAGGTGGTCAAGAATGGTCAATGGATTCTCGATAGAGATGAGATGTTTAGAGTTACAAAAATGTTAAAACTAAATAAATAAAACTTTAAAAAAAAGTACTATACTTATATTGTGGTTGATAATTGATAGATTAGAGAATTCATAGAGCTAGCTAAAGATTATTACTGATGAAGAGATACCTACATAACAATTTGATGATGACTGATGACTTACTCTTGATGATCTATGCACCTCCTTTTTTCTCCACCTAGTTCTCCTCCTTTCCTCTCTCTATATAATAAAAGAGGATAGGATCAAAAAGATGTTAAATAAGAGGTTCAAGAGATACTCTAAAATTAACTTGATCATGCACAAATTCACATATGTATATATGGATAAGCTAATTATAAAAAACCAAGGTGGATTGTTATGTATGTTGAATGTTCAGGCAGTGCATCCTGGCCATCGATGATCAGGATTTCCTAAGGGTGATCATCAATGGTTACCCTGACTGTCGATGGTTAGGTCCCAAAGGAAAAAGGGTCTGAAGGCTAGCTTGAGCTAGTTTGTAAAATTGATTAAAAATGAGTTTGATTAGGCCATATTGGTATAGATTGGTCCCAAGAGGTTCTTTGGCAGGAAAGGGGAATTTTTGACATTTGAATCATAGTGTGTGTATTTTTAATGTCTATATTTTACCCCTTTTTGTTATGTGGCTTGTGTAAATGAGCTACAAAATAAAAAGGGACTATGGGTCAAAGGTTTGGTTTCCTCAATAATAGGAGGAGGTTTTACCCTTCGTTGTGGGAGTTGATGAAGTGAAAGCTAAATTGGATCAAGGTTTGATAAATGGTATATGGTGAGTCACAAGGTGGTGAGACAAGGTTGGGTATTTGAATTGTAAACTTGCACATAAAATATGACTAAGTGTGATTAGTCAATATCATGCAAAGACTAAAGTTACCAATATTGGTAAAAATTAGGGGTGGTGCTAAGAAAGACAAATGATAAGTGAACCATGTAATTTTTGATAGGTGTGGTGATTGGGAACACTTGTAAATGTAAGTCTCCTAAGCAATTTTTATGTTTTTGATGGGTGTCCAAGGTAGGAAGAGATCCTAAGGAAAACATAAATGGGTCAAGTGTCATCGGTATCCAACATAGGAAGTGCTCCCAAAAAGACACAAGTGGGTTTGATATGCATGAGGTAGCAAAAAATTTAAAAGGGACAACATGGAAATATTGTCACTGTGGTCAAAATACCAAGCAAAAATGTGCACTAATTGGGTTGAAATAGACTAATGGTAAGGTGACAAGGTGGTTAGGGTAGGTAGAGAAGGTAAATCTATGGGTGGGTGATGTTCAGTGGAGAAGGAAGATCTCCAATGGTTAGTGTAGGTAATGGCATGAAAATGAAAGGTTGGGTTTCAAAGAAAGGTGATCTCTAGTTGTTAGTTTGTGGAGAAAGGTAATCTCTAATGGTTGGTGGTGTTCAAATTAGTTGCCCAATTTAGGGTACCACTTAGTTTGGTAAAAATGTGCCCCATTTCCTAGTGAAAGGGTGAAAGGTGGGTAGTTAGGGGAATTAATGAGTTAAGAGGGGAAGACATATATTTTTACAAGTGGATATGAAAGTAGGAGGAGACTAAATTCTCTGAATTACAAAGACCATAATGGCAACATGGGTGGGATTATGGAAATAATCCCTTCATGATTTGATTTGTTATTAGTTTTATGGTTAAAATAAGGTAACTTGATCACATTATGTTCATTAAGCTCAAAACCCCTTGATTTAATAGAGAATAAAGAGGGAGATGGGTGAAAATGGAATCTTCTTATGAGACTAGCATGTCTCTTTTATAGGTTACCAAAGAGTCAGTATAAATAAGTCTATGTCATATAAAGTATAGACTTATTAATGTGAGAAGTCTACTGATGAGATATTATTACATATTCTAAGATTATTGCTTTTATGAGAGTCAAATGTGGCTTTAAAAATTCTTTTGTTATTACTTTTAGGTATTTTGCTTATTGTGATTTTGCTTAGAGGATTAGGGAAGCTGATCAATGTCGAAAGCTTCCAAGAAATTGCTAGCTTTGAAAAATAATTTACTGAACCATCATTCAAGGGATTGGTCTAATTTTATATGCTTAGGTCAAATTATTTTGATAGCTATCCTTTGAAGGAGTAGTCCATGTTACGTTTTTATAATTTTGAATAAGTTTTCAAAAGTTGTCCTTTAAGGGAACACTCTGTGAATGCTAAGAATGGCCCACGATTTATTTTTGGCTTTGATATTGCTTAACATATAATTTCTTAAACATGATCAAGGGGTTACGTTTATGAAGGTAAAACTAAGAGCACAAGAAGGTTTAATAGGTGAAAATATGTTTAGGGGACAATGACCATGGGAATCTATCCTAAAGAGGGATGGAAAGTACCATGAGAATCATGCCATGGGTAGATCCATGGTACCCATAGTTCAATATTAGGCTATGAATGTAATGGATAATCACATGATTAAATTTTAGTTAGTTTCCCCTAAGAAGAAAGAAATGAATGTGGTTATAGGGGATGAGCTTAAGTTAGACACAAAGTGACCACAAACTTAGTTTAACAAAAAAACATGATGCAAATGCAAAGAATTTAGGGGTTTAAGTTATGATATGCCCCAGATCCATACTTACATGGTTGATGTCAATTAAGAGAGCGGATGTCTCCCAATTACTTTTCAGTGCTTGATGAGATGTGGAAAAGATTTCAGTTGAAAAAAAAAGGTGAAGTTATTTAGGTGATATTTTGGTGGAGAAGGGTAATCTCCAATGGTTCATTGGGTGGTGGAGAAGAGTAATATCCAATCGCTCGGGGAGACAGTGACTCTCAAATAGGTTAGGTGGTGTCCAAATGGGTTTCCCCAATTTGGTATACCACTTTGTTTAGGTTGGGTTGATGGATAAAAGTAATCTCCACTAGTTTAGGGTTAGTTGGTTGATAGGTTGAGGTAGAAATGCCAAGGTTTAGTTTGGATAATTGTTAAGGTATGGTTTGGGTTGATAAATGGTCAAAGCCATATAGAAGAAAATTTCCCCCAGTTGCCTCTTTCCATGGATGGTCAAAGATGGAAAAATGATCCCAAGGTGAGGTGTTTTTTAATAAGAGAGTTTAGGAGGGATGAAGATGACTTCATCTACCCCACAAGTATTAATTTTTATTTGTTAGTGATTAGTAGGTCATGTTTTTGGGTGGTGGTTCAGGAAAGATCACCATTGTGGTGAGGAAAACATTATTGGGTCATATTTGGATAGGTTTGAGGTCTATAAATGGTGTTGGGAACATCATCCTAAAATAGACATGGGGTGGACAAGATTGTCAAATTGTCCCAATGAGGGATCTTAGGTTAGGTGTGCGTAGCTTGGATAAAATGGTAGCTAAGATTCAAGAAATCTTTAATGGAAGGTTGATGTTGATTTGTGTTGATAGTAAATTGATTATGGGTGGATTAAAAGCTAGGTTGATCATGGTTGATTGATTTGGTTTAGAGGTTGGTTTGATTGGTTGAGGGAGGTAGGATAGGTGGTTGATTCAGCTTATTGGTTGGGTTTTCTTATTTGTTTGGTTTGTTTGGTAAGGTAATGTGAGAAAGATTTGAACCTATTCAAAAGGGAATCAAATGAAAGATAATGTCATTAAGTAGATGAAAACAAGCAAATAAAAGAGGAATTGAATGGGTTTGATTGTAATTGAGGTTGGGTTGGATTTAGTTATAGGTGAGGTGTTTTAATCTTGGGTTAGATCCATTAAAATGGGAAGTGTAAGAGGTGGGTTGGTTTCCTTAATGATGGTTTTAAAGGAAAGTTGGGAAGGCTCTTCTTGGTCAACAAGTGTGTGGTTTAAGGTTGATTCTTCCTTAGTAATGATTTCAAAAGGAAGTTTAAAAGGGTGCACTTGGTTAACAAGTGGCTCAGTTGGGGGTTTAATTATGTATCCCCTAGTTATAGATGTACTAAGGACCAAATCTAATGAAGGAAATCTATTGTGTTGAGGGCTTTGGTCATGGTATTGCATAATAATGGGTGAAAATAGAGGTTAAATGATTGATTTCTTAAAAACATTCAATGTTAGGTTGGGGACAACATAGAGAATATCATTTGGAACCTCCTTTTGATCGAGAAAGTTTGGATGATCATATTAAAACACCCATATTTGTCTACCACATGTATATTTGTGTGATGATATGCACAAAACTCATTCTCTATGAACCAAATGGGTTTTGGAAGAGAAGCATTGATAGGTTTGATTTCAGGGAGTCTAATGATAGAAACCCCTAATAGTTTGTCAAGGATCAAGGCATATGATTCCCCCAGTGGGATATATTTCCTATGAAGAGGGTACACCAATGGCTCTTTAGTTTGTGAGATAATTAGTTGGTTTGGTAAAATTGGCTAGTTGAATAAGTTTGGTTGATTTGACAAGTTTGAGTGATTTAATGGGCTAGGTATGCTTGATAAGGTTGGTAGGTTGGAAAATTTTGGTTGATATTTGTTGATTTGATTTGGTGAGGTTGGTTGGTTTAATAAGATTGGTGGATTCAAAAAGTTTGGTTGGTTGGATAAGGTAGATAAGGTAGGTTTGTTTAAGAGGTTGCGTAAAGTTGAGGTATTTGATAGATTTGACATATTTGATATGGTGGGTAGGTTTGATATGACTGGGTGGTTTAAAATGCTTGGTTGGTTCAATATTGTAGGTTGATAGTTATTGGTTGGATCTTATGGGGTTGATAAGGTTGAGAAGGTGGGTAAGGTAAGTTAGATTGATAGGTTTGATAACATAGATAAGGGTGATAAGATTGATTGATTGGAAAATTTTGTTTGATAGTTGTTGGTTGGATGATTATTGGTTTGATTTGATGAGGTTGATAAAGTAGGTTGATAGTGGTTGGGTTAATAGTTATTGGTGGTATGACTAGGGAAATAGACTAAGTATTAGTTTTGAGATAAAAAAGGTTGCCACAAAGGGGGTATAGGTGATTGATATGATGGTTGTGGTAGATAATAAAAAATTTGATGTGGTTGAGGTAATTTATATGATGGTTGGGATAGGTAACCCAAAGATTGTTGAGGTTGAGATAGTTAAGGTAGGTTATGACAAGGTTATAATAAGGGTTGAAATTTTATTAGTTGGTTGAGGTGATGATCAAGTAGTTGTCAAAGGTTTATCAATTGGATGTAGTTGAGGTTAAATTGATTGCTAGCAAGGTTGGGTTGGTTATAAGTGAGGTTAGGTTGATTGTAGGTGATTTTAGGTTGATTGTAGATAAGGTTAGGTTGGTTTTAGGTAGGGTTAGGGGCATAAGTGTATCTTGATGCAAAGTAACACTCTAAGGCAAGAGGGTTGTCTTCTAGGAGTCTAATAAAGTTAGGATCTCCTAGAGATAATATAGATGGGCTCCCCATTGCACAAGGTAATAGAGATGAGGTAGGTGAAGGTAAGATGGTGGAAGGTTACTAAAAAGAGCTAGATTTCTCACAACTCAAACAAAGATAAAGCAAGAAAATGATTAAAGAAATAAAATCACACTCTAAGAGAGATGTCAAGCCCTATAATTTTAATTAATATCACTTTTGGCTTATGCTTTAAAAATGTGAAGAGGAATTTGGTTAATAAATCAGGTACTAAAATATGCAATATATGGTTAGTTTTAGGTTAGTTTAGTGCTCAAAAGAATATATACTAGATTGAGTATGTGGCTTGGTACTTGCGACTAAATCCCTCACTTCACATTCCCACTACAAAGTTAGGGGCTTAGCTGATATACCATTTATCTAGAGCTTATACATAGTTAGAGAAGTGAGTGGGTTCTCCCCTAGGCAATGACCTCTAAGTAGGATTACCAGGCACGGTAAGGTTTACCCATAGGTGATGAAATCCTAGTCAGGCCTTGTCTTAGGTATGTTTAGATGTTTGTTTTATAGAAGTTTTTTGGTTTGTGTAACATAAGTTGACTATGATTTAATTATGATGCCTTTAATTAAGCTAAGTTAGCTACAAAAAGTAAGTAATCAATGTATGAACTTATTTTTAATCCCAAAATAAACTTTTGACTTTGTTAATGAACAAACAATAGTGAAAGAATGCAAGTAAACAAGAACCCAAGTAGAGACACAAGGGTGCCATCAGGTATGCCAAAATGTTATACTCAATTTTTACTTTATTTCCTCAAGAAGAAAGAGTAAAACTAAAAGGAAGGGTAAGGTTGATAGAACCTAGATTTCGGTTGCACTCTATGATCTAGATAGTTGAGAGAGATCCTCATTGTCTTGGGAGGATGACCTACATAAGAAAGAGAATAAGAAGATTTATTTGTTAGATATATAGGAAGGTGCATTACCTAGCAAGCTAGATCAAAGATGCACACAACTTCCTTGGAGGCTGTCAATCCACCTTTTAAAACAAGTTAATGTTATTGATAAAATAAGGTTAAATAACGTAAACAAAATTAATCCAACAAAGGAAATAAATAATTTTCAAAATAAATGCCTATTTTAACAAGATAACATTAATTTGAATGCTAAACTATCAAAATATGGTTCAGGTTGGGTCAAAAGTCAAAAAAATAGGGTTTTGGTGGAGGTTGAGGAGTGGTTTTTGCTTGATAATTTTTAGTGTCTAATTTTACATAGTGACTGCTGACAGTTAGGGTGATCATTGATAGTTAAGATTAAAGGTGAAGGTGATCATTGACTGTTAGGATGATTGTCAATAGTTACTATGGGTTTTTCACAACTTATTGATTCTAGATAGAATAGGTTATGGGTTGGTTATGAAAAGGTTCTATAGGTTTTTGGAGGTTGATTAATGGTTGTGAGGTATAGAGAAAGTCTCAAAAGTATCAAGGGTAAAGGTTTGGTACTCATGTGGTTGAAAATGGTCAAGGGATGCTTGGTATATATGGGGTGTTTGGAGTTGCAAAACTATTAAAAGTAAATTATTGAAACTTAAAACAAGAACAATGTACTGATCTTGTTGTTGATAATTGATAGCTTGGAGAAGTTATGGAGCTAGTTGAAGATGATTATTGATGAAGAGATACCTACATAACAAGTTGATGATGACTGATGACTTACTCATGGTGATTTGTGCACCTCCTTTTTTATCCACCTAGTTCTTCTCCTCTCTTCTCTTTATATAGGTAAAAAGGAGAGGCTCCCCTACATGATATCTCTCCTTAACATGATCTTTAAATAATTATTATATTTTCATAATTATTTGTTATCTTATCTCTATATACATGGATAATAATTATTGTGACTTGGTTATACAAAAATTTCTCCCTTTAGTCATTCCTTCTTTACCATATGATCAATTAGCAAAACAATCATCTCATTATAATCTCCTTTTACTGGTCCACCTTGGATCTCTTTTTAGTCCCTTTTATTCCCTTTCAAAAACTAAGCATATACATGGTTGAGACTTGAGATGACATGTTGGTTCATAGTTAAGCCTAAGTGTTGTAGTCAGTCTTGGTTTTGGATACTTAACTTCCTTTAGCCAAAGTCTAAATCTCATTCATGTGTATCACTCTATCTCTCATTATTGTTCATTACAATTCTATATGGAGGAGGAATCTTAAAATTTATAAAAACATACAAAAACCAAATCATTTAATGAAAGGAAATGACCAAAAAGGCAACTTTACAATTTCTCAAAAGTCTAATCACACTAAAAGACATGATTCTAAGAACATCTCTTGCTTCTAATCAAATCTCAAACTCCATAGTGGGAATCACAATAAATCCAATGTCCATTTGGGTGTGGTAGGCCAATAGATTATAAAAGGAGAGTAAAAAAAACTTTTAGTGCTAATAATGTTTTATTAGTACCCAATCTTCACAGTAGACTGATGGCTTTGTAAGGGGTCTTGAGGAATGGGTAAAACATCATGAGAAGGTAGGTCCATTTTACTTTTCTTATACAAAATAACCTACATGAGTTGATCCTAGTAGCACACTTATTTTATTACATAGCTTGTGTCTATATAAAATAGGTATCATTTATATATTGATGGTCACTAGTCACTTAGTGTCTTCTCATGTCCTTAGAATGACTCATGTCTTCTCATAAGATGCATATGATATGATTTTTATATTTCATTTTTCATTCCCTACAATCATAATATCTCCTCTTAAGAAATATTGCTTTGTTCACTGATCACTCCCCTACATATTTCATTTATGAGTTTCAATGTAAGACCATAGATAAGACTTTTCCTTCCTCACAACTTACCACATTTTCACATTACCATACAAAACATCCCCTTTTACCATATTTTCACATTCATTCCACCTCCTTGGTTTTCCCTTTATGAGTTTCAATATAGGACCATGGGTAGGACCTTGCCTTCCTCATAAAATTTTCTAATATCTAAGTAACCACAAAAGTATGTGTCAAATATGAGATAAGATGTGATTGATTATGAGTTACATATCATTGAAAAGCTTCCCATCTTAATTTATTATGTTTTATTCTTACTTTATTAATCTTTTATCTTCTTAATTTTTTATTACATGTAAGAATTCAATCATTTTTATTAAGTTTTTCATACTTCCCAACTTGAATTAGTGTGATTAATTTAAGACCATTTTGTTTCTCTTTTATAAGTTATTTAGTATGATTGATTGACTTAATTAATTTGTTTTTATACCATTGATATTTTACATGATTTCCAATTTATTACATTATCTTCATACTTCCCAACATGATTTAGTGTGATTTTACTTATTTTAATTTGGTGTCACTATTTTCCATGGTTTAAAATTAAATTTTGCCTCTCTTGTCTACCTCTATTTGGTGTATTATACTTAGTCATTTTTTGTTATTACACTTTTACCAACATGAAATAGTGTGTAGTACATTTTATTTTTGATTAATTATACTTTACCAAGTCCTTTTTACATGATTATTTTTAACCATGCATGTGTACTACATAATGCTAGAAAAGAAAATACAACACATATATTTCTTATAGCATATACAATAAAAGCAAACTAAATGTGCTATAAATAAATATATCCATGCATCCATAACCACACCCACAATACAAACACATAATATAAACATCTAACTATCAAAATAAGATATCTAGATATATATATATATATATATATATATATATATATATATATATATATATATATATATATATATATATATATATATATATATATATATATATATATAATTTGTTTTTGATATAAAAGTACAAAAATACATTGCTCTATCTCTAAGGTTGGGCTTTATCATGTCTATTTTGTGGACTAGCCATGCTTCCCATAGATGACTCAGATGGTCCCCTCTAGATAGTACACTATAAAAAGGATGTTTGAGAGCTCAATCATGTAACCTATCATTGTAGGTAGGCCACCTAGGATTATACCTATCCTAACTAAATAGTGGTAGCCAAATGTATAGCTTTTTCCTAAGTCAAATCCTACCATGCATATGCCTCTCTCACTCCTACCATTGTTAGCGGTTATAGCCCATCTCTGCATGCTTTTAATCACCTCATGGCATCTCTTCCTAATCTAAACTAGCTCTCTTGAGTTGGGGTAGATGGTACCATGGGATCATCCAGTGTGGTAGGGTTGTATGGTATTATCACCCCATCAAGGATATGATGGAGTGCTTCCCTCACCAATGATCCCCATCTAGTCTTCTCCTCATCTACAAGATCTATAAAATTCAAACCAAATATATGTTAGATCATAAATATATCTCTAAATATATATGTCTACAATCTATCAGTTAAATCTTATACAAATAGTATTTTATCTTCAAAAATCAAACAAATTACAACCATTTATTACCTATCCTAGTATCACCAAGCACCATTTCCATATCCACTTGACCACCAAGCATGATATTTTCATCAAATCATCTTCCAAGTACCTTGTCTATGGGATGACTCTCAATCAATATAAAACTTTGGGTCACCACCCATGCCCATTTTAAGCCTCACCTTAGTCATGCCTCTATAGACCAGTTCTTCTGTAGGTCAACCAATGGGTCATCTTAGTGACCACCCTCTATACTCTCTCACATGACTAACATATCTTTTGATAGTGTGATTAAGGTGGTCATCGCTCCTCTTTATATAGTGTCATATATAGTACCTATAGAATTCTTACATCCATGTCCATGTCCTCTCTAACTACTGGCCATTATGCTCAACTTATCCATGGTCTTTCATGTTGTGGTCTGATCTCCAATATCATGAATAATGGTCTTCCTCCTCCTTTCCCCCTCATCTCTCTCACATACCTATCCAAAATATTGGTACCACTATAAGATCCAGTGAGTGAGAGAGTTATAATTATCCTAGTAATCATGCCACTAGATGCATCTCTACCTTCCAAGTATAGTGGCATATGATTCATTCTCATGCCAACTCTGGTGCTACTATCCTCAAACTTGACCTAAATGTCACAATGTGTGAATAAGGCTACCACATGATCTCTCGTAATGTGACCATATATAGTGACAGCATGTGGGTCATGACCTATACCACCTAATCCTATCTCCATCTCAACACTCAAGGAAACCAATCATCAACCACATGAGGAAAGTTATCTAGTTGGTATATAAATAACCTTTCATATAACTAGGCACTCAGTAATACCAATGGATTTATGGTATTATAAACTTTAGATAACATCTAATACATATCATGCATGAGTTGAACCTAGATGATAGAACCCAAAACATATAGTGCCCTTACTCTAATATTGATTGGCATAAGGCTATCACATATAGAAATACCTTTCCATCTGACTTGTGACATAACACTCATGTTATCATAAGCCCTATAATATCCTTTTAGATATCCATAATTTGTGTGATATAGACATCACATAGACTCACCCTCATCCTAGGTAAATCCTATTTGAGCAAGTTGCCCATTAGACTAATGCTCATCTCTCCTTCTGACCATCTAATATCCCCATGATCACTAGTTTCCCTCCTATGGGAAGTCCAAATAATGCATGGAAATCCTCCAATGTGATAACAACCTCTATGGTATCCCCATAAAATACTCAAAAAAATTTGAAATTCTTAGTTGCCTACCTATGTTGTACCTACTATGACTGCTAGGCATCCTCCTCATCTCAGTTGTCATCTCCTCATCATCTTGTCTTTTTCATCTTTTTTTATCTATCTCAAAGCTCTATTTTTATATTAAAATAGTCAAAAAATAACAAATGAATTTATTTTCACCCTATTTAAAGTTACTATTCCCAATTATTTACCTTTCAAATATTTACCATTAGATTCCTTATTTTGATCATATCTTTGTTTTTACTAACTCATTTTTTGAGCTATAAAAAGTTATGGAATTGTGATTTTGTAGAGAATATTTTTCACTAATATATGTCTATATTTTAAATTTTTCAAATTTTCACTCTCTTTCATACTAATCTCTATAGGTTCACCTAATGTTTCCCACATTTGATGCCTTCACATCTCTCATAGTCTCCTTCTTTATCTAAAACACTAAGGTAAGTAAAGGTATGTGTGTTTCAATTCTATCCTTCAATTTATCTTTTTTTTCCTTACTACACTTTATTTAGCATCAATTTTATGTGTCATCATGTTCTATTCCCAAAGCACCATCCTATGTTGCACTTATGTGACACATGACGAGCTTCAAGTGGGGCATATGTATACACATAAGATTTTCAAAATTTTATCAATTACTAATGCTATTTATCCATCAAGTCTTAATCTCTATGATTACATGCCTTAATAGATGCACCAAGAAAGTGGTGGGTATACCATTAGTTCTTCACAAGATTGTTGTCCCTTTTCCCACTTGTTATCTACACACTTATCTCCTAAAAACCATTCCCCTAAGCTTGTTCTTCTCTCATATATACTCTAGTATTTTACCACCTTCAGTACCCATTTTCCTAACTTAAAACCATTTTTGATAGTTTACATGACTAGTTCAACTAGGTTGACCTTATATTCATATTGGTGAAATTCATTTAGGGTCTAGGTTGGCTTTTGGCTAATGTAGCCTATGACCTAGTGAGTTTTTGTCAATAATGATACTAGGTTGATTGGGTCAACCATGCCAAATAAAATATTTGAGGGATTAGGGTTAATCCACCTATATATATATAATATAATTTTTCCATTATTTAGAGAAGATAAGAAGTAAGATATATTACACATCTACTTATCTACCATTGTACTTGAGGAGTAAACTTAGGGTTTCACAGTTTCTTTGGAGATATAGATATTATTTTGTGAATAAGTATTTTGAATGCATTGATAGGTTATGTATCTTAGATATGATATATAATTTTCATCCTTACATTATAAAAAAACCCCTTGTGAAGCACCTTGGCCAAGGGAGAGATTGAGTCTCAATAGGTTCATCTCCAAAAGAAAGTATTCCTAATTATGTTCCTACTTTGTAAGAGTAGATAGATATGAATTTTCACCTATCTTCCATGCATTAGTATTTCATATACATTGACATGAGTATATGTCTTATACTTATGTTTAAATTTTAATATTTATTACCTGCACTTTGTGCCACAAGCTTTGGTGAGCACTAGATTAGATTTTTGCTTTTATTCTTATTAGTATAATGAATATGAAAACATAGGACTTAGTTACGTCTATTACATAGTTTTGATTAACTAGAGGCTTTGTAACCCTATCTAGTGATATTATTGTAATAAAAAATCCCTTAATTTGGTCTAGTGGATCTATATTGGTCAAGTTCTTGATTATCTAATGTAACCTTGATTGGAAGTGTAAGTAGGATATATATTCTCTGATCTAGGATTGATTTAAGGATCTAATACATTTTTGATTGCATACACCATGTACTCTAAAAAACTTGGTAGGTTTGATTTATATATAATATTCATTTAGTTTTATCATCCATCAGCCCCTATGTTTACCTAGTATATTCTGCCCCAACATTTGCTTTATGGCTAGGTGTGGGATGATTGTGTGCAACTTATTTATAAGAATATAGTGCCTAAATTTATTCATAACCTTGACTAAGGAATAATAATGTATATTGAGTTTATAATATCTCAATTTTTCATCCTTATTACTAGTTCTCATAAATGGAACATAATGTTCCTCTCCACCTAATCTCTAGGTGAGGTAGGCAGTGAAGTAAAGGGGTAAATGTAGAAATCCTATGTGTAGTCTAGGATGATAAACATCGAGGCTTGTATGATGGAATATTTTACATCTTAAAAATACTTATTCAAATCAAAATTCCATTCCAATTTTACAATATATTTCAACATAGCATTTAGGGGTTTTATATTTTTAGCAAATCTGAAATTGAACTTATGAACAAAGTTAATTTTCTCAAAGAAGGATTTAAATTTTTTATTGCTATTAGGTAAAGGTAATTTATAAATCACATTGTATCTCTCTAAATTGATTAAAATACATTATTTTTTAAATATATTACTGATAATATTACCTTTAGTGACACTAAACGCACTCTTCTTTGGATTTAGGGAAATACCATACCTACTTTAACTTTTGAATACTTTCTCTAAGTGGTGTATGTGATCTGACCTATATTTTGAAAGCATAGTTAATTCATCCATATAAATTATTATACACTTGCCAATTAGTCCCTCAAAATCAAAATCCATCATCCCCTAAAATTTTGTTACAACATTGATTAGTCTAAAGGGAATTTTTTTGTAGGTGAATATACCCCTTTTGGTGGTCAATGTAGTTTTGACCTAGTCTTATGAATTAACCAAGACCTAGTTATATCTTAAGAAACCATTTAGAAAGGAAATCATCTACTATCCAATCACCATATAGATTAATTCATTGATGGAATTTAATGGGTAGTTGTCTTTATTTGAGGCTCAGTTCAAGTTTTGGAATATACACATAGGCAAATCTCTCTATTATTCTTCCCCATGGGTACTATGTTGACCACCTAGGTAGAGTGGGAAAACTGGGAAGATTATCCTAGTAGAGGTTAACTTATGATCCTCTTTATGTATTAAAGGTTCCATGATTAGGTTCATAGGTCTCTATATCTACCTAACTAGTTTATAGCCTAGTTTGAGTGGGATAGTGTGAGTAATCACTCTTGGATCAAATAATTTGAGGTTTCCATAGGAATAGGTAATTACATATTTATACCTCAGTAAAAACTTGCATAACTAATTTAATTTGAATTCCATCTATTTAGGACCTATATTAAGAGTCTAAGGGTTTTCTACCAAACCTAGGTTCAGTATTTGGCACTTTTAAATCTCAAACTTGTGTTTCTTCATTTGGGATGTGGGGTCTAAAGTGTCAAATGTTATTTCTAATAAAAGCATCCCTTTTAGTATTTGATTCAAATGGATATTACGGATAATGTCCCTATCTAACTTATCTCTAGGTTTGTCTCTATCTACTTCATCAATTAGCTAAGTCTTAAATACCCCAATGCTATTAATAAATTAGATAATTTATCAGTCATATTTCAAGACATAAAAGTTTACAAGGTACTAGTTCCATACAAAACTCTAATAACTCAATACCATATATGGGGTGGAGTTTACTACTTCAGATGCTAATAAGTCAACAACTTGGTTCTATTACCTAGGGATAGGGATGATGTTGAACACGTTAATCATTTTGATTAAGTCCTAGGCTCAATGTTTATATCTTCTAAGGTATGACAGATTACATGAAAATTTACTCTTAACTTGGTTGACCACCATTTCAAATTAATTAGACACCCTCAATTATTTTGCCTTATGTTTTAATTTAAATTACAACCTTGGGATTAGTGTTTCATATGTTTTTAGGTTGTTTGTGTAGGGGAACTATATATTTCACATAAATTTTGCTTTATTTCTAAGAAGAAAGTTGTAAAAATTGAAAGAAGGGTGAGTTTGGTAGCTACTTGATTTGGTTTGTACTTTTTGATCTAAAAAGCTATAGATAATCCTCTTGGGCTTGAGAGGAATGACATATAGATAAGAAAGAACTAAAGAGATAGTTTATTAGTTAGATAGTAGGGTGTATTGCCTAGCAAGCTAGATCCAAGAAGCACAATCTTCCTTAGAGGCTGTCAATCCATACTTTTAAACAATCAAGTTCTAAAAATGAAAGATTAATTACTTGTATAAATAATATAAGATACTAAAATAAAATACAAGTAGTGTTTTATAAATGAATAGGTGAATTTAAATTAATTATATAAATAAATAGATTGATATTAATGTTAAATGGATCAGGTGTGGTCCCAAAAATAGGGTAAATATTTATGATTAGGTAGAGGTTTTGAAATTGGGATTTGGTTGAGGTCTAATGGGTGAAAATAGCCTGCTATTTATTTGTCACATAGTGACCATTAGAGGTTAGGGTAACCATCGATGGTTAGTTTGCCATCGATTGTTTATAACTATCAATAGTTATAAATAGACTATCAACAATTAGGGTGACCATCAGTGGTTACTATGGGTTTTAGTCTACTTCAAAAAATGGTTGATGAGGTGTCAAAATAGAGTTATAGAAAGTGGGTTTGGATTGGGTTGGTTACAAATAAAATACAAAGTAACTAATTACTAAAAAATAGATACTCAGCTTCTTGGTTGATGATCTAGAGATAGTTGAGGTAGTCAATTGAAAAACTCATCGATGAGGCCTAGAGTAATTTTGATGGATTAATTTTACTTGGTTCTTGATCGATGAGAAGTGACACTATAAATATCCATTGTAATCATTAGTAATTCACTCAGAGAATACCTATAAATGAAGCTCTAATGTAAGAGGATCTTGATGGTTGCGATGATATCTGATGGCTCTAGGTTTGAATGATTTTGATTAATCACTTTTCACCTCTTTCTATTCTATTTTTATATGAATAAAAGAGAGGTTTAATAGGGTTTATAAATTTAGCTTTCACATGCATTAGCTCACACATAAATTAAACAAGTTAAAAATTAAAAAATTAGGTTAGAATTGACTGGAGTTAACTATTTAGGCAATTAGAACCTAACCATCTGTGTTCAAGCCTAACTATCAATGGTTATGGTGATCATTGATGATCAAGGTCAAAGGTTAAGTTTGGTCAAGGGTAGGTTAGTTAGTTAGTTTAGCTAGTCAACTAACTTGACATAGGTTTGCACTGAAAATGTTGTGGAAGAGTCCCTAGGGGGTCTTAAGGTGGTCTTTGGGTTAGCTTGACATCTAGAACCATTGAGTGTGGTTTTCTAGTGTCTACATTTTGCCCATTTTTGTTATACAGGTTGTATCAACAAGTTGTAAAATAAAAATAGATTACACATCAAAGGTTAGGTTACATGGAGCATGGGATGAGGTGCTCTCCCTCAAACTATGAATTAATGAGGTGAAATAGAATCAGGTGTGGGTTTGATAAGTGGGTAGGTTGGTAATGAAGTGGGTGGTAGGTTGGGAATTGAAGCACAAACACATGAAAAAATGCAACTAAGTAAGATAACTAATATCATGCAATGACTAGGTTTTCATGGTTGGTAAAAATAAGGTTAGTACTAGAAGGAAAAGTGATAAGTGGACCATGTGATCGTATGTGAAAATTCGACTACACTTGTAAATACAAGTCTCCAAGATAAGGTTAGTGTTTTTCATACGTATCCAAGGTAGGAAGTACTCTTGTGAAGACACAAAATGGTTAGGTGTGCACAAGTTTATCATAGGTTTAATATGTTTAACATGGTAATTTAGTTGGTGTGGTCAAAAGTAACAAGGCAAATTCATCAAAAAAATATGTGAACATTGGGAAAAAATGACCATGGTTGATTATTGACGTAGTTTACAGGGGCTTTCAGAGAAGGTCATCCATAGTGGTTAGCATTAGGTGAAATTTTTGTTTATAAAAGTTATGGGTAGGAGGGAAACCCTAAATGGTCAACCATTAATGGTCAGGGTTGACCGTTGGTGGTCACCTTGACCATTAATGATCATATGTCAACCCTAAAAGGGTGAAGACAAAAATACTACTGAGGGTTTTATTCTATCATTACAAACTTAAAAGCCTCTATGATTACACCCTTTGGCATTTTAAACAAAATAATAGGTGATGGTTAGCTAGTGGTTAAGTGGGGTGATTTGAGGCTAATTGAGTGATCAAGGATGTAGAGGGGTTGAGGGAGAGCATGAGGTTAGGTGGTGGTTCCCAAGGTTCCTCCTCAATGGTGGTCAAGGAATGAGGTAGGAATTTTTTTGAATTGGTAGAGTAGTTTCAATATTACAAATGAATTTGTTAGTTGTTTATGTCATGGGTGGGTGTTGACCTAGGGCTAGGTTGTTGTATGGTATTTTCTATTTTGGATTTGAGTTTGGGAGTGTAAAGTCAAATTGGCAAGGGTAGGGTAGATAGGAGAAGGTAGGGTGAAGATTAGGCAAGTTGTTTCATTTGTGTGTGTTTTTTTGTGGGTGTTTTTGAGGGGTGGGGTTTAGGTTTGATCATTGGTAGTTACTACACAGTGACCATCGATGGTCATTTCTAGTTATCACTAGTCAGCACTAACTATTAGTGGTCAATTATCAATCATCGATGGCTAATACATGACCATTGATAGGCCACAATATGGTGATCATTGATGGTTGTTTATCTAAATATTAGTAGTTGACTATAGGATTAGTCGATCATCGATGATTGATAGAGGTGTTGAATTTTTTAAGGATGATGGTTGATAGGTAATAGTTAATGCATAATAGTTGAGGTTTAGGGGTTAGGGTGAAGTTAAGGGGTTAAGGTGAGGGTTAGGTGAAGGTAATGTGTATATATTACTAATGTCAAATGATGGGGTAAATTAATAAGTATAGGTAATATTAGGTAAATATTATGAGTTGTATAGGTCATTATAGGCAGTAGTTGTAAGTGGTGGAATTTGTGGGTAAAAATATGTCAATGAACTAAGGTTTTTAATATCAAACATTGTAGGCATGGGAGAGGATATAGATAAGGGATAAAGTGCCTCAAATATTAGATGAGATTCAATAAGGCATGATAGATATAGACTAGGAACATATAGAGGATGTGGGCCTTAAAGGCATGAGGTACTACCAAGATGTATCTTGGGATATGGTGATGTTTATGAAACTCATCAAGACATGGGACCATACCATTAACACTTTATTTCTTCTTATAGGAAAGTTGACTATTTTGCCTAAGGAAATCCATAGGATAGTATGGCTACCTATACATGATAAGCCAATCTACCACATTGAGAGTGATGAGAAGGATAGGCTTATGGAGCTCTTGTATGGAGAGGAGTTGATTTCATTAGGTGCTATTTAGGAGGATTCTACTACACACTATTGTACTAGAGGGATAAGTATGTGAGGTAGTTGTTCATGATGATGATGGTGATTATGTGTTATGCATTACCAGATTCTAGCAGTGGGAGGTTCTCTTCCTTATTATTGAGGGTGCTCATGGAAATATGGTTAGGTTTTATAGTGTTTTTTTGGGAACCTATATTACTTGTTTAGATTTATCGAGAGATATGGGGATTTTGATCCCGTAGGAGATATGGTATCAATGTCAAGTTTATTCTCCATTACTAGGCTTACGAGCACATCAGGGTGTTGAGACCTATGGGGATACCCTAGGAGCATTTTACATAGATGGATTATAGGGTTAGATACATGAGGTGGAAAGGCATATATGCCCTCTCAAGACCAAGAGGAGGATCACATGATATAGACTAGTACAGGGACTGACTAGATGCCTTAGTTATTGGAGATGTGATTTGGATACCATATGTAAAGTTTCTAAGATGGACATACTATAGGAGGCATAATCTATCTCTTTAGAGCTATAGATGGATCTATGGTAGATGAGACAATGAGATAGAGATGGTTCCATTTGATAGTTTACAAAGGTATTTTGACCTCATACATGATATACCTAGGGCATTCTCAAGGTATAAAAGGGAGGATGTAGAGTTTCCACTACCCACTCCATAACTAGTGCATGATTTTATTGACCATGAGGAATGTATAGGGAGGATAGATATGGATGATGTAGGTGTGGTAGATGGCTATCCTGCATGGTACCAGGCACACTATGCCATGTCTAATTTTTGTGGTGATGATGGTGGTCGATATGATATGTATGTTAATGCAGTGGAAGATAGTTAGTAGGCTCAAATGTAAGGGGTTTCAATAGATGTACATGACGTGATCATTGAAAGGGACCAGGCATTAATAGCCCTAACCATAGCTTAAGCATCTCTAGTAGTGGAACAAACATCCTTGGTAGTAGCATAGGGTCAAGTGGCCAATCTAATAAGAAAGAGAGATCAAGCTAGGTCTTAGCTACCCTTAGTGACATAGGAGAGAGATTCTCTTTGGTAGGCAAGAGGTGGAGTACTAACAACTATGGGAATAACATGGACTATCTTGATGTAGAGATATGTAGCGATTATGGAGTAACTATAGTATTATAAGGCTTTGGTCTTTTGGCACTTATTAGATGAGCCATAATGGGGTGAATATAAGTCTAGGATTATAGTAGGTGCTAGTATAGTGACACTAGGTCAATGGGATGTATCTATAGGTAGATAGGTAGGTGTAGGAGGGATAGATACAAGAGGTAGTGATGCCTCAATATCATAGATTTATTATGAGACACTATATTTTTGATGTATTATATGATTTTGATACCAACCTATGAGTTTATTTAGTGAGATGTACATTTTTGAGAGATATGTCTATCTTGTATACACTATGATGATTATTTATGAGATATAGATGTGATCCTTTGTTTATGGTTTGTGGTTCATGGTTATAATTTCCATATTGATTATTGATGATGTCATATTGATTATGGTTATACTCATGATGATGTTGATGTGGACTCACCTATCTAGGCATGTGATGATATGCCTCTTTAGTTTATGTTCATGATGATGTTTGATATGGATTGATGTTATTGATGTGATGGTTATGGATGACTATGATGATCTCAAAATAATTATGTGATGTTAATGTGATGTTGTTGATGATTAGGATGATGGTTATGACATTATGATTATGGTATTAGATAATGTTTTTTATGGATGTGATCATTTAATTTCATGTTTGAGATGATCATGGTTATGATATTGATATGATTATGGTTATGGCTACTGGTTATGCTTAGGTGGACAAAGTTATGATGTGATTATTATTATGGTTATGGGTTATGGATCATATTTATAGGGATATGATAAATGGTAGGATGTTGATGATGTTTATGATATGGTTATGATCATGGTGTTCCAGCTAAAATTTAATTAATATATGCTTCCTCATTTAGATTTAGACATGTGGTGGATATGGGATATGTGATAATGAGGATGTGATGGTGATATTTGATTTGATTATGAAGGTGGTGATTATGCTAATGATGTATATTTTTGTTTATGATGTGATGATGATATTATGTGATGTGGTTATGATTATGGTCATTTTATTTAGATTATGATCTAAGAAGTGAGGGAAGCCATTGTATCGATAAACTTGTTCATAGAACACATAGTGGTTTGTATATGGTAGTGTTCAAATGATGCTAAGAGTATGTTAGATAATAGTTTTCACTATTGACAAACATCATTCTTGCATTTATAAGATCCATCAACTTGATTTAACACAAGTTGAGAATCACCAAAAAATGTTGATTGTTTTGACTCCCAAGGCTAACGTAGTTTGGAGGCCTATCACTAGGGATTCATATTTCGCCATATTATTGGTAAATTTTAAATATAGCTTGAAAGATAAAGGAAGAGGTTCACCATGAAGTGGATAAGGATGATGTTGGGTCCCCCATCATGTTAACACTTTGATACATTGAACAACATGGTCACTTGATAAGTGAAGTCTACCTGAGAGAGGATTCTAATGGATTCATCTAGAAACTCAAGAGGAAGAGGTTGGTTGTCTGCTAATGGTGCTTCATCCAATTGGTCAGTAATGACTTGCCCTTTAATATACTTATATTGAAGTAACTCAAGGTCAATCTCAACTAGAATCATGAGCATTCAACCATATGCTGGTTTTGGTATGGTTTGGGGTGCATATACTTGAGTGGGTTAGTATTGGTTATGACATAGGTCTTATGGTTGAGAATTTAATGGAAAAGTTTTATATCCATAAATACTAAGGCTAGGAAAAGTTTCTTGATATGGGTGTAACAAGTTTGGTACCCTAAAAGTATACGAATAATGTAAAAGACGTCTTGATCTTTATGTTTCTCATCTTGATGGGCTAGTATTGCCCTTAAGGGGTGGTTGATGATGAAAACATAGAGGTAAAAAGGTTGATCTTCCTTCAGAGGTATGAGGATAGGTGGAGATAGAATGTACTCTTTAAGTGAATAAAAGCCATTTTAAGAGTCGTTGTTCCACTTGAAAGATGCATCCTTCTTTATAAGGTGGTGGAAATTTTGGGATTGATCCATGACCTAAGAGATATAATGATAAATATATTGGAACATCCCTTATAAGCTATGAAGTTGCCTTAGGTGGGTAGGAGGCATGTTGAGGATTTATTTGATTTTGACTAGATCGACTATGATTCCCCAAAGGGAGACAATAAAGCTAATGAGCTTTCTTAATAAGTGTTAAGAACCTATTCAATCCATTCTCTTTACTTTGTTAGTATATTATTTCTATGGATGCATATGCTTTGAAAGTCATCCCATGAAAATTTTGTTTTATCCCACATTTATGGGAAGTTGTAGTTACTTAGATCAGACATAGTTTATAAGTGTTAAGGCCAATAGAGGCATCCATGGATTCATTGTATTGAGTTTGATCAAAGGAGGTTACCCCCTCGAAGTGTCCTATGATCAATATAATCATTTTAGTGCTTTTATTAATTGTATAAATATTTTATTTCATGCATTGTCATTAATTTGTTGCAGGAGGATCCTCTCATCTAGTATCAGAGTGCTTTCTAGGGCCAATTTTTTTTTCCTATAAAAATTCTTAACTATGTTCTACTACACAATCCATTTAACTAATTTTTTAGAAATTATTAACTCTACTCTACTACATAATTAATTTATGTAATTATATATATCACCATAATTTATTTTAGATTAGGGTAAAAACTTGACCACATAACTATGAGAAGTGCTTGGATGCAAGCCCTAAAACTCATTATGAAGAGTACCACAAGAACCCTAAAGTAGCTGGCCCATTGAGAAGACCTATCAGCAACATGGGTAATGACCCCTTCCCAATTGAGTAGTTCCCATCCATGACAAAAACCAAGAGCTCTAACTGAGATATAAATCCATGGCCATAAAATTTATGGAGAGTGGTACTTACTTAGATGACATTGGTGGTTAGAGTGATATCTTTAAACCTTTAGGCACTAATTAAAACTTGTGACCCATTTCTATCAGTTTTAGAATATTACCACGAGTATCAAAAAACTACCATATCATATTTTTAGTAGAGTATCAATAAAATTTCTATACTACTTTTAGTATATTTCTAGTAGAGTATTGAAAAATTTCCATATCAAATTTGCAAACGTATCATATTAGTTTCAGTATATTCCCAGTAGACTTGTCTTATAGAACACAGTAACTAGTAATAGTTATTTTTTCCATATATCTCCATCTATAGCTCTGTTGATTCTCAAATTTTATCCATACACTTGAAATTCTATTCCCCACATTTCTTTTCTTAAGGTCTCATATCCTGATTCCACTCCTAATTTTGTAAATCTCAATTTACCCATTTTATAGGCTTTGCCATACCTTTTATTTTTGTCTATTTATCTCAAAACAATTCCACAATGTTCATATCCCTATTCTATTCCTTTGACCCTCTTTGATATTTTTTTCAGTTTTTTCCATTTTCACTCCTAAAATTATCCTCACCTTCATCAATCATACTCCCACTATGCAAAAAAAAGTAAAAGTACCTTTACCCATTCCATTTTTTTAGAAATAAAAAAATTACCTTACTAAACATGTCTTAACTCTAGTTTTCCTACCGATTCCAAAAAAAATCTCTTATTCTGGTCATGGTAGTAACCCAAATAGGAGCAAAAAAATGGAGGATGAAATTTTTTCCCTCAAGACCCACATCAAAGATCTTGATGAAAACATTCTCAGCCTCAATCTTCAACATACCACCATAAACAATAGATAACATACAAAGTCCTCTTCAAACACTAGTTTTTATTCTTCCAAAAAAATTCATGGGTCAAAATTTAATTTTCTTTGATTTAATAGTGTAGATCTGACTGGATGGATCTATCAATTAGAACAATATTTTAGTCTACAGAATAATTTTGATGCCAATAAAGTCCCACTTACATCCTTTCACTTGGAACACAAGGCCCTTCAATGGTATTATTGGTATACCAAGGCTCATGATGAGTCCATATGGATTAATTTTGGCACCCTTATTTTGAAAGGTTTAGCAGTAGTAATTTTGATGACTTCACTGGAGCACACACTAAAATTCACCAAATGGGAACCATGATATAATATCAAATAGAATTTGAAAAAATGGCCAATCATACAGAGGGATTGTCTGATGAATTATTTAGGAGTTGCTTTATCAGTGGATTGAATGATGTGATTTGCTCAAAGGTCAAAATATTTTGACCCACAATAATGATGGAAGCTCAATAATTATTCAAATCTAATTGTAATCCATTAAAAAATATAAATCCATAATGATCTCAAACAATACCAACCCCCATAATCACTTCTATCAAACATTTGAATGAAGCAAAGATGTAAGCCCATAGAGAAAAATTACTATGTTATAATTATGATGACAAATTCACTCAAGGAAATTATTGTGTAGAGAAAAATCTCTACGTATTAGATTTGGATTCTCTGCCTAAAAGTAAATTTTTTTAAGATGCTCAAGATATAACAAATAATCCAAAAGAAGCTCCACTGATTATGTAACCTACTTCTCAGGAAGATCAACCAGAGATCTCTCTCCATGCCTTAGCAAGAGTCACCACCTCATAAATGATGCAAATTAGGGGTTACTTCAAAAATACCCCTCTCATAATTCTCATTGATTTGAGTAGCACCCATAACTTCATTAATTCTTAGATCACTAAATATATTGATTGTTTAATCCATCCTTACTTTAAGTTTGAAGTCATGATTTCCAAGAGGGAATATTACCTTATAAAGGGAGCTGTTACTATGTGTGTATCTCTATTGAAGATTATAACTTGCACTTTGACATATTTTCATTTCCCTTAGGTCTTTGTGATGTTTTTTTAAGATCCCAATGGTTATGCACACTTGGACTCATCTTATGGGATTTTATTGAAATTTGGATGTAGTTTTTAGACAATGGGGAAAAACACACATTGAAAGGCTTACAACCAAGGTCTCTCAACATCATAAGTTCACATCACATGGAAAAAAATATTAAGAATAATTCACATAGCATCATTGCCCAACTCCATTCCATTAAAATGTAACTATAAATGGTCTCCACTACTCCTAATCTATAAACCATTCTGTAGAGGTATGCAGGTGTCTTTATCAAACCAGTGGGATTGTCACCTTCACATCTAAAGGACTACCATATTCATCTCTTTCCTAGAATCATTCCTCCTAACATCAGGCCTTACCACTACCCATTTTAACAAAATATTGAGATCAAGATGCTCATTCAAGACGTACTGAAGCAAGGCATTATTTACCCCACTACCAGCTCAGATTCTTCCCTAGTTCTCCTTGTCTAAAAAAATGGGTCATGGCACCTCTGTATTGACTTCTATGTACTTAATCACATCATAATCAAGGATAAGTTCTCAATTAATATTATTGATGATATTATTAATGAGCTTTATGGTGCTCATTTTTTCTCCATATTGGATCTCTACTCTAGATATGACCAAATATAGATTCATGAGGATGATATCCCTAAGATAACTTTTACTTGCATGATGACCACTATGAGTTTCTGTTCATGCCCTTTGGCCTTATTAATGCTCTTTCAAAATTATAGGCATTGATGAATAAAATATTCTATCCCTACCTATATAAATTCATTATGGTCTTTTTCCATGATAACCTCATCTATAGTATAACATGATCTGAGCATCTCCAACATCTAGAGCTCACACTGCAACTTCTCTCTGATTATCATCTCTATGTAAAATAATCTAACTTTACTTTTTTCTATGATAAAGTGGAGTATCTTGGGCATATTTTTTCAGCCCAAATGGTTTAGGTAGATCCTAAAAAAAAAGTTTCCATGACAAATTAGCCTCATCCTCAAACACTCAAGAGCCTCTATGGGTTTTTAGGGTTGAATGGTTACTATCATAAGTTTGTCAAGGATTATGGTAAGATTGCATCCCAAATTATATATATGTTTAAAAAGGATAATTTTACATAGACAAAAGTTATTGAGTGTGCATTTGAAGAACTAAAATAAGATATGTGCACTACCCCTATTCTAGTTATGCCTAATTTTACTAATATTTTCACTATCAAAAGTGATGCTTATGGAAATGGACTTGGTATTATTCTCCTCCAATAAGGACACCCCATTGTATTTAATAGAAACCCCATTTTTGGAAATAATTAGTACTCTCTACTTATGAGAAGGAAATGATGGCCATTTTCCATGTAGTATAAAAGTGGTAGCCATACCTACTAGGGAATCATTTTTACATCAAAATTGATCACCAGAGTCTAAAATATTTCCTAGAATAATGTATCTCTACCACATAAAAATAGAAATGAGTTATCAAACTTATGGGTTATGACTATGACATCACTTATAAGAAGGGTAAGGATGATATTGTGGTTGATGATCTATCTCACACATTTATAGACCAAGTTTCCCTTTTAGCTATTTCCATGCCTATTCTAAATTAGTTAGATGTTGTACAACAAGGGCATGTCAATTAATCATAATTTTATTAAATCATTCAATATTTGGCTACTAATCCCTATATATTACTAAATTATTCTTAAGATGGTGCTTCTTTATTATATAAAGGTCATCTGGTACTTCCCCAAAGCATAGATCTTTAGCAGGCTATATTCTATGAACTTCATGTTTCTCCATATGTAGGGTAGTCAAGATTTCTCAAAAATTATGAACAAGTACATCATAACTTCTTTGGATATGGAATGAAAAATTTAATTCAATAAATCTTAGTTGAATGTGATACCTACCAACATAATAAGAGCAAAACCACACTCATTCCTAGGTTGCTTGAACCCTTGCCCATCCCTATTAGGATTTGGATAGATATTTCTATGGATTTCATTAAGGGGCTCCCTAAATCAAGAAAGATAATAGTGATCTTAGTTATGGTTGATTACCTCTCTAAATATAGTCATTTTTGTGCCCTTAGCCATCCCTATACCACCTCCATAGTTTCACAAAATTTCTTGGACTAGCTATTCCATCTTCATGGCATTCCTTATTCCATTGTCTCAAATCATGATACAACCTTCACCGGCCATTTTTGGATAGAACTATTTCAATGCACTACACCCAATTGAAGATGAGTTCTAGGTATCATCCATAAATGGATGGATAGATTAAAATTATCAATAAATGCCTAGAAACTTTCCTTCATTGCTTCACCATAGAATAACAACACCAGTGGGCAAAGTGGCTTCCTCTCATTGAATGGTGGTATAATACCTCCTACCACACTTCAAATAAAATGACTGCTTATGAAGAACTGTATGTTCAAGCACCACCAGTGCTCCTTCCATACACCCCTAGTATTTCACCAATTCAAGTGGTTGATATGCTTCTCTAAACCCAAGATCAGATCCTCATCACCCTGTGAGACAATCTTCATATGGCACAAAATAGAATGAAATAAAAGGTTGATCAACACTATTCTGAGTGCACCTTTCAAGTAGGTGATATGGTTTTTATTTTCCTGCAGCCATATAAGTAATCCTCCCTAAAAATCAAAGGGCATCATAAGTTGGCTCTCAAGTTCTATGGGCCATATAAGGTTCTCTAGAAGATTGGGTCGGTTGTTTATTTCATGTCTCTTGTTTGAACAAAGTTTTTAGCACAAACATCAGAGTGCAGACTATTTTAATAGAACTTGATAATGAAAGATCCATCCTTCTTGAATCAGAGGCAATTTTAAGTAGGCCCACCCACCAACTTTATTCCCACTCCATCATAGAAGTATTAATTCAGTGGCATAAAATGTAACCAAATGATGTAACATGGGAACCACTCTTTTAGATTCAACACCAATTCCCACATCTAAAGCTTTGAGGATATCTTTACTTTGTTAGTATATTGTTGCTATAGATTCATATTATTTGTAAGTCATCTTATGATCATTTTTTTTTATCCCACATTCATGGGAAGTAGTATTTGCTTAGATTAGACTTATTATATAAGTAAGTGTTGAGGCCAATAGAGGCATCTACAAATTTATTATATTGAGCTTGCTCAAAAGAGGTTGCCCCATCAAAGTAGCCTACAATCAATATAATCATTTTTATGTTTTTATTAATTATATAAATATATTATTTCATGCATTATCATTAATTTGTTGTAGGTGGATCCTCTCAATAAGACATAAATATACACTTTTTGGGGTTAAGGTGGACATGGTAATGGATGAGTCACTTGAATATAATCTTAGGAACAACCAAATGATCTTTACAACATTTGGATTTTCCAAGAAGGTCATCGACGTAGTCTTTTATGATTTTTTAAATAAGGTCATGGAAAATGTAGGTCATGGCACATTAGTAGGTTACACTAGCATTATTCAGTCCAAAAGACATGATCATATAGCATAAGGTTCCCCATGGGGTGATAAAGGTGGTTTTGTGTTGATATTTAGGGGTAATTAATATTTGATTGTAACTGAGAATGCATCTAAAGAGATAAAATCTCATGGCTAGTTATAAGATCAACAAATTGGTCAATGTTTGTCAAAGGAAAGTCAACTTTTGGGCAAGCAAGGTCATAAATGTCCACACAAATGTGAATTCTCCCTATGCCTTTGGTGTTACATATTATGTTTGAGACCCATTGGGGATAGTCAATGGGTTAAATGAAATTGATGAATAAGAGATGTTAAAGATCTTCTTTGATAAGAAAGGATACATGAAGGTGCATACATAAAAGTTTTTTCCTAACGAGCTTGGAATAATGGTCAATAACTATATTGTGGGTATCGATGGAAGGGTCAATTCTTGGCATGTCACTATAAGACCAAGAAAATGCTATGTTTTAGTTTTATAGAAAGGAGGGGAAGTCATAAATCTCCTCAAGATTTAGTGATTGGCCAATTTTGACAATTCATAGGTTATTCAGAGTACCCAAGTTGATATCCATGGTAGATTATTTAAATATGGTTAAAGTCTTGGGATTAAGAGATTTGTAGATAGAGGAGTCTTCTACACCAAGATAGGTGAGAATGGAATCATCATCCTAACATCAAATGGTATTAATGGTAGGAGATTCAAATCCTATCATTTAAAGGTGGGTCAGAGGAATGGTTACAATCACCCCATATTTTTGATAAGTTAAGGGTCTAAGATTGATAATGTTGATGAAATAAAGTTATGGGGATGATGTCAAAATCTTTAGATATTAATATTGGGGTGGATGGTGAGGATGGGATTTCCTCATCAATGATGGTAATGGGAGATGGGTTGGTTTATTATTTGGGTGGAATGAAACCAAAGCCATGTTTTTCATGAGGTTTTTGAGTTTTGATTAGAATCAACTCATGCATCTTGTGTTCTTACTGACCTATACCAAATCCCTTTCAGGCAGACCTATAAAGGTATGTCTAGGCAAACTCTAGTTCATCTAGATAGGAGAAATTGAAGGTGAATGGTTGAGGTGAAAAAGAGGTGGTGGAAGTGTTAAGGGGTTTATCAAGTCTTGTACAGATGAAATTAGTTTGACAAGTTAAGGGGCCAAAAAGAATAATGGTTCCAATATTAGGTTCATAACAAGGTTTTTGGTAAAGATTCCCATACTCTTGAGGAGTATAAAAGTGTCTAGTGTCAAAAGGTGATACTCCCCCAACAAAAGATGCTAAAAGGTTAATTTCAAAGGGTCCATTATGTGTATTTGGGTAGAAGGGACATATGGACTAATAGATGCTTTGATGGTAAAATATGATGAGGTTTCATATTTTACTGATAAAGGCTTGTTGGATGAAGGAAGGAGAACATCATTGGGTTAGTAGGTTATGCTGCATGATGTAAAGGGACTTGAGTCAGCTTGTATGGTAACAACTTGACCTTAATGTTCAAATTTGATGTAATCATGTAGGGTAGATGACACACAACCCATGGAATGAATCCAAGGGCATCCCAGTAAAATATTATACTAGATATCTCTGTCTACTACATAGAAGAGCACAAGAAGCATGTAGGGTCCTATGCAAATGTGAAGGATAATAATTCCTTGAGTTGTGGTCATGGATCATTAAATGATCAAAGCACCATTGAGGTTTTTAACATAATTTTCTTAGGAAATTTGAGTTTATTTTATGCATGGGAGTAGATAATGTTGATACCAGCTCTCCCATCAATCATAACCCTCTCAATGTGAGTTTTGTTGATGTACACAGTAATGAAGAGGAGAGGATTTAGGTCATTTGGGTGGATACAGGGTATTTATAAATCCTTAAAGGTAATAAGGTTTCAAAGTTGAAGATCTCTAAAATAGGATATTAGAGACTATGGGTCTTCTAGTTAGAACTCTATAGATTCCAAAGCCTCTATCATTGCTTGGTTGTGATGGGGTGAGGTATTGATCAGTTCATACAAATGCATTTTCACCAGTGTTTGGTGAAGTTGTTTTAAAAATAATAATTGGATTGATTCATAAGGATTGGATTGAGAGGGTCCCAAAATGGACATTTTGGGTTTGGTTGAAGGTAAAGGTGCTTGGTCTTGGCTAGGTGATTGGGTGGTGGAAGAGGAATATGTCCATGGAATGGACACTTTTTCCTTTCCCTTATCCTTTGGTTGGGGTTGTGATCATGTGATCACATGGATGGTATAGATTGGGAGAGGAGTCAAGCAATAGGATTATTTTGGTTTTCCCTCACTCTAAAGTGAGAGTGGGGGAATAGGTAGGCGTTGGGCTTTTTTTTGTTTTTTGGATTAGTGATGGACTTAGAGGAGGCACATTTTCTAATAAATCATCTTCATGATATAGTTGACAGCCTATTACTTGGATAGATTTAAATTTAGTTATGTCATTCCTATGTATTCTATGATATGAACATACTAATTTGTCATTATACAAAGATGGTTTAGGATTGTGTGGGTTGAATGGTCTGATAGGTAGCAAGGTTAAGCAAGATGTTTGTAATAACCATTATAGGATGGTTGAATAAGACTTAGGTAATGGTGGCAAAGGCATGGAAGTCTTAGCCTTGGTAGTTGAGGTGGAAACTCTCTTAGGAGTGGGTTTGATGCTTAAAGATTTGGGTAGAGGAGTATTTTTGGTGGATAGTTTTGGTTCTGGTAGAGAGGTTGATAGCTCAGGGTTATAAGGTTTTGAGGTAGAGATTTAAGAGGTAAGCAGTATATTTATAAATGATTAGAAGATAGGAGATTTAGTCATGGGTGGTTAAGTGAAAATAAGTGTAGATGAAAGTAGAAGTGATGGTGTAACCAAAAGTGGTGGCTAGGTTTTAATTAGGATGGTTGGTTTCCTGATCAAGGTAGAGGGATGTCGTCCCAAAATAGAGGGCAAAGTGGAGAGGGGAGGTAGAGTTTTGGTTTGTGGAATTTTGGGTTTTTTCACCTTCTTTGTTAGCTTGGTTTGGGATCTATTTGGTGGGTTTGGTAGAGTTAATTCCAATTTCAATGAGGGGTGAGTAAGGTCTTGAGTATGGAATATGCTAAGGTTTTTGGTAGGCTTAGTTGGGATGGTAGAAGGTGACTTGGTTATTTTAAGTGGAGTCAGTTTGGATGGTTTAGGTATAGTTTTATTGGTAGAGGTTTCTAATGGCTTGGTTTTGGGGGAAGTGAGTTTGTTAGTGGGAATGGAAGGTTGGGATGATAGTGGTGTGGTTACAAATTCTTTCTTGGTTTAGTAAGGATTCCTGAGATGGTACCAAAATGTGGCATGATCTACTTTGGATTGGGATAAGTAGTCTAAGTTTTGAACTAGTATAGAGAAGGTCTTATAGATGGGTTTGATTCCTTTGATACTGAGCTCAAAGTTTAAACCCCTAAGTGGAGAGAGAGAATTGGTTACCTCATCTTTTTCCTCAATAAAAAGCTCTAAGGTTTGGTAATGCGAGTCTCCTATGAGGAGGTAGGTGGAGTGATCTCTTATTTAGGGGTTCTTTCCAAAAAAGAGTGGATTTATATATGGATAAAAAGTACATGGTGGTAATGACTACCCCTTTTGGTATGCCTTCTAAAGGTTGGGTTGATGGCCCAAATACCTCAATGGGTGGAGAAGACAAAGGGTTTTGTTTTTTTTTAGTCTCATTTTCTAAAGGAAAGGAGAGTGACTCCACTACGTCAATAAGTGGAGGGGAAGAAAAGGTGGTTTCATCAATGGATTCCTCAAAATGAGTTAACTAAGGATTGCATTAATGGTATGGCCTTCATGGTTATAAAAGGATTCCACTCTATTATTTTCATTATTCTCAAAAGGGGCATTGTTGGGAAATGACTATTTGAAGATGTCAAGTGTTTGATTTGGGGGTGTGTTGGGGTTATCCAACATAATTTCCCCCTTGTCAATGAGGTTTTGGATGACATTCTTGAAGGTATTACACCTTCTAACATCATGCCTATTGACATGGTGAAAGATGCATAATTAGTTCTCCTTATACCAACTAGGTATAGGATGAGAGGAATCAAATTATTATGGGGGTTTGATTGGTGGTAGTTGTATGATATTTTATTTAAATAACTTCTCTAAGACTAAATCATATGACTCCCCTAGTATAGTAAATTTCTTTTGGTTGTTATAGTTTGGGTTTCTAGTGTTTTGGTTGGAGGGATTGGAAGAGTTAGATTAGTTAATAATGGGTGGAGGGGTGGTCTTAAGGATAACTCCATTCATGGTTCCCTTATTTTCGGAGTTGGTGTTTGTTTGATTGTTTGGTTTAGAGGAGGAATCCTCATTTCATTTAAAGGTAGAGTTCTTGTTCCTTAATTTTAGTTTTCCCTCATCGATGGCTCTATTTTATAGTTTTTATGCCATGGTAAAAGCCTCATCAAAGGTCCTAAATCTCTGAACCTATAAAGTAAAATAAATATGTTTGGAAAAATCTAAAGTAAAGAGTTCAATCAGTTTGGGTTGGAGTAAAGAGAAAGAGAGTTTATTTATTAAGCTTCTCCAATGGGCTACAAATTTGGCTATGGACTCATCATCAAATTACCAAATGGAGCATAGATTGATGATGAAAACTTTCTTAGAGATGTTTATAGAAAATTAGCCTAATGAATTTTGAGATAGTTGGGTGAAAGAAAAGAGGGAGTACCTTTTACTAGCACTATACCAATCTAGTGTCAGACCTAATAGAGATATAGGAAAAGTGCAGAGATAGAGGGCATCATCATGTGAAATCAAATAGAAATATTGCCTAAATGTTCTTAGGTGTTGTTGAGGGTCTTCCTTACTTCAAAATTCAAAAAAATTGGGAATTTCCCACTAAGGAGGATAGGGTCAAATGGATATGGATGGGTGAATTGGTTTATTACATATTTTTTCATATGATAAAATATTATGAGTTATAGAAATAGACGACTCCAAAGAAGTCATTTTGTCCATTAAAATTTTTACAAGGTCTATTTGTGGTTGTGCATTCTATAGTTGTAGGGTAAATTATGTTGGGTTTGGGTAGGTGTAACATATGGGTAACTGGTGGGGGGTTGAGAAGATTCCATATATTATTATGTGGACATGGGTGGTTAAGATGATGCCACATATGAATACGTAGAGATAGGTGGTTGGGTGGAAGCTATAAGTACATACCCTTGTGGGTTAGGGATGTATCTTAGGTTTTATGCAATGGGTACCTATTGAGAAATTAACATAGGTTAGGTAGGGGGTATGGTTGAGTTAGTAGATAGAGGGTAGGTGGTAACTTTAGTAATGATGGGTAGAAGGGTAAAAGGTATGGGAACCACCAAGCTCTAGAATGGCATGGAGGTAGGTAGGTGAGAAATGAGAGGAATGGTGGTGAGACCAGTAGAGGGTACTCCCATAGTAAGGGAAGTACTAAAGCCCAAAGGTTGGATTTTTCCTATACTAAGAGGGTTATTAATTTGGAAATAAGGTGTTTGGGTGTTTCTTGGTTGAGTGTGTTGGTTTTGGATGTTGGTATCGATGGGATTACTGGTAGAGAAGGATGATTGGGTGACTAAAGGTTAGGGGGAGATGGTCAAAATAGAAGCATCACCCATAAGGTGGGATGGTATGCCATAGGGTGGGTCAATAGGTGGAATCAAAGTATGGGTATAGTGGGATATGGTGTTAATGTAATGTTGGAGGTTTATGGGGTTTTTATCCATAAAGGTGGCAAAATACACATCACCTTGGGAAACCATTCAAGGAATGGTAGGACTTCCAAAAATATGGGGAGAACTCCCTGCATCTGAGACATACTCCATGGATGAGGGAGAAGAGGAAGACATATTATTAGGAGGTGGATCCTTATTTTCTAGGTTTCTTAGTTGTTGCCTAGTTAAAATCATGAAAACAAGGGAAATAATAATATACAAGCAATCTCATAACTCAAACAAAGAGAAGTTAAGAAAAAGTTAAGGAAACAAAACACACACTAAAGTAAAGTAAATCCTAATGTTATTTTTAGTCTCTCTTGTGGCTTATGCCTTAGTCTTTAAGAATTGGGTGGCTCAACTTGGCTTGTAGAGTGGGTACTAGAAAAGAAGTACACAGTTAGTTTCAAGTTGTGTTTAGGTTCTCAAAGGGATTTGTATTGGAAATTAGTACATGGCTTGATGTTAGGGCCTACCCTCTCACTTCACACACCATAATGATAAGGGTATTGGGTGCTTAGCCAAGATATATCGATTACCATAGATTACACATAGCTATAGAACTAAGTTGGTTCTCCCCTTGGTAATGAAATCCAAATGGGATATCTGGGAAAGGTGACTACTAGGTGATGAAATCCCAGTTGGGTCTTATGTTAATGTTTTTATGATTGATTAAGTGTAAGTGGATTGGTCTTGTGTGTGATAAGAGTGAAGTTATAATTAGTTCACTTGATTGATTAAGCTATGTGAGCTAAAATAGGTAAGAAAACAATGGATGCAGTTCATTTTAAGCCCAAGGTGAAATTTTGATTTTGTTGTATGAGTAGAAAGATAAGAAGTAGTAAAATGCAAATATAAACCCAAAAAAAGACTCAATGGTCCCATCAAGCATGCCATAATGTTTCATGTAAATTTTGCTTAATTTTTAAAAATAAAGTTGTAAAACTTGAAAGAAGGGTGAGGTTAGTAGAACCTAGATTTGGTTTACACTCCATGATCCAGATAGTTGTAGATACTCTTTATCTTGGGAGGAATGACCTATAGAAAATAAATCACTAAAGAGATATTTGATTAGTTAGATAGTAGGGTAGATTGTATAGAAATATAGATCCAAGAAGCATGAGTTTCCTTGAAGGATGTCAATCCACACTTTTAAACAATCAAGTTCCAAAAATGAAAGATTAATTACTTACATAAATAACAAAAGGTACTAAAATGAAATAAAAGAAGTGTTTGATAAATGAATAGGTGAATTTGACTAATTATAGTAATAAAAATATTGATATTAATGTTAAATGAATTAGGTGTGGTCTAGAAAATAGGGTGAGGTTCTATGATCATGCAAAGGGTCTAAAATTAGGATTTGGTTGAGGTCTGATGGGTGAAAATAGCTTGTTTATTTATTTCATAATGACTATTTGTGGTTAGGGTGACCTTCGGTGGTTAGGGTGACCATTGGAAATTAGTGACCATTAGTGGTTATAAATAGACCATAAATGATCAAGGTGACCATTGGCAGTGACTGTGGGTTTTGGTCTACTTAAAGAAAATGGTTGATGAGGTTTTAAAATGGAATAATGGAAAGTGGGTTTGGTTTGGGTTAGTTGTGAAGAAAAAACAAAGTAACTAATTACTAAAAAATAGATACTTAGCTTTATGGTTGATATTATGGATATGGTTGAGGTAGTCAGTTGAAAAACTCATCAATGGGGCTTGGAGTAATTCTGACAAAGTGATGGTACTTGTTTGTTGACTAATGAATAGCAATACTTTAGATCTCCATCATACAAATTATTGATTTATTGTAATACCTAAAAAATAAGCTCTAATGCAAGAAGCTCTTGATGGTTATTAATGATCTTTGATGGCTCTAGTTTTTTATGATTTTGATTGATCCCTTTTTACCTCCTCCTCTTCTCTTTTTATAGGAAAAAAGGAGAGGTGAAACAATAGGTTCAATAAGAGGTTTAGAAAGGTGTCTAAATTTAGATTTTACATGCATTAGCTTGCACATGAATTAGACAAGTTAAATATAAAAGATCAAGTTGGAGTTGACTAGAGTTAACTATTCAGGGGTTGGAACCTGACCATCAATGGTCGAGCCTAACTATCGATGGTTAGGGTAACTATCAATGGTCGAGGTTAAAAGTTGAGTTTAGTCAAGGTAGGGTTAGTTAGTCAATTTAGATAGTCATCTAACTTGACTTAGGTTTGTGGTCAAAAGGTTATGGAAGAGTCCCTAGGGGGTCCTAAGGTGGTCTAGGGATTAGCTTGACATCTAAAACTATTGTGTTTAGTGTTTTACTATCTAAAATACAACCTATATTAAGCAAGATGTTTCATTCCTTAGGAATTTCTTAATAGAACACTGGACCCACTACCTTGTTTGGAATGATCCATATCTACATAGAGGGACCATAGGCCTGGTAATTATGTCTCACTATCAACTTTACCTTTATTAAATTTTATGCAAAAAATATAGATTCCTAAGTTTGAGGATTTTATGTTCACTTTATCATTAATTTTATTGTACTTAGTTATCATGTGTTTCATGTAGGGAACTCTATCCACCCTAATTTTATTAGCTACACCTCTTCAAGATAGCCACATATGAGATAAATTTGTGGCCATATACCCATTTAGGGATTTAGACTAGTCTCTACTGAGGATCATGCCATAGGCCTCAAGAATATCTACCACTTGGATCTATATGAATTGTTGAATCCTAGGCTCATATTCTAGCTACAAGTGGATATTTAAAATCCTATCCACCACCTTAAGCTTATATTTGTCTAGTTAAACAACTACTTTATTTAATTTGATAGGGACTAAACCCAATTTCTCATATATTTTTATTAGCATTACATTAGATGAGGCCATTAAATCCACTAAGAAGTTATGTAAGTTATTCAAAAATAAATTGATGGTCAAGAGGAAGGGAAGAACTTTAATCTTGTTTTTATGAATGAGCACGTTGGTATGAGCTACTTTTTGCTTCATGTGGGTTGGCTAAGCTAGATTCTTAGTTAAGGAATTTAATAGAAGATCACATTGCTCAGTGATCTAAGAAAGTTAATGAATATGATGTTGGATTTGATATTCTTCATGTTCTCTACTATATTATAACCTCCTTTATTTTAGATCATTAGATCCTCTACAAGAACTTTTGGTTATTTAGGTTTTGGAGGTGGGGGTCATTCCTAGAATTGTGGTTAAGTGGGTTGGCACCATTATTTAAAAGAGCCAAGGTAGTGAGAGATTGTTGTTATTTTTATTTAATTAGGGTATATTTGTTCCTTTAAAAATATTATAATTCATGCACCTCACTATCACTCTCCTTTGGTTCATTCTCTTCTTAGCTAGGAAAATTTAGGGTTTCTAGCACCATGGTCATGCTAGGGGGTCTATCTGAGTTGGATGGTTCTAGATGATTTAGGACCAATTTTTATTCCTTTATTTCCCTATATAATATCTCAAAAGATATATATAACTCTATATAATCAATCTTCTATTGAGAATCCATGTTATGCAATGTGCCACTAGTTGGGTATGGCTATTTCATAGATGTTAACTTTGGGTAGCCAATTAGATGAGGGATCTAGGTGACTATGGGGATGATTTTATTTATTATTATATATTTTATACACAAATTTCTTGTTTGAATTATCCACATTGGAGTTGTTCATGTACATCTATAATCCAATGAAGTCATTACTACATTTTTTCACCATTCACTGAATGGCATCCAAATCATTTTTATGGACTCCTAGGGTATGTCCTAGGCATTATTAGCTACCAACATCACTTGGTTTTTTATTTGATGATTTATCTCATGGTTTACTAGGTTAATAAAACCTAGGTGTTAGTTAGGCATGACATGACTCAATGTAAACTTATTTATGGTGGGAAGTGATTGAAGCATTACATTTTTTAATTAGAATTGGGAAAGAGGTTCAACATGGGCATATGTGGAAATGCATTAGGAATGGGATTTATCATTTTACCTTGAGGGTTGATATTCCTATCAACTTTTATATCTTCCACATAAGCCATGGTAAGTCCTCTATTCTTGGGTCTCACCTTAGAAACATGGTCATCCAAAGGTCCAAGGAATTTTTATACATCTCAAATGCTAGTTGGAGTTAGGTTGGTAAAACATAGTGACCCAAATAACTATTTATGAAATCTATCATTTAATTTCTTGATAATCTCATTGGAGTCCTATTTAATGTATGCATATTGCTTGTAGAGGACACTAGGGCTGATAACTTGCCGAAACTAGGCTAGGAAGGCACTACTAAAGTTATCCCAACTAGTTATTGAGTTATAGGGGAGGTTAATGAATCAATCATAGGATGAGTACATTAATGTGAATGGATTACACACCATATCTTTGTGTTGTAGACTTAGAAGCTTTAGGGAGATATTGTAGGAGGTCACATGATCTTTATTAGGGCATCCTACATCAGTAGTGAAATAGGTAAGATATATTTGTAGGTTTTGGGGTAAGTCACAGATAACTCTAGGAATGTTAACAACTAACCTTACTAACCAAGTTACTAGGAGAGCCATTTCAGGTGTTCTATTTAGGGGAGATTGAGAGGATGATCTAGTGAGGACCACTTCATATCTAGGTATAGGTCTACCGAGTCTAGGTCTCCTATGTAACTACAAGGGTGAAACCACTAGTTAGTCATGATGGTACGGAACTCTTGTGGTAGGTTAATTAGGCTCTAGGGTTCTTCATAAATAATAAATAGTTTAAATGATATAAATAAAAATAATAAAAACCAATAAGTAAATACTACATATGCCAACACTCAATATTTAAGTAATCAATATGGGCCCTCCTTCTAGCTCTAATTATTATCCTCTCCAAAATCCTCCACTAAAAATTAATCATGGGATTGAGTGTTTCTAAAGAGAAGAGTGGGAAGAATGAATTAATTTCATCCTCCATTTTACAATGGATTTGAGATCATCCCAAGGAATAGTTGTAGGTATTTGGCTTCATAATAGAGCCTACATAGAATAGTCTCCAAGAGATGTAGTGCCACCACTAGATATTCAATGATAATGGTTTGAGTTGTGAGTCAACTAATTTAGTCCTATTGCTAATTTTCATATGTCTCACTTTGATTATTTATAAAATGAGGGGAAGGTAATTCAAGTTCAAAAAAAAACATTATAAAAGGAAGGGAGAGTAAGGTAGGAAAGAGTATTTCTAGGTTGGAATGAGGTTAATGCTTTAATAACTAAACTAAGTGCATCTGCCATAATTGTACTACTGTGTTTTGAGTTTCATTGGAGATTTTGACCCAATACTACATAATGGGAAGAGTATTAGGAAATAAGGAAGAATTCTTAATTTATGAACCCCTCACTAAGTGTCAATATTTAAAATCCCATAGTAAATAGTACATAGACTTTGAATACAACTTTTAGACTATCACAAATTATAAATATTGTGAGGATAATGGAAAGGATTCATATATAGGTTATAGTAGTCAAGAAAATTATAACCATTGCATTCACAAATTGATAGATATTTTATTTGATTCTATTAGTACTAACATTCATTAAAAATTAGAAATGGTAAATACTTTGACATACAAGGCATGTATTTTATAGAAAGCTAAAGATTGTATTCATTAAAAAATAAGTTATTTTTATAAAATATCAATCATGGTCAAATTTTCACAATCTAAAAGGGTGAAGTAAAAATTAGGTGAAATCATGGCATGATTTTGATAGCACTTTTGAGATAAGAATTATTGAATCAAAAAACATAATACATTTACATCCTTATATATGAGGATGGGGCTCACCCCCAAGTAGCATTTTATTCCCATCGTGGGCCATGTCCACTCCTAGTTGTTACAACTATATAATTCAAAAAAAAAAGGAGAACATCCCCTATATCTACTCCAAAATATACACATGGTCCAACCTCATTGATATGTGAAGGAGGAATAGATGGGCTGGCTCCCAACTACTTGGACTTTTCTCCCTTGGCTACCAACATTACTATGACAAGATTGAATTCTTGGTCTAGTATGGCAAGGTTCATTGGAGGCTCCCTAAAGATCATCTTTGACTGGGTCACTAACCTTTGTTAAACTTGGAGGTGAGATTTTATATCCACATTGACTTTAGACACCTGGATGATGTTTGTCATAGATTGGGTCAAGAATTCAAGTACTACCTGGGCTCTAGCCTTGTTTTCTTTGGCCACCTTATTTTACATAACCTGATGGAAGTGACCTATGTGGACCCCAAATTCACCCTTATCTAGTAGTAACATTGAGATATTGACCTCTTTAAAACAATCTAATATCTTATTTCTGACATATTCTAATGGTCTCTAACAATGCATGCCAAGCCAAGCCATTACTCAATTAAATCTCTCATATTACCGACGTAGGTTTTTTATAAGCTTAGGTCTAAAGTGGACATCAACTTTATCTCTAGGAACATTCCTTTGTGCACTATAACCACTATCCTCCTAAATTTACACTCAACTAAATTGATCCTTGCTTAATAGGCTTGGGCTCTTTGGACGAGCACCCTACTATCTACTAGAGTATCCACCACTTTTCCTAGAACTAAGAAAAGCTATAGGAGGGAGTCTTTGACATATAAAATTAGCCCAACATGGAAGGAAATTTTCACCTTCAATTCTAAGGTCTAGACTTACTTATTCATGTATTCTAATTATTTTTGTGACATGTCATGAGTAGCCCAAATAACTGAGATCATATCATAAGACATTTTATCCTCTCCTATGGAATTCTTCACCTTTATGAGAGATAACACATCCTACTAGGTTTTCCAAAAAATAGGGTTTTCTTTTTACATCAATTTGTACATGAGGATCCTCCACATGCTCCTTATTGTGTGATCAAAGTACCACTTCATGTCTGTGTTGCCTTACATTATCATCTTTGCTACCTATGACACCTTAGTCATTCCAAGGGTTTGGGTTGGTATTGGTTGGATGGTGAAGAATATAGTGATAGCCATTTGATGAGGTGGAGTGGGAATAGAGGAAGTAAAAGGTGTTTATGAAGAAAACAATGTAGTAGGAGTCATGAAATCATAGGGAGGCAAGATGAATGGGGATGCCAAAGGGAATATTTGTTCTTGATAATGACTTTGGTTTATGCCAAACTGAGGGGAAATAACTTTGGGGAGAGGGGCATTTAGCATAAAAGAATATATTAATTAATTAAATCTAAATCCCTAGGCACTCAAGATGAGGGAGAAGAGAGGTTGTAGTAAATGTGATGAGATATTAGGGTTAGAATTAGAGGAAAAATTAAAACTTATGGAGGAGGTTGAGCTAAGGTGATATTTACATATACTAAAGTTTGAGTATGAACCAAATTTTGATTCTTACTTGATTTCATACCTGGATCAACTACACATGTTACATTTGTGGTAGCATATGTAGAAGAGGCTATGAGGGTTGAATGAGGGGTTATTAGGTCACTAAAAGAATCACTAGGATGGTCCAAGCCATATAATATGTGTACATGAGTGCACTTAGCACTAGGGATATTATGGATCTTGGTAGAGTTGAAGCACTCATGAATAATTGAACCTATTGAATGACTAATGGGGAAACTAGGGAAGTTTTAGATTGGGAAAAGTATGAGGTATAAGAAATGAAGGATTGGGGATACTATGTATGGTCAAGGATATGTTAATTGACTAAATAGTTGAAGGGATGGAATGGGAAAGAGAGGAGGCACCACTTAAGTGGATTGTTGAATGGATAGGAAATTGGGTGGTGCTATGAGAGACTACTAAAGAGTGGAGGGATTAGGATAAGGGACTTGTGATGGTGTTAATTATTCATCTCACCTTAGGATAATATCTAATATGCTCCTAATATCTAACCTCTAATTTTATACATCCTGGGGTTGAGTTACGTGGGTCTAAATTGGTTTATGATAAGATGTTTGAGTCATTAGAGGTGGAGCCATGAGATGAGGAGAAATATCCTGAAGGGAATAAACTGGAAGGATTCCTTATATAAATCTTCTAAAAACCTAGGAAATATTAGCCTTGATGTATTATCCTAAGTGGGTGTAGAGGAGAAAATAGATGGCATGGGATAAACCTTCTTAACTTTCTTCTTCCTATAGGCCTCAATCTAAGCGAGTAATTCTTAGATATCTGATACATTCATCTATATCTTATCATCCTCAATTCCATGTATATAATTGAGGTTGAGACTATCTCAATATTAATCTAGGTAGGCCATGATAATGCCCCATAGGTCCAAATCTTGTGGCTTAACTCTCTCGAAATCCAAATAATCTCACCTAGAAGCCATATTATATAAAAGAGGGAAGGCCTAGTACACATGGTGATATATATAAATTAGGAGTATAGATTAATCCCTTTTTTTGAGACTGATACAATGTAATAAAACACCCTCCATTAGTTAGTACATGTTTTCCTACTTTGTTAGGCAATCTAAGACCTAGTAGAGCAAGTAGAGGGGGCTCTTTAAGAATGCCTAAAACTCAAATTATAGTATCTTCCTGATAATACTCTTATTCACCAATGGGATAAATGGAGTCCTTTATTTCATTTTATATAAAATTCATAAGGTACTCATTTATTTCACTTTACACCATCAAGTATAAGGGTTCATAGATATCCTTGACATTATTCTTATAGTGGTGGCCATACAATTTGTAAGAGACCACATAGACCACCAAGCCTCTGGGAATGCAAATAGGAAAAGTAGATTGATTAAAGGTGAGTGTCACTTAGACTAAATATATGAGGTAACTCATCATATATAAATATTTTCATGATTGAGCATCTACTATTTCTTTAACCATGTTGAAATTAACCACCCCTCCCAAGTTGAGGACATGGGAGCCATTCAAGATTATTTGGAGTAGGGGCACCCAAAATATGTTGATCTATATGTAATACAAGGATAAAATTAATCAATTAAATAGAATAATAACAATATGGATCCCCTCCTTGAAGGTGTAGACCATGTATGTATTGGTATCTTCCTTATTCACTCACTTAGAATCTAGGTTCTCAACCTTGTTCTTTAAGATGTTGTAGATTTGGAAGGTTTTAGTCTAGGTATTCACCATAACATTCATATGATAGTGTGTACTATAGGATATTTTATTAATCCTTGAAGTCATCCCTCAAGATGTTATAATTTTATACTTGGATTTGGTTGGGTAGACCATGTCATAGATGCCATCTTACACCTGTTTGGATGTGAGAATCAACTTGTCTAATAAATCAACACAAGGGAACACTTTTGGCTTGGTAACAGCCTTATGAAGCCCACAATTTTTTTAATCCTATAGTACATATTTTAATTCTTCATCATCATCATTACCAAATTCCCTAGGTACTAGGTTGATAGCCTTTAATATCTCATTGTAGTGTTTGAATTGAGTCAAGCCATTAGGGCAAAGAGTGTCTCAATATTCCATCTTAGCTTTGGGATTTTAGGATGAGGCAACCATTTAAATGGGATGGAATTATCTGAAAGAGTATTTAATGAGGGTGAAGACATAGAGGGTACTTGGTTGAATTAAAAAGTAAGGAGCCAATTTTGGGAGTCTAGGAATAATAATGGTTAACAAGTTTTCTTTGAGATAATTATAAAAATCCACATCTATCTCCTTGCATTAAAGGTGTTTTTCATCTCACTCATTGTATATTCAAATTTTAGTTGGTTTCTTAGTCTTACCCTTTATTTACCAATATAGAGTTATATTTGGAGTTCATGATCACATGTTGCCTACTAGATCTAGTGATGGCAATATGACACTTTAAAATGTCCAATCAGGGTCTAATTTCCCACTTCATTAATGCTCAAAGTGTGGTAATAACATGACCATATAATATATAAATATTCATGAGTAGATCATACATTATGCCATGTGTCCTTTGCTTATTGGCTTTCATGGAAATGGTCAACACCTAATTTAATAGTTTTGGGAATATTGGAGTATAGTTCCTAATTTAGTTAAGGGTCTAGAGTAATGAAATCAATAAATAAATATGAAATAATCTATCTAATAACTTTTTTAATTTGACTTTAATTTAACTCTTTCTAAAAATAGTAGTAAGGGAGAGAAAATAAGACTTAGTTAGAAAATAACTAAGATGGTTGTTATAGATTCTAAAATTCACTATTAAGACTAGGAAACTATCACAAATCATGTTCTATCCTTAATTTTTTGATTGTATAAGAGCACCAAAATAAGACACCCTAGGGTCTGGTGTTATATTACTCTTCTGCCACTATTGTCCAAGAGACTTGAGCTTTCTATTTTTTGTTTATTATGTTTGTGTGAGCTTACCTATGAAATTTTGACTGTTGGATGTCTACAAAAATCCCTATAAATCTGATTTAGTCTTGAATCCCTAGAATCCATTGTGATTTGACAAATTTTAGAAAAGAGGGGGGGTTTAGTGTGTTTAAGATGCATTGAACATGTATCTACACCCCTTATGTGGGCATGCTACCTATATACTAATACTCTGAAGAGGGATCAAACCATATGTAGTTCTCCCAACTGATGTGCTTTGTGAAATTATGTGTATGAAGATGAAAATGTTAAAACTAGGTGTGCTTGAGGTGTTTAGGGACTGGTGCAAGGATTTAGATAAGGTTGTAGTAGTATTGGCTAGCTGTATGTAGAGAATATGGAAGATTTCTTGAGTAATCTTTCTTGTATTCTTGCTTACTTTGTGATATTTTCTAACCCTTTCCAAATAAACTTTTAATGGGATTTTATAGGTATCTATTGGTCATGGGTTGAATGTGTTCATATTAGGTTGACAAGAAGAGGGATAAGAAATGGAAGGAACTGAACATTGGAGGTAAAAAATCACTTAGATAGGAGCACCAAAAGTGGACACTAGAGGGCCTCATGCTATAGTCCAAGTTGGGTGCTATAGTCTTGAACTAATGAGACTTGGGGGGATAGATTTGTCATGGAAAGAGAAGTTTGGATAAGCTAGGATCAAGTCTAAAAGGATATAGAAAACATGTCTATAATGGTCATGAAAATAAGCAAGAGGGACTTATGGGTTGGGTGTCACAATCCACAATCAAGTTACCAATTTTTGCATTTTATATGACTACAATGCCTATGCATGACCTAGTGCTCTACTCTTATATACTTAGGAGGGTGAAGTGCTAGTTAGAAGGACATGTGGCATCCTTTTATTAACCTCTCTAACTATAATTATACTTCATCCTAACCATCTTAGGTACTTTAGGGACCCACCTACCAATATGTATGGGTATTCCACATGGCATACTATAATACATCAAGCTCTCCTAGACTCCAACACCTCTATTAGGTTAGGGAGACTAACAAATCTAACAATGGGCTACATGGCTCTTCCTAATTACATCAATATCTCATGTGCTCTGACATATTTTTCAAATTTGAGAGACAAACATCTAACATAGGGGTGAACTCATTAGTTGGATCTAAGGACCTCTAATTTTTTAGGACATGCTACATCTTTCCACTTGGTTGGGCTTTCCTAGGCCCTTGAATCTCTATCAGGACTAGGGGACTTACCATTTGGTCCTTGGTTGACATGGCATCTCATTATTGTTTTGGGATATCTTAGGATCTAACATATTTTTCAAGACTAAGATATTAACTATTATGATAATAGGGTGACTTGATATGTTAGGATCTGACACTTCTACCATTTGGGCCATATGTCATTCTTCTTTTTGATCAAGCTCTCTTGGGATCTGACATCTTTTTTAGGACTAGGAGACTAACAGTTATAACAATAGGGCACATTGATCGTCTAAGCTCTAGTATCTATAACATCATTGATAGCTACCTACATGGTATATGTTCATTTCATCATTTCCCTCTATGAAAAACCATGAAAGTTGACTATGTGAAAATAAAAAAAGCATCATAATTAAATGCTCACTTGGTTTCCAACTAATATTTTAAAGGTTCCATGTAGGAATATGGGGCCTAACATTCCATGAGATTGAGACTCTAAAGATCTAAGACTGTGGTAATTTCTAAGTGAGAACAATCCTAAAAAAAAGCTTAGCATATTAAATCCCCTAAGTAAGAAAAAGTCTATCTTAATTTTTTAGTATCATTAGGATTCAACATGGTTACTTTCAAAGGTCTGACGGTTCCCAACTTGATTCAATTGACTATTAAAAATGTACAACATACTCAAGGAAACCAAAGTGAAATGGTAATTTAAAAATTTACCCCAGATGGAGATAGCCAAAATGAGATAAAGGTTTTAGGAACTCTGAATTGTATTATTTTAAATAGTGGTTCCCTATTTCTATGAAAAGGGGGCTTATTGGCCAAAATATTCATGGTCCCTACTTATAATCACAATAAGCATTTTCATCATATCATTTGAGTATATGTCTATTCATATCAACTTCTATAAGATGAGGGAGATATGTTAGAGGTGCAAACCACTGAGAGGGGGGGCTGAATTAGTGGTGGAAGACAATACAATTCAATTTCCAAAAACTTTAAACACTTAAGCATTTAATAGAAACATTCATGAAGCATTCAATATGTTTATATAAATGAACAAAAAGATCATGCAAGATTACACACATAACACAAGATCTATGTGGTAAACCCTTTTGGGGAATAAAACCCACTCTCAAGCCTACAAACACATAGATTATGTATCCTATAATAAGTATGAAAACATGAGACTTTAGTGAAAAAATTATTCCACAAGGAACACCTTCCCCTAGGATGGTCAAGTCCTTTTGACTAGACTTTAGTGAAACACTTGCTCCATAAGGAGCACTTACCCCTAAGATGGTCAAGTCCTTATAACCAAACTATATTGAAACACCTATTCCACACAAATCACCTTCCCATATGATGGTAAGGTACGTCTAACCAAGATGCTAAGAACCCTTCCAACACCTATGATATGAACATCTCCTGATCATTGATTACCTACCAATCTAATGGATACACCCTATAAACACAACCCCTTCACTTTTTAACACACTCAAAAACATCCAAAACCACCTTTTTGATAATTCTAAACTTATCAAAAATAAATTTGTTACAACCTCAAAAACATGACCAAATGGTCATACACATAGTCCACACTCTGATTTACCTCTCAAATCAAACACCAAGCTTACACAGACATCATATATTCTTCTCTCACACTCAAGGCATCCAAAACATCCTTTTGGATCATTCTAAACCTCTTAACTCATCGTCAATATTAAAACCTACAAGATCCCTATTATGACATCAAAAATATGATTGACAATTCATACACATATTCATCAACCTGTTCTGCTCTACAACCCATCCACTAGGCACACACCCTTTCTTCTTTCCTTCACTCTACAACTCTCACACATATTTCTTATATCTAGTATCACACATCTAGAAATAATTATTTTTGGTTTCACCTTTTATAGAGTCTTCATGAATATCATGTTCACAAGCTTCCTTGTTGGCCACAATACATGCCTTCACTCTTAAGGCATCTGCAAGGGTCACCTTTAAGTAGTACCCTCTTTCAAATAGGCCTACGTGTCATTTTAGGTCTTATGGAGACCCATTCACCTCTTTAACACTTCTCTGAGTAAAATTAGAACATAATAAAATTTTATAAATACATATACCCATACCACATGATCTATAGGTCCACCTTAAGTGACAACATCCATCACAACACCCTTCTACTACAACACAATTAGCCCAAACATCATTATGTACATATGATCACAAAAAATGAACACACGGTCAAATTATAATCCTTTAATCAAATAAAATATATATTGGTAAAACCAAAATAATCCATATATAGGGTCATCATGAGGTCTATAACATGATGTAACACTTAATTCATCTTAAAAGATAAAAATACCATCAAGAACAACTCAATTACCCTTCTTAGGTTTTTATAGAGTATGAACACATACATAGTAAAATTTGGAGATCCATATCTTTGACTATATAAACAACTAGACATTATAAATAAGTTATCTAGATGCACCATGAAGTCCTCTACAATTTTTCCTTTTACACCATGATTAAATTCTACATAAATTAAAATTTATAGCATAAAAATGGAACACTAGGTTTTCCCATGCAAATTTGAATATTTTAATTCCAATAGTCACTGTTAAACATCAAAAACTTTGCCATCATCTCGTGTCCTCACATATTTTGATAAAATATGCACCAATAATATTATTAGAATCAGCTCAATCTTTACCTTTTATAAATATTAAACATCAAGTAATTATTATCATCTCTCTTCTTCCTGACAATTTGGAACAAATGCGCTCCATCGATCTCTTCGAAAGTAGCCTGGACTTTAACTTGCACCGCTCATAGTTAGATCTTGATAATAAATCCCATGATTACCATACTTTTCACCCTCACATGCCTTATAAACACTTTTATATCAATCCATTCACTTGTGCCACTTGGTAATCCCACATGTTTTTTTAACTTTTGGACTTGTCTCGTATCATTGATCTTCATAAATATAAACTGCTACTCCCTGTTGATCTTCTATAAAATTAGTGAGCATGTGACACTTATCACTAGTATGTGTAACCTTTGACATGTTGAATTTAGACAAACCATTTATTTTAATATGTATGATTAAATACTCACTATTTTATCTTATATATCAATGACCTCAAACTTCAACATGATTAAACATGATGGTCTCTGTCCCATCATGGTCTACTAGATCAACTTTGAAGCTTTATAACTTGGGATAGAAATCACTTCAAGAATCCAAAATTTTAGGGTAGCTTCTTGGAACTATATACAACATATACATGAAAACCTTTGAACTTAGTTGTATTTATGATTACCTATGTTAAATTCATAACCTTTCTATTTCATTTCTATCTATATGACATGTAGTGATGGTCTAGCTAAGTATAGAAACTTAGTGAACTTCTATTTGAGAGGCCAACTTTGCACTCACATATCTTTATCTATGCTCAAACTCATAACCTAAAATTTAAAACATATCAACTTGGGACTAATGTGATCACACCCATATGACCAAATCCGCTTGACTCATCTATACATGGTAATGGTGTTGTTAACAAACTATTGACTCATGTTTTTTTGTCACTAAACCCCAAATGTCTAGATGAAAACTATGAACTACCAAATGAAATCCACTCATGAACACAAGCATTAAAATCATATAAGACCTATTATGGGACCTATTTCACATCCAAAAATCACCATACTCATCCTTAAACATCATTAACCATGACAAAACTAAAGATCAACCAAGCCTACTTCAAGCATACTAGGACAAGCACACTACACACTATCATTTATACTTAGAATATCAATACATTTCATCCACTCACCTATACACCTTCATGACAAAACTAATAAATCTCCAACAATATCACCCTTTTTAATTGATGTCAACACCCATCATATAGCTCACTTTCCATCTCTCTCTTCAAGCACTCTCATAATAGGGACCTTATGCCCTTTGAAATAATGATAAATTGGGGAAAAAACTGATCTTAAGGACCTAAAATACCACCAAAAGGATAGGAAAACCTTAGAAATATGATACAAACTCCACCTTACCTTGATCCTACCTCTTTTTACCTTAACAACTTCCTCTTTCTACATGCCAACACTCTCTTCAACCAAGCACTACAACCAATGAAGAAAGAACACATAAAAACACTAAAATCTAATTGAACTCACCAAGAAACATATAAGAGGGTTTCTACCTAAGATATCTGATCCATTTCACCTCTTGAGCATATTTAGATCTTCACACACCATGAAGAACCAGCACAGAGGATTAATAGCCTTTTCTCTGAATCCACCTCAAGGAGCACCAATAGAAATTTATGTCACTTACCAAATATGAAAAATTATCTAAACCAACCTAATAACTCACATTAAAACACTCATGCCTTTCTATTTTTTATAAACTGAGAAAAAATATCAAATATTCACACTAAGCATGTCTAGACTCCTTATAGCCCTACCTAGAACTTGTAGAGCACACAAATTTTATTTGACATATTTTCAAGACCTAAAACTTCATATATATAGAAATATCATATTCCCTCTTGATCACACTAATTTTCATCACCTAGATCATCCTTTGGAACATACTTCTTTCACAAATCTACTAGCTAATTAGGCCTTCATTTTGACAAAAACTTGATTAATTTATAAAAACACAAACCTTCAAATCTTTGTGAAGCTTTATTTGAAAACCCATTTGGCCCATTCAACTTATTAATAATCCTTATACCTTGAATCATAAGTCAAACTACTTTTCTAGCATAGCTCAAAACTCTAGAATCTAAAAAATAACATGGTTAAAAAACTTCCTTCTAGTCAATGCCCACCTTTGAAACTTCTTGCACACCTAAATAAAAACATCACATACTTTTGGAACAAGATTTTATCCTTCAGATATTTTGGAACCTTGAATTCCTATAGCATAGATTTGATCTGTAACAAGAAATTAAACCTAGGAGAACACAAAAACCTCCAAAAGGCACAAATAGGATCATTAAGACACAAAACCACTTGGGACACATCACAAATAAGTGAATAGACCTTTTTGAGCACACAAATATTCTTTACATTCCATCAATCTCATTATACCACCTAAAAACACCCATTCTAATCTCACAGACACTACATACATAACAAAAATACCTTATGGCACCACTCTAACCTCATCAAAGCACTTATCCCATCTTAACACACTAATACACTCATCTCTTTCCTTAAAACACCTTCTAAAGAAAACCACAACAACACTTGCTTCTCCACTAAAAGGAGTCTCTTAAGAATCATAGACAGAGACCTCTTCTACACAACAATACTCTAAAACAAAATGATGCCAAGAGTAGCCCATATCTCCTTAGTAACCATTAGACTCCTTTTATAGCTATAAGACTTCTTGTTTTTGTTCTTCTTAATCTAAACTTTGACAACTTGTTCCTTTTATACATCACTCACTTTCTCTTCTATGATAGGATATACAACATTTTGAGAAACTATGGAATCTTGACATAACTTGATCACTAAAGTATCTTCTTTACATTATGGAACATCACCTTCAGAACTTGATAACATAGGAACCAAGCTTGAAAAAATTTCTCACACATAGTAGGTTGCTCATTAAAATCCATACCCACCTTATAACTAGCCTCAATCATAACCTTGGTCTTCTCCTTGAGCTTGGTCTCTTCATTCACAACATTAGTAGATAAAGGATCTCTTAGCACTCTCCAAATTTTGTAGCATTCTCCACCATAGCAAATATATTTCTTAGACCTATAAACTAATAATGACTCACACTTACCACCTTTGGTTTTCATGAGTTAACTTGCCTTATTTCTTGCACTCAAGGAGATTTATTAAACCTATTTTGTCTTTTAGGCCTTTTCTTGAAAAATCTAGCAATGTGACCTCTCTATTGATAGTTGAAGCACAATATACCTCTTGCAAGAAGTTTATCCTATCCTTCCTAATTAGAAAAAAATATTGAAATATGTCCATTCTTTTGAAAATTGAAACCAACTACTCCTTTTGAAGAAGACTCACCTTTTGACTGATGGCCTCCATCATATTTCCATGTAAACTCATTTATAATTGGTCTCTTGCATTCTCTAGCTCTATGCCCAAAATTATTACATGTGTAACACTAACCATTGAAAATTTTATAGCTCATGGCATTTGGTTGTCTGATCTGATTTGTCTTGATTCTACTAGTATCTTCATTATTTGACTGATTATTGACCTTCAAAGTCTAATTTACATTAGTCTTCATCTTGTCTTGAGTTGCATTTTATAGTTCTTCTTTGTATCTAAGACTATTTATATCACTTGCATGCTTTTGATCACTCATAATACTATCTAGATCACTTGAGATATTTTCAAATCTCACAAATGACTTCATCTTACTAGATGTCTTCTCTAACTCATCTTTTAATGACTCATTTTCAATTACATACCTTAAAAATTCATCTTCTTTAGATTTTAGGCTTGTAAACAAAATTTCCAATTGACAACTAAGATGCTTGACTATATCTTCATGTTCCTTGGTGTCTTCATTCATTCTTTCTGTAAACACATTGAATTGCTCTCCATAGTTCTTGATTTGAGACTTCATATTATTGTTAATCTTCTTCTCAATCTTCAGTTCTTTAAGAGCATTCATCAATTTAGTATCATAGTCTAACTCATATTTATCGTCATATAAATCACTCCAATTAAACTCCTTTTGATATGAGCAACTTCCTTACTCAACCATGTAGAGGGATTTATCTTCAACAGGACCATCATCTTCATGATCATACTTTGAGTCACTGTCTTCACTCTCATCTAATGAGTTGCATTATTTATTGGTGTAGAGACTCTTCTTGTTATTGAAGTACTTCTTGTTGTTGTCATACTTTTTGAATCCTTTATTCCTTTTATCAGACTTGTATGTCTTCTTGTCTTCATATTTTCCATCACCATGCTCTTCATCATCATTCTTCTCATACTTATGAGGTCACTTATTATCAAAATGTCCTACCTCTCCATAATTGAATCATTTGAAGGGTAGTTTACCCTTATACTTGTCTGAACCTATTTTCAATTTCCTTGTAAATAAAGTAATTAGTTCATCTTCATCAACATCAGATATGTCATCCTCCTTTAGTTTCTTACCATGAAACTTATTTTTTGTATTCATTTCTATCATGAATGCTTCTTCCTTCTTTGGTGGTATATCATCATTTAATCTCATCTCATAGGAAATAAGGATGCCATGAAATTAATCCATCTTCAATTGAGTAATAGCATGAATTTCTTCTAAAATAGATACTTTAGAATCAAACTTTGAGAGGGAGATACTTTAATACCTTTTTTTACCTACAATAGATTCTTCAAGATTTTTTCCAAGACCTTTGATGATGTTCATAATCTCATCAAATTTATTTAGAAAGGATGACACAAAATATTATTCCTTCATCTTAAGACTGAAATTATCTTTGATGAGTCTAAAACTTTACCAACTAAAGTAGAGATGATCAACTAATTCACCAATTCCTTCTTTTGTCATTGTTCTCCCTAAAGACTGAGGTACTTAAGACCATTCATGGGTATTTTGGCATTTATCTATTTAATGAATGTTATTAACCTTATCAAGATCCTTGTGATTTTTGAGACCTATTACACAATTTTAAACACACTTCACCCACTATTTCCTACCTTTGGAAACTTTTCCCTTTTGTACAGTCCACCCTTGTAGCCTTTTTTAGGCTAAAACAACTTTTATGACTCTGTACTAATGTCAAATGACAAACTAGTATTATTTTCTATTACCCTTTATTGAGATGCTTATTTTTAATTATTTTCAATTCCAAAATACTCTTTATAACCCTCTTTTTATCTCGTATTAGGCCACTATTAGGCCTAATTAGGTCTTTTTGTACACCACTCTTCACACAATCCACTCTCCTAATCCGTACAAGTATGAAATCAAACCAAAACCACTAAAATTATTTCACCCACATCAAGACCAACCAAGTGAATAATTTATAGGTTTTTTGACATGTTTAAATTTCTTTAATTTGGGTTTTCCTTCTCAAACCCTAGATTTATATTTCATAAGGTCTAAAGGACCTGATAGCACAAACTTGCTCTTGTACACACCAAAAATGGTTTCAAATATTTTTAATGGTTGTTTAAGACATACCTTGACTTTATTAACCCTAAAAAATCATTAATAATCAAATTTAACACCTATATTTCCTCTTTCCATAATATTTTTTCATTCTCTATCTGCACAGTTATAATAAATAGGGTTTACAAATGCTCTTATGAGGTTTTTTGATTCTCCAATGATTTGTAACATTCCATGGATGAATATAAAGGATATAAAAAAACTTAATTAACTTTATTAATATTTTATTTAAGCTCCAAAACTCCTCTATTAACCTTTTCTAATGTATTCTTGGTTCACTTTGAGAACACAGTCATACTTGCAGGGTATGTAAATGCCTTTTATTTTTTTTTGTTACCAAACGGTTTTCCACTCTGTTAATGATTGAAAGATATTTAAAAAAACTATATTCACCTTTTTAAATCATAATTTATTAGACATTTTTCACCTATTCAACACTTTAAGTCACTTTATCCACTCCTATGTGTGCACAGACATAGTTTGCAAGCCTGTAGACCCTATTTTGAGGATTAAGGTCTCTCCAAATGATTTTTCACCTGATATAAGACTTATTAATGGAATATGGAACCTTTAAGAAGCTTTCACAAACATTATAATTCCTAAAACACCCATCTTTTTATTTGTTGACCATGTTTTAATTATTTTGCATGTACCAATTTGGACTGTTATAGGTTTCAAGATTGGGTATATGAAGTATACATCCACAATAGACTAGGATATTAGAAACTCCTTTAGAAAAATAAATACATCCTAATTAATGTGTAAAGATTACTTAACAAGTCTTTTCCTCTATGACTTTCATATATCACTATGCATTTAATCACTCACAACACAAACAACATAGCATCTTGATTTAGCCAATGTAATGTAACACTAAAATTAAATATTTATTAAAATATTTCCATTATTAAAAAACTCCAAACACTATCAACATATGAGCATACATAGAAAACATAGTTCTATTCATTTTAATCAAAGCTTGAGGACTTCCATTATTGTTTTCCTAGGTCTTGATCCCTTTTCTTCATTCAAATTCGTTTATCAACAACTAACTACAAACCAAAAATGCATGATTTTTATTTGCCCTACCTACCTTAACTACCTATTATTAGTCACCACAAGTAAAGTTTTCCCTTGACACAACCTTGAAAGTTGATGTCTCCATACAAGTGGGATTTAAGACCTTGTTTTTAGTCCTAAATGTATTAAATTAACATTGCCATTCACCTTCCAACTTATAAACACTAGACCCCCTTCTAAAACAACCATTTTATGGCAAAACATTCAAAAATTCAAATTGTGTGATTTTGGTAAGAAAACTCCCATTTGAATTCCTAAGCCACCTAGGCACTCCTAATCACTTGAATAAATTCAAAGAGGTAATTTAATAATCTTAGCATTATTAAAACATTATAATCATGTTATATACCCCATTATTTTCTTTACTTATTAAAAATCTTGCCATCATGTTGTTCCTATGTGTGATGCCCTTGTATCATACTCCCAAGGGGGAAAGAAAATGAAACTTAGAGAGAGTTTGCAATCTAATAACTTCTCAAATTTTATCATTGTGTCTTTGATGTCCTTATCTTTCTTCTTCCTTATATTTTATTCAATGAATTGTGAGTTCTCATACTTGTCATGTTGTTGGTTCCAAGTCCTTACATTCTCTTTCTTGTCTAAAATGCACTTTGTTCTGACTCCTAGCTTGAGATAATCTATTTGATGCTTCTTCCTCTTCCTCCAATTCTAATAATTATTCTTTCACACCTTACACAAACCTTCTAAGGGAAAGAAATAACAATATAAACTAACACCTTATTTTAAAGTGCTTACCTCATTCTATGTATACAATTTTTGACACCTTGTTGCCTTATATTCACATGCTTATAACTTAAAAAACTTTGACATATTGTCACTCATCTTATCAAATTCATATTTTTCAACTTTATCTTAGGATCCATCTAGTTATTTCACTTTGAATTTCTCATCATGTATCCTAACCACTTCTCTTATCCTTTGCACAACTACTACAATCTTGCATATTATCTCCAATGCTTCAATTTTTTATTTCACTTATCAACTCCTTTCTTCCTTCACCTGTTATACCTAATTATTATGGTCTAATAAAATTTCATTTCCATGTTTTGAATGTAAATGTAGATTTATATTCCACTCTTTGAGGTGTTCTAATTTTTTGGCCTTCACTATGATTGATTATTCTTCCATTTTGTCACTATTATGAGTAAGGTCTGCCATATTTATTATCTCTTTCATTACATTTGGGTCTACCATCTTCATTATCTCCTTCAATACATTTGTTTCACTCAAACTACATTGAGCTTGATTCATGCCTTCCTATATAGAAATCACTTATTCAAACAAAAAAGAAGGTATTATTTCATGTAAATCAATGTATAACATCTATTTGTAATCATCTTTATACCTTATATCATGATGTGGTATTATATCCACTCTTAATATCCTATAAGATATAGCTTCTAAACTATCGTATACATTTATTTTGGGGTCTTATCTTGTCAAATCATCATGAAACATTACTTTTGTGTCATCACCATCCACCTCTCATATGTTTCTATTGGATATGATTGCCTTGACACCTTTTAAAACTTGATCAACCTAAAATTCAATACTATGCCCTTGCATTCCTAAATGTTTAGCTAAATCATGACTTCTCCACATATCACTTTTGTAAACTATAGGGCTGTCACCAATTAGTCATTTAGCATGCACTCTATGCAATTTTTTCTAATCCATGAATGTATCTTGAGCTTCATCTTCTATCATGCAAACATGCATATTTTTGGAATTCATTTAATGATATCTTTTCATCCTCTAAGCCTTATATGAACTTTTTTCATGTTGTCCATCTTCTTGATGTGGCCTCGTACAGTCTTTCCACCTCTCATTTTTAATATCACTCTTATTCTCACTTAAGAATACAAATTCACCAATTATACTTACACTAATTTGAGTGCTACTTACCATTTTCCATTCATCCTTTTATTGTTCCTTAAGCTTGCATTGAATTTCTTTTCTTAACATGCTCCTAGTTGCTTGTTTAGATTTCAACACTATGACAAAACTATCATGCTTGTCTTCACATCCTTTGAGATTCTCCTTGTCACCAATTTGTTCTTCCTTTCCACATGAATTTATATCAACTCTTAAAATTAGATTCTTGTCTCCACCTTATATTCAACTATTATTTTCAATGATAAGTTAAATATTCTCATACACATTTAATCTTCTCCTCTCTTATCTTTTTCCTTGGTACTATTTTGACACTTTGGGTAGGGTTCTTTCTCCTTGTTCATCGTTTCTTGATGAATCTTTGGTTGTATAAGATTAACACTATCTTATTTGACCATAAATGCTTATATCCCATTTGATTCCAATACTTGTTTACTGGATGCCTTTGTATCACCTATATACACATCACAAAACACATTATTAGCATCAAAATTTGTACCCTTCATGGCTCTCCCTTATACTACCTTCTTGGACACTTCATTGTCCATCTCTTTGTTATCTTGATTGGTGTCATTCCCAAAACAATTCTTATCCATCTCAGCTGTAATTTCTACCCCTCTTCTCCTTGTATCCTCTCTACCTTCTTGGTTTTTAAATCCCTCTCTCTTGCCTTTAATTTTTGCTACCAATCCCTTCTCATAAAGATCACTTTCACCATTAAAATTAGTGACCTTATCCAATAAATCTTTATCTTGTTAGTCATCTTTAATGTCCAAATTGGTGGGCTCATACCTTTCCTTACTCACCATCTCAATACAACTTATATTATCTTCCTTCTTAGGGTATTTGTTCAAACTCATACTTTCAAATACCTTAACAAAATATTTTTTGGTTTCCATCAACTTCACTCTTTTCTCCACTCTACTTGCATCACTTTTTAAAGGTAAAAAAACATGTATCAAACCATCTTTATTTATAGTATAAGTGTTTTCTTACCCATCATGAAAAACCCTCCTATTAAATTGCCATGTCCTCTATAGAAACAAATGACAAACATCCATAGGAATTATGTCACATAAAACTCTATCATTATAACTAACTATATGAAATTTAGCCATACTTTGCTCACTTGCCATAATTTGATGTCTTTATTGAACCCATGTTACCTTGTAAGGTAGTTGTGGCATCCTCTTCAATCCTAGATTTTATACCATCTCTAAAGACACTATATTATCTATACTTCTTCCATAAATCACCACTTTGTATCACTTTTCATTTAATTTTCCTTTTGCTTTACAATTTATTTTAAACAAAATTCTCCTCTATATTGGTTTTTGTACTTGTCCCTTTTACTGCAATAAAAATCTTCTCATGAGTAAATATTTTATTTTCACTTGTCTACTTTATTCATGTTATCTTCTTACATTCTATTTACCATCCCTACCAATGTTTGAGGGACATTTTATTACCTTGTGTCCTTCTCTATTGCAATGCCATCATTATCCTTAAACATCTAGTCCATGTCCATTTTTCAAGAAACTATCATTAGCTCTTGTTATATCAAATGCAAATGGTCTTATCTTATGTATATGGTACTGTGGTCTCATGATTTCTTGACCTACTACAATATAATTTTTTGGCCTCTTGGACTACTTTTCCACTCTCTTCTCAAACTATCCTTGGCTACAAAGGTTCTTCTTAACTTTATAATATTTCATTACCTTCCACACTGACTATCACTGAACTCTATACTCTTTCCTTGAGAGAATTCTCTATAGCTTCCATTCTTATAATCAAGGGTGCAATCTAATATGTCAACTAACCCATAAAATTCTCCACCATGCCATCTTAATCTCTTCTACCTCTATCCACTCTTTGCTCCATGGTTCTTTGTTCTTAGTTACCTACCTTGTAGTTAAATTCAAAACATATGATGTTAATCTCTTTTTTTACCAAGTCTTATCTTCTTTGTACCTATCAAAAATCACCCACCACTAAGAGAACACTATCTCTAATACCAAATGATGTAGAGATGGTCAAATAATTCACCGATTCCTTTTTTTGTCAATATTCTCCCTAGACACTGAGGTACCTAAGACCATTCAAGGGTATGTTGGCATTTATCTATTTGATGAATGTTATTAACCTTTTAATGATCCTTGTGATATTTTGAGACATCTTACCCACTTTTCAACACACTTCACCCACTATTTCCTACCTTTGACAACTTTTCCCTTTTGCACAGTCTACCCTTGTAGCCTTTTTTAGGGTAAAACAACTTGTATAACTCCATATTGATGTCAAATAACAAACTAGTATTAATTTATATTAAGATTTATTGATATTATTATTTCTACTTATTTTCAAGTCCAAAATCCTCATTATAACCCCCTTTCTATCTCTTTTTAGGCCACTGCTAGTCTTAATTAGGTCTTTTTACACACCACTCATCACATAGTCCACTCTCCTAATATGTAAAAGTACGTAATTGAACCAAAACCAATAAAATACTTTCACTCTCATCAAGACCAACTAATGACTAATTTCTAGGTTTTTTGACTAATTCAAACATCTTCAATTTGGGTTTTCCTTCTTAAACCCTAACTTTATATTTCACAAAGTCTACTAGACCTGAGAGCACAAAGCTTGCTCTTGTACATGCCAAAAAGGGTTTCATATCTTAGTAATAGTTTTTTAGGACTTTCCTTGCATTTAATCACCCTACCATAACATTAATAATCCAACTTCACACCTTTATTCCCTCTTTCCATAATCTTTTTGTATTCTTTGTCTTCATAATTACAATAAATAGGGTTTACAAATACTCTTTTGAGGTTTATTAATTATCCAATGATTTTTAACATTCCATGGATGCATAGAAATGATCTAACATAAATTTATTAACCTTATGCATATGTTAGTTAAGCTCCATGACTCCTCTATTCACCTTTTCTAACGTATTATTGGTTCGTTTTGAAGACATAGTCATACTTGCAGGTTCTATAAATGCCTTTTGGGGTTTTTCTTTTGTTACAAAATGGTTATCCACTCCATTAATGATTTAAAGAGAACTAAAATCACTAAACTTACCTTTTTCAATCATAATTTATTCAACATTATTCACCTGTTCAACACTTTAAGTCACATTCTCCAAACTTATGTGTGCATAGACACAATTTGCAAGCATGTAGACTTTATTTTGAGATTAAGGTCTCTAAAAATGATCTCCACCTTCTATAGGACCTATTGAAGGACAATAGAACCTTAAATAATCTTTCCCAAACATTAGACTACCTAAAACACCCATCTATTCAATTCTTGACTATTTTTTTTATTTTGTATGCACTAATATGGACTGTTATAGGTTTCAAGATTAGGTATATGAAGTATATGTCCACAATGGACTAGGATGTTATAAAATCCTTTAGAACAATATATAAAACCTAATTAACAAGTAAATATTACTTAACAAGGCCTTTCTTCTATGACTTCCTTATATCACTATGCATTTAATCACTCACAACATAGACAATAGGGCATCTTGATTTGGCCAATGCGATGTAACACCAAAATCAAATATTTATTAAAATCTTTCCATTATTGAAAATCTCAAAACACAGTCAACATATGGGCCTACATAGAAAGCAAAGTTCTATTCATTTTCATTAAAGATTAAGGACTTCTATTATTTTTTTCCTAGGTCTTGAGCCCTTTTTTTCATTTGAATTCATTATCAACAACTAACTATAAACCAACATTATATTCTTTTTATTTCCCCTAACTACCTTAACTACCTATCAATAGTCACCAAAATTAAAGTTTTCCCTTGACACAACCTTGAAAGTTGATGTCTCCATACAAGTGGGACTTAAGACCATGTTTTAAGTCCCAAATGTCTTAAATTAACATTTCTATTCACTTTCCAACTTTATGACCACTAGACTTCCTTCTAAAATAACTATTTTATGGCAAAAAATTCAAAAATTCAAATTGTGTGGTTTTGGTAGGAAAACTCCCATTTAAATTTCTAAGCCACCTAGGTAATCCTAATAACTTTAATAGCATTCAAAGAGGTACTTTAAGACTCTTAACATTGTTACAACATTCTAAACATGTTATAGACCCCATATTTGCTTGATTTAGTCAAACTCTTTCCATCATGTTGTTCCTATGAGTGATTCCCATGCATCACCAACTTAACCTTTGAATCTCATTCATAAATAATATTAAATTTATCCCACATTTCCTTAGAAGATATGCAATGGATTACCTTGGTGTATTCAGTTTCTAAAAGACCAAAAGTGATGGCACTAATTACATTAGAACCTTTCTCAAAAAACTTATTATCTGTAATACTAGATGGAGGAATAGTAGGTGTATATTAACCATCAACAATAGATTACCAAGTGTTAAAAACTTGGGACATGATGTAGGTCCTCATCCTCACACTCTAAAAATCATAATTAAATCCATTGAACATTGGTGCTTGCTTAGTGGAAAAACCTCCTTGCATTTGATGGCTACCCATATTGTACCTTGGATCTCCTTTAAGTTGTCAAGACTTTACCAAAGGACCTATTTTGATACCAATTATTAGAGGTAAAAACCATTGAGAGGGGGTGAATCAGTAGTGTCAAACAATCCAATTCAATTTCCAAATGCTTTAAATACTTAAGCATTCAATACAACCATTCATGAATCATTCAATATGTTTATAGCAATGAACAAATAGATAATGAAAAATTACACACATAACATAATATCTATGTGGAAAACCCTCTTAGGGAATATAACCCACTCTCAAGACTATAAACACATGGATTAATTACCCTATAATAAGTATGAAAACATGAGACATTAGTGAAACACATGTTCCACAAGGAGCACCTGCACTTAGGATGGTTAACTCCTTCTAACAAAAAATTTAGTGAAACATCCTTATACCCCTAAGATGGTCAAGTCCTTCTAACCAGACTTTAGTGAAATACTTGTTCCACAAAGAGTACCTACCCCTAAGATGGTCAAGTCCTTCTAACCTAGATGTTGAGTGCCCTCCCAACACCTATGATATGAACATCTCCTGATCACTGATTATCTATAAATTTGATGAAGACACCCTATAAAGATAGCCCCCTTCACTTTTTCACACACTCACAAACATCCAAAACCACCATTTGGATCACTCTACACTTTTCAACAAAAAAAATATTTTATAGCCTTAACAACATGACCAAATGGTCATACACATATTCCACACTCTAATATGCCTCTCAAATAAACCACCAAGCTCACATAGACATCATCTATCCTTCTCTCACACTCAAGGCATAAAAAACATCCTTTGGGATCACTCTAAACCTCTTCTCTCATCCTTAATATTCAAACCTAACAGAGCACTATTCTAACTTGATCTTCTCTACAACCCATCCAATAGGTACACACCCTTTCTTCTTTATTTCACTCTAAAACTCTCACACATACCTCTTATCTCTAGTATCACACATCTATAAATAATCATATGATTTATAGGTCCACATTAAGTGAAAAAATGCATCACAACACCCTTTTGTTATATCACAATTAGCCCAAACATCATTCTATACATATGATCACCAAGAATGAACACATAGTCAACTTATAATCATTTGATCATATAAAATTTGGATTGGTCAAACCTCCATAATCCACATAGAATACCCTCATGAAGTCTACAACATGATCAAACACTTAGTTCATCTTAGAACATCAAAATACCATCAAGGACAACTCAATTACCCTTCTTGGATTACTTTCAGAGCATGAACACATACTTAGTCAATTTTGGAGATCCAAATATTTGACTGTAAAAACAATTAGACCTTATAACTAGGTTATATAGATGAGTAATAAATTCCTATATAACTTTTAATTATACACCATGATTAAATTTTTTATAAATCAAAATTTATAACATAAAAATGGAGCACTAGTTTTTCCCATGCAAATTTGAATATTTGAATTCCAACAGTCACTGTTAAACATCGAACACTTTTCCATCATCTCATGTCCTCACATATTTTAATTGAATATACATAATTAATATTATTATAAGTATCTTAGTATTTAACTCTTCTCACTATAAACAGTTGAGAACTTTTTATCATCTCACTTCTTCTTGATAATTTAGAACAAGCGTGCTCTATCGATCTCTTTGAGAGTAGCCTAGGCTTTAACTTGTAATGCTCACCATTAGATCTTGATAAAAAAATCCTATGATTATAACACTTAGCACCCTCACATTCCTTTTGAACACTTATTTGTTATTCTATATGCTTTTTCTACTTGGTATTCTTGCATGCCTTGTTGACTCTTTAACTTATCCTGCACCATTGATCTTCATAAGTATGAACCACTGCTCACTGTTGATCTTCTATCAAATTAGTGATCCTGTGACACTTGTCACTAACACATGTAACCTTTAACATGTTGAATTAAAATGTATAATTTATCTCAATATGTATGATTAAGTGTTCATCATTGGATCTTCTATACCAATGACCTTAGACTTTAGTGTGATTAAACATGATAGTCTCTGGCCCATCACAATTTACTAGAGTAACTTTGAAGCTTTATAACTTGAGTTAGAAATCACTTCAAGACTCCAAATTTTTAGGGTAGCTTCTTAGAACTATAGATAAAATCTCCATGAATAAATTTGACCTTAATTTTATTTATAAGTACTTGTATTAAATTCACAAAAATTATAGTTCATTCATATATATATGATGTGTAGTGACGATCTAGCTAAGTATAGGAACATAGTGAACTTCTATCTGAAAGGCTAACTTTACACCCTCATATCTTTAACTACGCTCAACCTCATGACATAAAATTTTGAACATAGAAAATTGGGACTAATTTTATCACACCCATATGAACAAATCTCTTTGAATCATCTAAATGTGGCAATGGTGATGTTAGTAAACTGTTGACTTAGATTTTTTTGCCACTAGGCCGAAAATGTCTATATGAAAAATATGAACTACCAAATGAAATACACACATGAAAAAAATAATTAAAATCATATAAAACCTATTATGTGACCTCTTTCATATCCTAAAATTACCATACTCATCCATAAACATCCTTAACCATGCCAAAATTGAATATCAACTAATCTTGCATCAAGAATACTAGGACATGCACACTACACACTTTGTCATTAATACTTAGAATATCAAGACACTTCATCCACCCACTTGGATACCTCCATGAAATCAATAAAAACTCTTCAAAAATATATATAATATGACACTCTATTATCTATGGGAGTAATGAGGCAAGAGACTTAGGTAAGCAAGTAAATTATCTCTTTGTTGCATTTAATAAGATAAGCCTATTAGGCTACTGTGTAATTGAGTTGATTGTGTTTGTTGTTTCATTTTTAGGTTTAGGAGGATTTACCTTATAACTTGGTTTGATTTTAAAGTTGGTAATGGATGTACACACAACCAGTGTGTTTAATAAAAACTTAAGATTATTCAATGAAATAAGATTCATTTCAAAGTCTCATACAACATGATATAGGTAATCAAAAGATTGAAACTTATTTAAAATAATTAAAACATGTAAATTAACAATAAAAATTTGATTGAATATATCTTACAAGTCATTATCCACCATTGGATTGGTCATTTTAGCTAACATTATCTTGTACCTCAAGACATATTTATTGATAAGTTATTTTGTTCCTTGTTTGATTTTGGTAATTTTAGCATAGGAAACCTTTTCAAAAATATTAATGGATAAGTGTGATGAAATTTGATTTTTAATAGGTTTTAATTATTTCACATATTGGAGAGGTAAGTCATAGAACCACTTAAAATAATAGTCTTTGAGGCTCATTCAAAATAATTTGGTCAAAAGTATATCATTGGAGGCATATTTAAGGCATGCCATATAAAAGGATTGAAAATGTTGTTCAACATCACCTTTGCCATCAAAAAATGTGAAATTAGGTGAAACAAAATTAGCTAGTAAAGGGTGAAATATATCTCAAGTACAAGAGGGTTATGTAACACATCTTGGGAATCAATAGCATGAGTAGACTTTAAAGCATTTTATTTAATGTTTGTAACCTTAGCATCCAAGGTATTTATAACTTGAATGAGTATTTAAATTATGTAACCATTGAGATTTAGATTATAAAGATAAGTAGTCACCAAAGGGGATATAACCATGGTTTAATTACTCATAGAACTTGGTTTTAGAATAAAAACATTTATTAGTCCCATGGTAGTTGTAGAAATGGTAGTTTCAAGAAATAAAAGCTGAAAAACATATCCCATGATCCCATTAGAAATATTAGGTTGTAATGTATTAAGGGGAGATTTTTTGGTATTAGGGACGACCCATAGTTATAATAATGTGATCAATAGATGAACCTATCTGGCCATCTATGTTTTTTGCATTCTTAGTTTCTAAAATTGTTTTTAGGATTTCATCAAGATCTTAAGGGTTTTGATGAATATGATCATGAAACAATACAATTGCTTACAGTTGCTCATGATTTATTTTTCATGTGTATTTATTTCACTATAATAATAATTTTTGTTATTTTTTTAACTTAGATTTTCTACTTTTGAGGAGATGTCTCATCTCTCCTCATCCAAGTGGCACAATTGAAACACATATAGGCTTGTGGGTAGCTTAGAAATGAAGTGAATCCCTAGATAGGGCTAGCTCCCTTGATGTACCACTTTGGATCACTAATACACCTAAAATTTATGAGGGAAAAGGGATAAATATAATGGAAAGCAAACTATTCTAAGGGAGGTGATACACCAAAATAGTTGATGACTATAAACCAATTATATGTTACACATTAGAATAAGGGACTAACCAAACATACACTTCTCTAATCTGTATCTTCTCATATCAATGTTACATTATGATGTTGTGATGAATGTTTTGTCTAGGAAGACTAGACAAGAGGCTTAAAATGACACTATTTGAATATACTAAATCACTCAACCTTGGCACATAATAAAATATTTCACATGCCCTATAAGGAGATTTATAACTACAAATAGGTGATAGAATGAAATAATCATGCTAAGGAAACAAGAGTCATCAATTATGAAAAATCAAACATTCCAAATGAAAAAAACTAAGAATATTCATGAAAGAGGTAAAAATAATTAGTCTTATTGATCCATGGTATGTAAATTATCATGGATTCTCCATACTTAGGTGTAGCATAACTTACAAAGGGAAACATGGCTAGTTCTTATAGAAATTGAAAGAGAGAGGAGAAAAGATAAGTACAAGGGTCATAAGGACAATTTTAAAGATGATAAAATGAGTTAATTTTTCATGGGAAGAGGTTTTAAAATGGACCATGAAAGGTCAATAAGTAAAAGTGTCCAAACAAGGCATGAAACTCATGAAAAGTGGCATGAAACTCCTTATGTTGGCTCAGAAAATTACCTTCATCATCCACACCTATTTTAACATCCCAAAACTGACTATAGATAAGTACGATTATTTTAATGATAGGTAAGTCTTTCATACATACCTCTCCATGTATTGGTTTTAGTCCTAATCATCTGGAATCTTCCCAAAATGAGCTATCACCATCTATAGTCTAAGAAACTCCTCTTTCCCACACCTTGTACACTTGGCACCAAATTTGGATTCATTTTTACATGAAAATCCATGGGATGTATTGTATTAAATGTATCAATACTCTGCATGGCCTTATATGTATCAAAAACACCTTAAAATTAGTCTAATTGAAGTTTTCCACCCTTCTCACTAGCTTGATCATTATGCCAATTTTGAATGGTTGAGATGAATCAGTTGGTTGAGGAACTTAGAGTTGTTTCAAGGAATTAAATTTACATTGGGATTTATATTAATTAATAATCTTCCCTTTAGTGTCATTGAAATCCCTTGAAACCTCCTAGAACCTGCACAACACATATAAATAGTAAAAAAAACTATTTTGTACTCCATTCATATAGTTATATACAAATAAAAAGTATGGGAATGATATTGAAAGATTCCTATGTAATTTTAAAATTATCTCATGTTCAAACTATCTCATTTGAATATCCCTCCAACCTCATTTGTCCAATCAGGTTACTAGCAAGGGTTTTAGCCTATTTACACTCTTAAGCTTTGTTCATAAAGTTTTAACACTAAATTTGCAAAAAAAATCCACAATATTAGTTTCTATTATTACTATAAACTTCTTAAATCTTATTAGGTCCCCATTCAAATCATCAAGAGATATATGAACACTTAAAGTGCTTATTTAAGTTTATTTTTTCCATTTGCACAAGCCTAATGTTGTCTTAAGCCCAACAGATGACTCCCTTGTGAAATATTATACATATTAATATGTTATAAACATAAAAATTCATTTCATAATCATGATTAAATAGGGTATAAATCTCACTAGGGGTTGTAAGTGAAGTTGGACCCCCCATTATGCTCTAGGCCTCAAATAGTAATGTCTACATACTTGACACTCTAGACTATTATATTTGGTTTCATTCTTCTATGATATTCATCCCATTTTTTATTAGGTGTCTATTAATCTCTCAAACCATATTTAAGGTTTTCTCTAGATTTTATTCCACTCTTTTGTCCTCATTCTCTAAACCTACCATTTAGTGCATAAAGGGAAGTACCCTCTATCTGAGACAAAATAGAGGGTAATTCCCATATTATCTTAGAAAAAATGTATATTAGATGGCCTTATTAAAGTTGTGAGTACATATTAAAAAAAATAAGCCTTTTATCATATGATTAGACCCTCTAAAAGTACTAAAAATTGGGACAAACTACTAGAGAAAGGATTGTGTGTAGGTTTCACTGTATGGATTGTTTGACTATATTACCTAACCTTTTCTTTGTCTATTTACAAATAATGAGGGTTACATGAGACTAATTTATTCATGATGAAGGTTTTATAATCTTGAAACTCACTTCAACCTCCTATTCTTTCTCCTCACACTTTTACTAGTCAAGTCTGAGTATGCCTTTTTCACTATATTCTGCTTGTTTAGAGCTCTTGTAGGTGTTATTTGCATGAATTAGGCCTTATGTATAGTTCCTAAATAATTTACAAAGGTGTTATTTAAAAAAAACATCATGTCCATGTCAATAAAATTCATTTTTGTACCTTTCTATGGTTCTAACCATCTTGCTCAAACTCACTATCCCACTCAGTTAGTTAAAGGTGGATATAAGGCCTTAAGAGGTCTATGTAAGCTTGTTTTGAAATTTCCAAGAGAATATGGGGATCATTATAATCCTAATTAAATTAATCATAGATATATATATACTCATTTTAACTTTTCCTTAACCTTTATATTCACTTTGAGCTCACCAAATTGAGTTTTCCCTTTTGACTATGATACCCTGCTTCCTTAATTCCTATAGGTGTGTATTCACCTAGTTGGACTTGGTCATGATGTGTGAAGACCTTCATTGAATCTTGAAAGTCACCTGTAATATTATCCTACCTTTATTCACCTTTCAAATTCTAAAACACCATAAAAACACCATGTTTAAGTCATTGTCCACCTGTTTTATTGTAGGTGCACATTTCCTTGAGAAGGGACACCTGTAGGTGTCTATGAAGCTTGAAATATTATAAACCAAAAACATACTACATATATTCATGATTATTTTCACACCATTAAATAAATGGGACCATTATAGTCATGAGATTATGCTTTGTTTGATCTTGGGATATCAAATGGTCATTCAAACCTCAAATCCTATAGATGTTAATGCAAGTTTTTATTGTCTTTATAGGCAACTTTGAAGTTCCAAAAAGTTAGGATCCATCAATCCTCCTGGATTCATACATGGAATAGTTATTATACATTTTATAAGATATAAGGTATACCTATCTTGATTATTTAAAACTATTTTCAACCTTGTTATAATATATTCACAACATGCCTCTAGACATTTATTATCACCTTTTGGGGAAAATCTCCTTGAACTCACTCATATTATGCTTAAAGATGGTTTATATATCCTCCTAACCATTTGATGCTTAAAACCTATATAAATTGATTTTATAACATTATATGACTTGAAATGAAACCTTACCATGTTTCAAATTATCCAAACAAGAACCCTCCAATTTTTGTAGTGCCACCTATAGGTGGGTATTCTAATAGATAGGCAATGAGGCACCTTCAAGTAGCAAGCATGATATTATGAGTTTCAATGGTGATTGTAACTTGTCCAAGAGTTTTAAATAGACCTTTCCCATTTTAATAAACCTCTCTTATCGCAAAATACTCCTTTAAACATATTTGGTTTCCATGGAGGCACCTGTAGGTGCATTTTAGTGGCAAGAGACTACGAATTTAGGCAATGGATAGTGAACAAGAATTATATGCTTAGGATTCACTCTATACCTTCAAAAAGTGAAAAATAAATTATTTATACTCCAAAATATTAGAAAAATCTATTAGATATCCCATTCCATCATGACATCATTTGAGATACTTTTACATTTAATGAGCTACCTGTACACACATATTGCATTGACTATCACAATCCATTTATAAATTATTTGAAGATTCCAAATTATTTTTTATTGATTTTAAATACATGTTAAATTACTTAAAAAATTAAATACACCTCCATGAATATACCAAATAGGTTTCACACACATGATTCAACATGGCTGCAAGTGAAACTAAGTGAAGAGGTGATTGAGTATGACCATGGGATGAATGTTTGATCAAAACATGGAGTTATGAAATGAAAATGAAAAGGGGTGATAATATGCACTTAATACCTATGGTAAAAAATATTTCATTCATATAAGACCTCTATAAAAGACCATCATTCTAAAATAAGGAAGAAATTGATTGAAGCTTCATAATAGTGACACCTTCCTATAGCATGAGACAACTTACCCATAAAAACACCATGAAAAATTAAAAAAAGAATGATGATAATTTTATAACGTATAAAAAATCCTCTAAAGTAACCTCACTAAGTGGTTATATGGACCTATTCAAAATGGAGCAAAACCTATTGGATGCACATATTGGCATGCATAAAAACATAGTCATCTTGTAAAGGATGGTTCATAAAGCATGGTTAAACAATATTGGAAATATTATTATGGAAATTAATATATTTTAGTGTACTAACACCTCCCAAAGTATTCTATCTTTGAACCTCTTTTACTGACCGTACCAAGCATGAACCTATTGATCACTTCTACTTGTCTAAAAGGTCAAAAAAGGAATAAAATGGTTCTGGTACATTTTATCACTTCCAAAAAAATTTAAGAATTGATATTAGTGTTATGAATATTAAGAGTAATTCCATGATCTTATCCCATGTGTCACCTTTTCCCATAGGCCATACAAGTGCCAAACTCTTCTCTTTTTCCAAGAAAATTGCTCTTTATTCTAAAGAACCTATCACTTTCAGTTATGAATAGTTGATTAAAGCATAATAGGACACATGTTATGTGTAATCACCCTTATTATAGATTCACATTTCCCTATGAGGTTGTATAATTCATTTAATGCCCTATTTTGACCCCAAAATGACTCAAAATGATATAAGGACTAAAATGACTAATGGCCAATATAGCATGAAATCACAATAAAAAACCTATAATACAACTTAATAAATATATATTAGTCCTTTAAAACACCTAAAAGTCAATTTTTTAACTATATGGGTCCTAATTTGACCTATAGGGTCAAATTTGGTCAATAATTATCATAATCTTCTTTTATGATAACCTTATAAATATGTTTTTCATTCTCAACATTGGTATCATCATGATCCATAAAATTATATCCCTCATTTTTTTGAGATATATTAAGTGTTAGAATTTTAAGTTTAATTTGTTAAATAGGCACACCTCCAAATCTATAGCTATGCCTAGGTTGCATGCAAAATAATATAAGTAGAAAATGAAAAAATACAATCTAAAACCTTAGCTAACTCAAAACCTTAAGAATTAAAAATGTGTTCATTCATAGGAATTTGGTTCACTAAATGTTTAACCTTAAAAATTTTATATTGGGGTTATTTAGAGTTAAAGGGGATATATATAGCCTAATGTACAAGGGTGATAATATATCTCTATATCTAGCTAATTAGATGTTAAACTCAAATGTAACATATGTTTAATTCATTAAACTAAGATAGGCTAAATATAGTAAGTACAACTATGTCAGATATGGAAATCACAAAGAAGTAATGTACTTAGTTGGTTTTGATGCTTACACATTTCTCGATATGGAATAGGTAGGAAGTAGATTGGAAGATGATTCTAGAATAGTCTCCAAATTCTAGATTGAGTGCCTCTAAAGCTACAAACACTAGTATTAGCCTAGGATAGTTACGTTGATGTTACTATTTAAAACTATGTAGGTGTCCTATGCAAAACACTTTCTATAAAAAAATGCAACCACCTATATGATTTTGGGTTTGTCTTTACCTTTGCTATGGTGCATTCAGATCTAGGTCATGGTTTGTCTCTCTTCATGAAATTATAAAACCCTAGTTCTTCATCTTTATATTGACCTTGGTAAAAAAAGATTAGTGGGCACATGGTGTTAATCTTACCCCAAATACCCCTATTTTAATGATAATTGACTACATATCCAATACTCTAAATAGGACTTAGACTGATGTAGTTATCTCCTATGCGTTGGCTTATGTGTGAATCATGCAATATGTGGAAACCAAGTACAATAGTGACCTAGCTTGTAACTTAGAAAATATAAATCTTGGGTTGATCCTTAGTAATTAAAACCTATGTATGTGTTATCCCTATGAATTATTTAAAAATAAGATAAAATAGGGAAGCTTTTCTTTATCTAGGTCTTGATTATATGTTTTTGATAACTTGACTTAGGTATTTTTTAGGTTTTATAGGTTAGGAATGAATAAGGGTTGATATTTTATTTATATTAGTCCCTTTGGAGAACTAAAATACATCAAAACACTAAGGCTGACCTTTAGGATACATTTCAGTTTAAAATTATATGACTTTAGGGCACTAGATACTTGCTTAGATAAAGACACATGCATCGATATAGGTATCTATTTGAGACTCTAGTGTTCAGGGAACAAGAAAGTATGTATAGCCTCAAAAATTGTAAAGGTGGAAGATAGGAAGGTTTTAATAATTATGGGTAAGATGGAAGGTTTGAGTCACCAACATAAAACTAATTAGAACAACATATAAGCCAAGAGGCACAAGATAGAGAAGATGTGAGACTTTCAAAAGTAGGAAAGGTCTAGAACTAAGAGGAACAATCAAAGACTAAGCTTGCCAAGTGTACAAGACTGAGGTGCTATATAAACCATAAATATCATCTATAGATAAACAATATTATGAAATTATAAAATTGAGTTTGATAAAAAAATATTAAAGTATAACTATTAAAATATATTGCGTGAAATAAGAAACAATGGTACTTAGGTAGTTTATTATATGTAGGTAAATATAGAATTTAAGCATGTGTAAAGTATTTAGGATTAGTGTTATGGATCATTTTTTATATTATGTAAATTGTAATTCTATAGTTGTGAACACTGCCATCAAATATGGAAATTACCATAGATGCTACTATTTAAATTTGATGCAAGTGTCCAATATGAAATAATGATTGGATCTTGATGCAATTTTTTTTTTTTTTTTTTTGTTTTTCTATAACCTTTCTTCTAAATTTATCATATCTAGGATATAATTTGTATATCTTCACTCATTTATCAAACCCTATCTCTTCACCCTTCTTCACCCTTAGAATGAGTTTGTTAAAAATTAGGTTAGTGAGTTCATGGTGTCTAGTTGTTCTAAAGACCCTTCTATCAATTGGCATTTCCTACATAGCCAATACTCTAAGGAGGGCCTCATTCTTATTTAGTTATTTTCTAAGTGTGGTAAATCACATTCACAAGGGTGAAATATACTATATGATGATGCATTCAATGATCTAGTTAGTTATTTGAAAAATATCACTTATGGGCTACTCATTGAATACACCACAAGTGTAATATGAATGCTTGTATTCTTGATATGAAAATATGGATGAATAAGATAGAATATATTTTTTGTAAAGTTGATTGATTTAAATTTTGTAGTTATTTATTTTGTATTTTCTAGATGAGGATTGGGAAGGCTTAGACTTGTATTTATACACACCTTTTGAGAATATCTCATGGTGGGGTTTGATATAAAAAATAGGTTAAGCCAAAGGTTTCAAATCATTTACAATTTGGATGACTTTTGGGAACTAGACACTAGATAAGAATTTGAATGGTGGTAGTGTCCCTTTGTGTTTGGTAGTGTCTAGAGGGTTATAAAATAGGTACTGATCTAAAACATACAATGAAGGATGTTTATTGAGTTTTAATATTTTTATGCAGTACATGAGACCTAGTTCATGAGAATGATTTGGATCAAACTAATATATAATAATTTAGGCACAATAAGATGGAAATGTGGGCCTTTTGGTAGCAAGGAGGTATAGAAATGAAGGGTCAAGACCAATTGATATTTTAAAAATTTACAAGACTAGGATGTTATAAATATTTAATGCTAGTACCTAAATTCCCTATCCCCCATAATCTATTAATGTAAAAGGATGAAATTATTAGGTTAAATTAAATAAATGCATGCTTAGGTGTGTATATCACATCTTGCCTTTACTTAAGCCCACTTTGAGTTTTTAATTGGTGTATAACTTATAACAAGGAGCATATTATAGTATAAATTAATGCATATAATATGAAATTTGAAATGACTAAAAATAAAGAGAGTAAAGAATGAGTACACCTATATGTTGATGCAACCATGTTGTCTCTTAATGCTTTGAATTAGGAAAGATGCTTCTTTATGAAGCATTATAGTTGAAGAAGGTTCAACCCTAGAAATTGAAGATTTTAATATGGGGATTGGAAGGTATTATTTCCCCAATCTGGTGCAATAATGAGTTGTGACACAACCATTAAAATAATTATATTTTAATTGCACAACTCAAGCATGAATATATATAATATAGTGAGGGTGAGTGATATTAATCAACTCATCCTATAAATCTATTGATTTTTGATTATTTAATCATTCAAATATATAAATATGATGAGTTTGAATGATATAATCACTTCATCCTATAAAATTAACTAACTATTACAATAGAAAAGGCTCGATAACAATACATCTTAGTGTAATCAGTGTGTAGTATAATTGGTAAGTTTTTTTTTTTGAAATATAATAACATATGAACCTATAATATGTCTAAGCTAGAGTATATGTGTCATAAATATGAGAAAAATAATTTCAACTCTATGCAAAATTAGTAAAATGTATAGGATTCTGAGCTAAGTGTATATAAAAATCATGGAACACAACTAGAATTTGTGCAAGTGTGGATGTCATGTCTTTATGACATGTCCTCACTGAAGTCTAGGGATACAATGTAGGTGTATAATTTTGGAGGTCATGTTTTTATGGTATGCCCCCACTAAAATATGAAAACTATAAATAATGTATAAGTGTAGAGGTCATGTCTTTGTGACATGCCCCCATTGAAATTCAGAAACTATGAAAATGTGGAGGCATGCGTATATGACATGGCCCTACTAATATTACCCCCTTTTGAGGTAGGGTAACTAGAATTTAGAAGGTACCTTACCTCAAAAATATAAGGTAGTTGTATAATATGCATATGAATCATGTAATAGATAGGGATAACATGTCAAAGTATATATATCAATTAGGCTCTTAGTATGTGATCATATCAAGTCTTAATATGCATGATATAGATCATGGAAATTTTAAGAGAGTAACAATATAATCTCAAAAAATAATAAAAAACACACACAAGAGGACTCAATATAATGAAAAAAAATGGTTCAAGGAGATCTTGTATAAGAGGCATGTTCAAATTACACATAATTGAAAGGGATGACATATTTAAATGTCTAATCAACATGGAATGACATTTACATTTAAAAAAAAATACAATAGAACAAGGTCCAATAGGTAAGGAACAAATTAAAATGTTTCACAAGCAAAACAATATCAAGTAATGGAATACACTCAAATAAGTGAAAAATATATGAATCATAAGAAACCAACATAAACACATTATACTAGTCCCTGCATATATGTGTTATCAAAAACATTATGTATTATAACATATCAAATACACTATGAATGATATGTACATGTATATAGACATGTGTAAGTGTTAGCATATAAGCTTAAACATGATAATGTAGAAATGATAACAAGGATATGTAACATGTATCAATCATGATAAAAGAAGGCATATGTCCCCAATGTACTATATGATAAATGTATAAGAAAGATCCAACATCTATAAATTCATGGATCATGTGTTTGGGTATGCCTATATCAAACTCAAAGATGCATGAAACTTATGTGTATATAGGAATAAAATGATATGACATATACTAACATAACATAACAAAAAGAAATTCAAGAAGATAAAAAATTCTTAGAATGCTCAATAGTTTTATATTTCATTTTTTTTTTGAATGATTTTATATTTTTAGAATATCTATTTTTTTGTATTTTTTAAATATTTTAAAGGAAAAGGATATTCTATGATCCCTTCCAACGTATTCTCATAGGTAGTTCCACTGTTGGAACATGTTATATGAAACTTGTAGTACTACCAAGGAGCATGCATATGTGTCATATGTGGAAGTGTAAAATCTTAGATATTTTACATAGGTGTAATAGGAACTTGTGCTCATGAATAAAAAATAGTAGGGGTTCATGGAACAAATATTTTAGTGATCTATATTTTCTTTGGTATATGTAATTGGAACATGTTTAGCTATTTTAGGTAATTGATTATGTTGTGTAGGCATATATGAATATTATATGGAATATACTATGTATCTTTGGTGTGAATGCCTCTCAAGTATGGGATACCTAAGAAAGGGGATTTACTATTGCTTACCCTTTCTTGGAGGATTAACCTCAATATGTTTTATAATTATTTTTTTTAATAAACTTCTGTTGCTCAATTAGATGTTCATATGGAATTTTTGGAACGGTGACTACCCTATTGGTATGAATTTATTTAATACACACATTCACTTTAGAAGTTACTACATGAAGTTTATGTATCCAAAGTCATAAAAATAGCATATCAAAGACTATTGCATATATTATAACTAAGAAGATGGTAACTACATATACTAGAACAACTTTTAAAGGTAAATCAATATCATCAATAACATGTTATGATGTTCCATCAAATGTTCTAATCATTTTATTCAAAGGGTATAAATTATCATGTGCATATCCCAAATATGTAAGTAATGTCATGGTACATACATTATCATTATCATAATTTTTGATCATAACACTATGTATAGGTTGATAATCAAGGTATGATCTAATAAATTATGAATGAATATCTGAGTCATCATAAACTATTTCATCGTCACTAAATGTAATAGAAGGTATCTAAACCATAGGTGGTATTGTGTGTGTATAAGTTCAATTAATAACATATAATGGGTGCCCATAATGTGATGGAAGAGGATGTGCATTGTATGCCATTTTCAATTTTTTATCATTCTTATAATGATCTTTCAAAGTATTGCTAAATATTTTCCAATTATGGTGATCACTATTATGTCCTGAACCTATAGTGCATCTAGGGATATGTGTGGTCGACTTGTGGCTTACACATTTGCATATTATCTTGTTGTATTTATTGATTTTCTTAGTATGGTCATCCTATAAAATAATCATGGATAATTAAAGTATATATAAGAGGTAGTGGATAGTATTTTATTATCCTCTTATGAATTATGTTTTTATTTCATGGTTTTAGAGGTTGTCCCCTCAAAGTGGTTCAGTCATAATATTGAAATATTATGTTCTTATACCAATTGTTGTTGTGAATCTACTTATTCTGCTCTTAATTTTTCCATATATTATTCTACTATTGTGAATCATCTAAGTAATTTCCTTACAAGTGGTATCAAAGTATTGATTTGGGTAAGTTTTTGTGGTACATTTTTTTCATATATAGTATTCTGAGCACTTGAAGCCCAAAAAAAATAACTTGTGATCTAGGAGGATTTGATTTTTTTTCACCATAGTTTTATTTGTGAGTTTTTAAAAAAAAAGGAAAAAAAATGGGTTAAAAAAAGTCTATAAATTATTTTTACTTATGCAAATTAGCAATAATTGGATTCATCTCTCCTAGCTGATCGCAATGGTATATTCTACTCATACAATTTTTTGGGTCAAAAATTTTCACCCTTGTAAATAATAACAGTCATTAGATTCATCTCCATTAGATGATCACAATGATATATTCCATTGGTATATTTTTTGGGGTTGAAACCCTCTTAGGGTTTGTGCATGGATGGTCCAAACACTTATGGCCATGGTAAAGGGCAAGAAACTCCAAAAAGATGACATGTAATCTACAACTTAAGTTAGAGTTATAGATCATGGTGTAAAAAGATGATTTTGATATGGTTCAAGGGGACATTACAAGCTTGAGAGGGGACTTGGATAGCATGAAGGATTAATTAAAATAAATATCTAGGCAATTGGCTAACTTATCATCTCAACCACTGCAAAATACTCCACCACTTCAATTTAGTTTTCCCACTCCAAATAATACCAATTTCAATTCTAGCCCTAAGCCAATATTTCCAAAAGTGGACCTATACAATTTTGATGGTAATTATCCACTCACTTGGCTCAGTCAAATTGAAAATTTATTTGATCTACATAAAACTCCATGTTCACAAAAATTGGTTATGGCCTTTCTCTATCTAGAACCCGAGCCATCGATTTGGTAAAAGAAAAGATATATAACTGTAGGCTTTACGTATATATTTTCAGCCGGATAAATACAATTCTAAGTATGATAATACTCCTCCAAAAGTATTATCAAGAAAATAGGCAATCTAATTGGACAAATAAAATTTTAGTTACGACAATGCTGCTCCTCAATTTTGAAGCTCCGCAATGTGATTAGAGAAAAAGCATTTCATTGTGCATTTACAAACTGGTAAAGCATAATAAAAACAATACCACAGACCCTCATTTCCTTTTGGTATTGATGGGATTGTTTTCTCTCACAATATCTGCAAGTTATCAACCAGTCAAAGCTATCAATATTCTCTTCCATGTCAGCCACGATTTCTTGTGTGAGATAAGAAGGCATCAACGTGGGGGAAAAGTTGCTTCCCATAACCGAATCCGTGTTCCTTTCCGACCGCAGTGCTGTAGTGCATCAAAATGTAGGGGGTATGAATTTGATGAGTGGGAATCAAAATGAAATTTGAAGTCATCAATGCTCTTCAAATGTCTCTATGCTCCTTTTATACAATCGATTAGGGGTTATAAAGAGGTTCATCTTGTTCAAATTAAAATTGAATAAGTTTCGGGACGCTAAGTTAAACGTCGATTCAATGAACACAAAATATACAGTTTTCATTTTTATAATAGAAATATTTTTTTATTAAATTTTCAATATGATATATTTTATATTTTACCATTGAAGTATTTAGCGGGTCCCAAGTTGCCTCTTATATTTTGCTTAAAGCGAGGCATATTAATTTGAAACTCTCGTCACGAAATAAAATAAATGGATTTTTTTTAAAATCTCACACATAAATTTATAATATGTTTAATAATTTAGATTGAATTTATATTTTGACACTCTTGAAAACTAATTTAAATTGAATTTATAAATATAAAGATTTGTAATTTGAAAATATAATTTGATTTTACATATTTCATTTTTTTAAATTTGAGAACTCTAAAATATATATTTTTTATATTAAAATAATAATTTTTGTAAACATTTTAATTTATGATATATGATCTTACAACTTGATAGTTACCTAAAATTATATAAAATTTACTACTAAACTAAAATGTGAATTATGTAAAAATATTTACATTTTAAAAATGTATTGTTTGAATTTTTTTGGGGGGAGTAATGTGAGGAAATACTCATTTGTCTTGGTGGCTTCTTCATAGAAAGAAAAATCCTAAGGATCAAAGATCATAGTGGTGTTTTACCTTTGATTTACAAAGTAGTTTGTAATACATATTGGGTGTTTTGTTTTTCCTACAATCTAACCTATTTATTGGACAACTCTTATTTTAATATGTAGGAGGTATCTAAGTATATACATTCTATATCATATATCAATTGAACAATGCAATTTAAAATAATTAATATTTTTTATTATAATTTATTTATTTATTGTAACATTAATTATTATACAAAATTTTATATTTTAATTATTTTAAAAATCATAGGTTTTAGTTCGTTTATGATACTGATTACAACTTCATATGATAATCACTTTCTAATTAGAAAGAGCCCTCAAATCATTGTTTACATACATATTATTGTGCATCTTCCGATTATTCATAAAAAAATTGAATAATATGTAGAAAATACATATTATGAATATAATTAAAAAAGAACAAATGTTATCGATACATTAATGCGTGTGTCCTACCAAATCCAACTAAAATTTATAACCAAATTACATCTTTACAATCATAAACAAGTTGTCATGCTCCTAGTTCTAATGACATTGCTACTAGATGTTGTTGATTTGGATAGACTTCTAACATAATAGGTTGAAAAACCAATCCACTAACACTTGAGGTGCCAAAAAAACACAATGGTTTGCCCTACTTTGCATTTGATTTTATATCTAAAATATCATTTACATAATTTATCTTTAAATCTCAAAACTATTGCATAAGTGACATTGTCATTTTATGAAGTGACATTAACTTCTCATCCCTTCCACAAAACTCACTGTAAATTTTTTTTGCATAGCAATTATGAATTTATTTCAACCACTATAATTTATTCATGAAAATACAAAAGAGTAACAAGACCATCAATAATATCTACATAATATGTAGTATTAAATTCATTGTCATTAGTGATTGGAGTAGACTTAAAAGTTATCTCTTCTTTTATAGGACCATAACTAATAAATTTGAATTTGAAGCATTACAATTTGGTATCATAACATACAATTATATGAGAGACATATATTTGGTCCATAATCTCAGACAATGAAATTTAAAAAAATAAAACTTATAATTTTAATTAATAATATGTTGATAATAATTTATTTTAAAAATTATATTTTTAAACAATGAATTGTATTGTATACCTATAACAAAACATAAACTTATAAAAAAGGATACCATAAAATAAGGTATAAAACAACATACATTACATTTAAATTTTTTATTAAACCACATGGTATAAAAATTTATACATTATATACATTTTACAAAACAAAACAAAATAGGATAACAAAAATTACACATACCAAAACATGGTACTATAAAATTAGGGTATATACATTTGTGACCTAACATTTAGAAGTGTTAAAATTTTAGAGAAAATACTAACAATCTAGTTACAATGAATTATCAGAGAGAGAGAGAGAGAGAGAGAGAGAGAGAGAGTTTCCACAGTCAATGAAGTAATGAAGTATTTTTATGGATTCAAATGTCTGATTTTTTTGCATTAACATTTCAAGTCACACTACATGAACCATCATCAAGATGAGAGAATAATATGATAAGCTTACATAAATTCATATATATATTTATAATTGAAGTGTTGTGGAGTCAGGTACTGGGTAAATGAATTTTAAATATAAAAAATAAAAGATTAAAAGATTAAAAAATTTGACCTCAAAAAATGTTTGTTAATAAGGTCAACACTTAATTGAAAGATAAAAACTGAAAAAAACATGTTTTCACCAAATAGGAGGTAAAATTTGACAAAATGATGAGAAAATTAGATCAAAATATCTAAGAAAGTTGAAGAAACAAGAATAGACAAATTATATATATATATATATATATATATCCTCTCTCTTTTATATATATATATATATATATATATATATATATATATATATATATATATATATATATATATATATATATATATATATATATATATATATATAAAGAGAGAGGATATTTGGTGAATAGAACAAGATTTTAATTGAAAGAAGAACGAAAGCATGAGGGAATATCAAATGGAGAAGAAGTGGGGACAAGAGGGGAGTAAAAATATGTATTAACTAAAATTAAGTTGAGAGAGAAAATATTTGTCATGAGATAATAACTTAGAAAAGAACAACTAGGAAGATTGAAGAAATGATATTAAAAGAATAAT